>OY992531.1:131626880-132218785 GCA_963921185.1 Dasysyrphus tricinctus
AGTGCAGGCTTATTAACATATTTTAACTCGAAAACAAGAAAAATTGTTAACAGCAGTTTAATGATTGGAAATGGTGCAGTGGGTTCTAAGGAATGTAAAAAGATCTATTTCACAGAAGCGGAGTTGGACGGGGATTTTTGGGGTGAAAAAGAGGGGGGAAATTGTATTATTGCGTTTCCCGGCTAAAGTGAACCCCAACATGAAAAGTGTTCAATGGAAATGGAGTAGATCACGCAAAAATCTACAACTTTCATATTTCAACATAACCTGAAAATTTCCGAGATATTAGCGAAAACCCGTATTTTTTTTCTTATTGTTTTTTATGTTTCATTTTCCCAAACATAGTTCAATTTAAATGAAACTTTGTGAAAATATATCTTGTCGTGTCCTTAATAACCACAATTTTTTTCAAGCAAAACCATCGATTAGTTTTTGAGATGTTCAATTTTGTTGCAAAAAAATACTTTTTTTCAAATGAAAAATGTACTTCAGAAAATCATCGTACAGAGTTTATTCAAAGGTCATCAGTTGTGTTTTTACATTTACTTTTATATAAAATAATGGTAACATAAAGTAACCACGTACAAAAATGCGAAAAAGTAAAAAAATCATTTCGCATCAAGTAATTTCTTAATAATGGTTGATAAATTGTTAAAATTTTTTGGAAAATGCAAAAACTAATCACACCATTAAATTCTACGGAAAAAAATACGTAAAATAGTGTTTTATTATTTGACCCAAGACAAAAGTTTTGCCGATGCCATAACGATATTGCTAGAAATACTCATTTCAGTACATATGTAGAGTTTTAAATGAAAAACAAAAATAATAGTATAGGAGCCGACACTAAATTTTGGGATGTATAACCAGAATCTGAGTAAGAAGTTTTAAAGGTACATGTATTCTCATATCAAATACCTAAGTTTGGCATGTTTTTTCCTCAGCCTTTGGTGGGGATGGGGGTTCAAAACCAGCTTGGTTTCCTATTTGAATGTTATGGTCAATAACTCTTCAATGCACTTTAAAAAAAATCGCAAAAGATGCTCTGTCATTTTCTCTTAGTCTGAAGACTTTTACCTTGATGAACCAATCAATAGGACCTATGATATTAGCTTAAGCAAACCTTATCGGCATTTTTGGATACTTTATTGTGTTGATTTTTGTTTTGTTTGGAATATTTGAAAAAAGGGGTGATAAGGTCCGCATAAAATGGTTATATCTTGAGTTTTATATATCAGACTGCCATGATTGTTTATTTTATATAAAAGTTATATTTTTTTATTTTATAAAAAGTTAAAACAATTAATCCTTGAATGAACTCCGCGCGATGATTTTCTGAAGTACATTTTTCATTTGAAAAAAGTATTTTTTTGCAAAAAAATTGAATATCTCAAAAACTAATCAATGGTTTTGCTTGAAAAAAAAATTGTGGTTATTAAGGACATAACAAGATATATTTTCGCAAAGTTTCATTTAAATTAAACTTTTTTTGGGAAAATGAAAAATAAAAAACAAAACACAAAAAAAAAAAAAATACGGTTTTTCCCCAATATCGGAAATTTTGAGGTTATGCTAAAAAATGCTGTATATAAAAGTTGTATTGTTTTTTGTATTTTAATGATTGTGTCTACACGTACCTTTCAAATTATTGTATTTAGTACCTTTACCAGTTTTTGAGCAGAAATGTAGGCGTTGCCACTTCTTCTACGGCTTTGACAGATGCACACGTTTCTGTTTATTGAGCGCTATATGCAAGTTTTGGTTTCTTTCTTTGAACACTTTTTGCGTTAAAGCTATCAACTTCACATGAAACCAATAATTTTTCTCTAATAATTGATATACCATTTATTTATTTATTTACTTTTAATTCAAAAATATTCCCTAGACCTCTTTTCAACTACATTAATACTTCTAGGGTGTACATCACTATAGTATAATTTATTTATTAAAATTAAAAATATAAAACCCATAATATTGTTAAAACAAAACCAAAGCCTGGAACGAAGTGAGAAGGTAGGAGCAAGAAAAAGGAATTGGAAAATGAGAGGGTGGTGGGATGAAGAAAGTAGGGAGAAAAAAAGAAGTAAAAAACGAGTTAAGGAGGCGGTGGAAAGGAAGCGGGACGAAGCAAAAATACAGCGAGAAAAAAAGAGAATATCAAGCAATAATTGAGAAAAAAAAGCGTAGGAGCGTTAGAAAACTCAAAGAAGAAAAAGCAATGGGAATAGACGGTATACTGAATGAGGGGTGGAGATATGGAGGAAAACATGCGATACAGGTAATCGCACAAGGGGCAGGGGCTCATTTAGCATTGCAATTCTCCAAAGTCGTTCAACCAATCATTACAGTTTAAATATAAAGGTACGATATAGTGAGTTTTATGGTTTGGATTTCTATCTACATATTTGAAAAACCAATTTAGCATTAATAATCTACTCTATTTTTTTACAAATTCTCTATTTTTTAACTCCACATAGGATTCCCACACTAGCTCGTCCATAAATATAATTTCGTACTGCCGGAATATAGCTAGTATTAAAATGTTGGAAATAATTTGAAATTTCAATTAGTTCTTTCTTCTTCTAGAAAAGTTTCAATTAATATAATTACATCATATTTTTTTAATTAAATTAAAAAACCAGCTAACATTAATTTGTTTTTTATACCATCTACACATGTGTATTGTAGCTGAAAAAATGCATAGCTTTAAAAATTCAATACTATGGCAGTCGGAACTGTCATACTGCTGAATAACATCTATACTGGTAGCGTTGTTGATGGTAAAGAGAACTCAGTTTGACTAACGCTGCTATTGAAGTATTCAAGTGCACTTGAACCAAATTGCTGTTGGATTCTTGCCATTTCACTTGAAGTTTTAATCCTCGTGAGAATTTGTAAACAAACGTGTTCTCGTTGATTTGCATTTTATCTTCCTTTTACAATAATTTTAGCGTCCGGGCTCAGCGCAACTAATTAGTTTTTCGTTTCAAATAAAGTATGTGGTGTGTCTTGTCTTACGATACGAAAAAGAAGTGATTGCTCGCGTGTTACACTCATTCCAGTTCCTTTCAAGCTACTTGACCCGTGGAGAATTTGTTGAACAGAATCAAGTTCTAAGAGCACCGTGCATCTTTTTTGTCTTGTGTTTAAGAACTTTTGAACTCTCTTTAGATTCACTAGGCATTTGCAAATTAGGCATCCGCCATTTTTTCAATTTAAGCTGATAATTTTCCGACTTCCATGGTAGTTTCCTTGGTGCTGGAGTGTTTTTTGTGGCAGCTGGCCGCAAGATTATCCAGATTCTGGTGAAAGTTCGGTTACTTTTCTTTTGTTCTTGTTGCACATAGAGATTTATCGAAGATTTATGTATTGAAAATTAATTATTCCATATATGTAATTGTGAATTTCGTGTAAATAATTATTTTCACTTAAAACTGATTAAAATAAAGTAAAACAAATAATGAATTTTAATTTTTATTTGGCAGCTATAATTGTATCGACACTCTACCAATGACATTCAAATGTCAATTTCATACATACATACATTTAATTTAGAATACTTATTTTTATACTCAATTGTATTTAACAGGTTGTAAATACAATTGGAAGAACGAGTTTCACACTTCGTTATAATATTCTATAACTACTTTTATACATATTTAAAAAGCAAGTACGTGCGACCCAGTCGTGCATATTATTTTTAAACAATCAGTTTAAAAATAGTTAACAAGGTAGTACCTAAGTGAACTTCATTTTTATTCATTCGTTCGTGCACTTTAAATTTTTGGTCCAAGAGCCCGAAAGGCGGCTGTGACTGTGCTCGCAAAGTTCATCAATAAAACATGGCACATTGTTCTTCGCCAAAACAAACTCAGATTTTCACATATGTATATATATTTGGAATAAACGAAGAACACATTGCATCCGAATCATCACCATCAAAAACACGAGAACATTTCTGAATTATAAAATCCCAACTCAAACAATCGATAGACGATCGTCATCAAACATAATCATCAGCCAGAATCATACGTCGCGTAGCCTCGATTTGATAAGTTGTGCTGCTAGGCAACTCAGCACCAGAACGTAGAGTGATTTTATGACAGGGACCTCCGCGATAGCTGAGAATACCTCAGTGCCAGTTACCATAGCCGGTAGTTGGCAATTTGGCATCTTTCAGTGCACATTGATGTATGCCGACCGTCATCCTTGTTGTTTGTTTTGCGACATACATAGTACCGCCATCGTTCGTTTTCAGTGAGACCATGCGTCATTTACTGAACGCACGCGCTAACGAATTTTTGGACTGCAAAATTGTTCTTAACTACAGAAATAAAACTGCATGGGGCTTACCCTTACACGATGGAATTTTTATGATAAATTCATTGGATTGTATTTTTGTGTGCTTTATGTGGACCCCACTATTGCACAAGTCATTCGTTCATCGTTAAATACCTATCCCGCGATGTTTTGTTATCTTTTCGAGGAGGGAAAGCGATTAATTCATTTTAATATAGTCAGGATTTATAATTTATAATTTCAGTGATTTTTATCAAATCTCTTTCGCTTCTTTCTATTCTATTTATTATTACTTTAACATTTTTTTTTATTTTCTTGGTCGTCATAACTATTTTTACTAATCTAAGGTAAACATCTTACATTAAGACACGAAGTAAATATATGTTATAAAAGGTATACAGTGGGCGTCCAGTATAACGAATGATGTAATGTAAGAGGTCATTCTCTCTATATCAAGAGCCTTCGTTATATTGATCGACTTTTCATTAAACAAAATTTTAATAAGTGATTGATAAATTTATTTATTCATACGTTTTGTTATTGGTACCTAGTGTTAGATTAACTGGGTCAATCCATGGTAATACGGCATTGAAGAGAAAAAAAAGTGGCTTCCGAAAATGATGCGTTTTAATGAAGTTCACCAAACTTAAAGTATTTTGCAATATAAAAACTTCCTCAACTTGCCGCAATAATGAGAGTGGAAATTTTCGCTACCACTAATTGAAATATTTATCCAACATTTATGAAGCATTTGACTTAAGAGAAGTGGTGATGCCTGGACCACTTGAGCTCAGACGCATGAGGTGTTTTTCTTTTTTAGTTCAGAAAAGAGCGTTGAACAGTGTAGATAGGAGCATTTCAGGCATGTTCTGATCATCTTCTGAACTAATTGTGTTCTGAGCGCTCTGAATTACTTTTGAAACACACCTTAGAAACTAGCTATTACCATTTGCCATTTCACCTTTCAAATGCTTGTGTTTAGCATTTAACTCTGTCTGCTAAGCTATTTTAAAGCGCACTCTGAACACGCTCAGAACATATTTGGAACGATAAAAGATACATATTCGAACCTCTGAATGCTTTGAGCTAAAAAGAAACAAAACATTTTTTTGACAACTTGGTTTCTGCTCGGAACTAAAAAGAAAAACTACTAATATGTCACTCACCAAGTAATTACGGAAATGGAGCTTTGTTGGGTGGATGGCGTTCTAGGGCATATTTTATCACTAGCTACTTCATGCAACTAAAGCTTACAACAAAATCTGAAACATTTGTCTGTTTCAAATAATTATACAAGAAAACAAATTTTTAAATCTATTATATGTAAATGCACCTGATGAAGTTGATGAAGTACTGCTGAAATTGTCCCTTGGTAAATCGGTTGTATCAACCAACGGTGTAACATTGGGTAGCATAAACGTAATCCATTTTAAACATGACACATTTTATGTCAATTTATTTATGCGTTCCCGGAACGAAAATGGACTATGACCTACGAGTATGCACCTAGAATGTAAGGACACTCTTTACGCCAGGTGCTACTCAAAAACTTGAATCTGTCCTCTCGCGGTACAAGGCAGATATTACTGCGATCCAGGAGATACGATGGATCAGGTATAACGAAAAAAAAAAATTGCGACATTTATTACAGCTGTCATCAAAGACTGCACATGCTAGGATGCGGATTCGTCGTGGGCAATCGACTCAGATCGATCGAGAATGTAATCGATTTCAAGCCGATTAGCGATCGCCCTGGATGTGATCCGCATCAAAGCTACCTTCCAAAACATCAGCCTAATATGTGCATACGCCCTTCCGATGGAAAGCACAGCAGAAAAAAAAACGAAGACCGCCCAAGGAAGAAATTCAACATTGCATGCCTTAGCACATCTTAGAAAGCCAGAGACTACAGTGAGCAATTTACCGGGAAGCTCTCTGCCGTACACCCAGCCACAAGCGTCAACAACCAGTGGAACGAATATCGCGACATCATTAAGGAGACAGCGCGAGACCACCATAGCGTATCAATCAGCCACCCAGAAAATAGAACCCGTGGGATGACGATGAATGCGCGGTATGAAGCAGGAGACGGAAAATGCAAGAATGCAAATGGTGCAACGGAAAACAAGAGCAGCAAGAGAGGAGTACCGTGAAAAGAGAAGGAAAGAGAAAAAAACCCTGCGCAGAAAGAAAAGAGCATCTGCAGCCTCTCAGCTCAACTCGAAGAGTCTAGCACCGCCACAAACACCCACCGGTTCTACAAAACAGCCAAGCAACTGGCATCTGGTTATAGGACTGGCACGCAAGCTCTTCGAAACAGCGAAGGGAACCTAGTCACCGAAGCACAGGGAATTGTAGACGTGTTTAAGCAGCAGGAACAAGAGGAACAAAGAAGCATAAGACCAGTCAATGAAGATCCAGTCCCAGCGCCCAGTACTGAAGAGGTTAAGAAAGCCATCCACAAGCTTAAGAACAACAAATCCGCCGGCTCGGATGGCCTACCTGCGGAATTCTTCAAGTATGGTAGGGTGCATGCACCAGCTCATCAACCAAGTGTGGGAAGAGGAAAGTATGCCCGACGACTGGTCAAATAGCTCCATATGCCGAATCTACAAAAAAGTCGATCCTATGGCCTGCAAGAACTACAGAGGCATATCCCTGCTTAATGTTGCTTACAAGATCTTATTCAACGTACTATGTGAGCGTCTAAAACCTTTCTGCAACACTATGATCGGCACGTACCAGTGTGGCTTCAGGCCAGGCAGATCAACGATAGACCAAATCTTCACATTGAGGCAAATCCTGGAAAAGACCAACGAATTTCAAGTCGAGACCCACCACCTATTCATCGACTTCAAAGCCGCATATGATAGCATAAGTCACCAAGATCTTCTACTGGCGATGTCGGAACTCGGGATCCCGAAAAAACTGATCCAGCTATGCCGCATGACGTTACAAAATACACAGTGCAACGTGCAAATAGGTAACAGCTCATCCGAGTTATTCCAGACAGGGCTCAGACAAGGAGATGCGCTATCATGTGATTTCTTCAACCTAGTCCTGGAGCAGATAGTGCGCAAGAGTGGTGTTAACATGGAAGGCACTATCTTCAACAGGTCTTCTCAACTGCTTGGCTATGCGGACGACATCGACGTCATCGGCCGCTCCAAGAGAGCTGTACTTGAAGCATTCACAGCTATTGATGAATAGGCGAAACGCGTTGGTCTTGAAGTGAATGAGGACAAAACAAATTATATGCTATCAACAAACAAAGCCTCACCTGTCCATCGCCTAGGACAAAACGTCACTGTTGGTAGCAGTAATTTCGAGGTAGTCAAGGAGTTCACCTACCTCGGAACAAACATCAATTCCACGAACGTCACCTTAGTGGAAATCTGACGAAGAATTACCCTAGCGAACCGCTGCTACTTCGGTTTGGCCAAACAAATGGGTTCAAAACTCCACGCTATACAAAACGCTAATTTTACCAGTTCTACTCTACGGCGGCGGCGCCGAGTGCTGGCAATAAGTAAAAAAGGGGAATTGATACTGGGCACTTTCGAGAGAAAAATTCTTCGGCGGATATTTGGTCCTATATGCGAAGAAGGTGATTGGAGGAGAAGATTCAATCGCGAACTGTACCAAGATGTGGATGTAGTCCAAAGAGCCAAAACACGTCGACTACACTGGCTCGGCCACATCGAGCGAATGGACAACAACGCTCCAGCCAAGAAAATCTTCGATCTTCGAATCCCAGCCTCCAGGTTTGAGACGACCAGGAAGACCGAACCTCCGCTATAGGGACCAGGTGGTCACAGACGCAAGAGCGCTTGGTCTCGACGACTGAAGGGAGCGTGTGAGGGACCGCAACCGATGGAAGACCGCAATATCTCAGGCAGAGACCCTTCATGGATCGGAAGCCGGATAAGTAGTAATTTATGCGTTCGTATGCAAATTGTGACCATCGTTCGCTATTTAGAAATCTTAATGTTAATCTAAAAGCGTCCGTTATATTACAAATTCGCTTTATTGAGTATTCGTTATATTGGATGTAAAGCAGCGGTGGAATCGCGTAAGGCGATAGTTGAATGTCACTGTTTTGAAAGTCAATTTTGATTATCAACTTTTCTTTGCTCTGCGTAAAGTGATCGCTAAAAATGTATGATTGCTTGGCAGTACTTACCCAAGTTTGGGAAACTTGGTGAACATTTCACAGGCATAAATGTAATTTTGATCAGCTGTTGTGTTTTGTTGTGAAAAATAATTTCAATTGTGCTGAAAATATTGTTCCTGTTAAAATGTAAGTATACATACTTTGCAATAGTCATAATATAAATTAAGAAAAATGTTTGTTTTCGTTAAGGACTGCCACAAAACAGCAAATAAAAATGATCTCCTTTTACATGGAATAACATCCCGAGCTGGCAAGGTCCTCCTTTATTCCTTAAGTTGATTCTCAGCAATTGAACTTTTCTGAAATCATTTCTTCTTCTCTTTGCTTCAAAGAAAATTTGCATTGAAGAATACATTACTGTTCCCTTAATTTTATATATTTATATTAACTTTAATATGTTTTTCACTTTTTTTCACTAAACTTTCAATTTATAGTGGAGCTGAAGCTAACAAAACTTATCTTGTCCAAAAAAATTTAACAAAATGTATGAAAGTGACACCTAAATAGCTGTCACCAACAACCCATAGCAAAAACGTGATAGTCAATTTGATAATCACCTTACGTGGAGCAAAATCATTAATTTTGATGATCAACAATCAACTATCGCCTTACGCGATTCCGCAACTCCAGAAATTTCCTGACACGGAGGTTTTCCAAAATCTACTTCATTCCTATCCTCATATATCAAGCGATTATTTTAGGGCGATTCCACTATAGACGATTTTCGACATCCATAATTTATAAATAGCAATCCTTTTTACTTTTCTTGATAACAATGTAAAGAAGGACTCTATTTACTAACAAAGAAAAATATATTCGACGTAATTCAAAGAAAACATTTTTTTTGCGCTTGTCAATATTTTCATACGAAGAGTCGGTACGGACTGCAGTTATCATAACTTTTAACACAGTGTGAAATAGACATTACCGACATTTTGAGGTTATGATTAACTTGTTACACATGTGGTCAAAAATATCATTAAATCGTTTGACCAAAAATATTAAAGTATTTGTAGTTACTTTTTTAGTATATTACTGATTGCAAATAGCCGTGGTAAGTTTTTTGCACCCACGATATAAAAGATATAAAAATTTTTCACAGAAATACAAGTGTGAAAGTAAAAAAAAATTAAAAACAAAAATAAATCAATCGCTATCAGGAGTAAATTTTATGTTGAATTAAAAAAAAAAAAGTTGTTTCAAATTGGTTGCACCCCCGATCGTGAAATTTGGATCGCGGGTGAAACTTACTGACAACTAACATTATTGGATGATTATTATATTATATTGATAAAATATTGGCTCGTTTCATGAGCACAGTAATTTTGGAATCTACCATCATCAAAACAGATCGTGCGTCGGCTTAGATTGAAAAGCAGGTACTCCCATTTTACGTTTTTTACAAGAAATTATTTAAAAAAGTGTTCGCATTATTTGAATAAAACTAAAATTAGATTAAGCATTTTTCAACACTTAATTTCTAAACTCAATGAAATTGAAAAAAATTGATATATACATAGATAGATATAGTGGTCATAATGATCAAAAAATGTGGAGTTAGCCGCTTTTCACTATTAGCTGACGATATAGTGAAGATGGTAACTTGGAACCACTTAAACCATTAGTTTGGTGCACGAAGAAATTCTGCTTCCTGATGTATTTGCTCCTTCTGTATCGGGCCAATCCCGCCTCATTAAAAAAACAAAGACTGCTCGTTTACGATGTTTTAATGAAGATGCCAGAAGATGAATCTCCAACAACCTCCCTTGAAGCACCTAAATTACCAGCAGAGTTATGCCTTATGCCCGTATTTTGTCCACTGCATTAGCTGGACCAGATGGTATCTCACTCATTGTTCTGAAGAGTTGTTCTTCCATGCTGGCAAAACCATTGCGTAAACTTTTTTATCTATTCTACTTCATGGGCCTCTTTCAATTGGATGGGATACAGTGTTTGTCCGAACAGTCCCTAAAAACGGCGAATCTTCATCACCCTCAAACTATCGTTCAATTGCGTTAACGTCCCTTCTATGGAAACGCTGATTAATTAAATATTAACTGAAAAAATATCTAGAAGAACGGAAGTTTCTTAATGAGCGTCAGTATGGCTTTCGTATAGCAATAGGTCCACTGATGATCTGATGGTATATCTCACCGAACAGTGGAACCAATCTTTGCATCGTGTTGGTGAAAGTAAGATTATTGCGCTTGAGTTTTCTGAAGCAGGTGAACAATATTCGCATTTTTTGGGACGTTCCGGGCAAATGCTGTTTTCCAATCACTAAACTCGGAAAAAGAAATAGAACAGTAACAGAATGGTAGTGGCGTTCCAGTGTGGAAGAACACTTTTTTTTAGATCAATGGAAGTTATTATATGTCTGTTTGGCAACTTAAAATTTTCACCAAGTTTCCCAAACTTGGGTATCTTTTCTCCTATGGTTTCTGACAGCAAATTGTGAAAATTTGTCATAATTTGCAAGAAATTTCTCGTAACAAGCACACCTTATGTGTCGGCATTATACATTTCCCGGGTTTTCCAGCTCAATTTTTATTTTGTGATGGTGTAGGGTAGGGAATAGGACAATAGGAGGGAATTTACAGTGAGGGAAGCAATGTATTAGGCCAAGGTTACACATGTAAGTTATACTTTCGTAAGTTACTTACGGAAGCAACTTTTGATAAAATTACAAGTGTAAACAGCTCTGTAATTGACTTACAGTAAATTTATCAACTTACGTTAGCTGTAAGTTGAAAGAAAAACTTACAAGGATAAAAACGTTTTTTCCAACTTACGGAACTCTCACAGCCTACTCAAACGGCAGTGATAAGTTTTCAAACTTACGGAAGTATTTTTTACTGTAAGTTCATCAGTAATGTAAGGCCTCTTGTAAGTTGCTTCTGTAAGACTTACATAAGTGGTAAGTAAAACTTACAGGTGTAATCTTGGCCTTACAAAAAAAGTATAGTCATTAGAAAAATCGTTCAATGTAAATATAAATACTTTCCAGAGCAGTCTTTATCAGGATCTTTAAGTGTTCTTGCAACTTTTATCAGTAACTATAGGTGTGTTGTATTGGGAAAGCTATCCGCACTACTTTGAAATTTTATATGAATTACAAAAACAACATCGGCAGCAGAATCACTGCCGATAAAAGTTAAAGTGGAACCTGCTGCCGATAAACTTTTGACGTTTGTTCGAGTATCGAACTCGGTTAAATAGAATTTTAGTGTGCCGTCATTGGTACGATTAGTACTTTTATGTGTCTCAAATTCTCGATGGCTATGTTCGTAGAGTAGAATCACGTTGAATGAATGGCCCTGTTTAGACTGTAACTTTTCACTTCGATATGACAATGGGCGTGTTTTCTTGGGATATAGAACAGTGAAAAATTTCCAAAAAAATGCATCCGCAGCAGTCTAAATTTTTGTATTTGCAATATGGTACGCCTGAACCGCTGTAACATTACAAAAGTGAATTTTATTAAAGTTAAAAGAAGAAATAAACCAAAATTATTAACAAAAACTAACTTATGTGCAAGTAAAATGGGAAATATAACCATTAGTAGAGGTACGGGTAAAATATTACGAAAAGTATTTCGAAAAAAAAAATTTGTACCATCAATCATGAAACTTGGTGAAAACGTTTTATGTATTACGAGAATGAAAAATAAAAAGAGTCTATAAAAATATTTCACATGGAAGGGTGTTTTTTTTGAGGGGGAGAAAGGGGGAAATTGTGGTGTATCAAACAGAAAAATTATTGTTGGTGCAACTTAAACACATGTTTTTAGGGTAGTTTTGAAAATGACACCAAAACCAAGTCCATAAGGCCTCCCTGGAAAAAGTTACTGTCATTTTTATGTAACGATGACTATATTTTCAGTATAAAAGTTAAATATTACCGAAAACGAGTTGAAAATAATGGTCCGTCGATGAAACTTGCCATCAGTGGTTCATTTGTCATGAAAATCAATAATAAGAAGAGTCTATAAAAATATCTGTTGTTAGTTTTAAATGCAGAATCAAATGACACCTAAACCAAGTCGATACGGCTTCCGGGAAAAAAGTAAAAATAATGGTCCGTCGTCAATGAAACTTGCCATCAATGGTTCATTTGTCATGAAAATCAATAATAAGAAGTCTATAAAATATCTGCGGTTAAAGGGTGTTTTTTGGGGAGTTGGGGCAGTGGTAGGATTATTACCATAAAACCTGCGACGAATATGGTACCCCCCTGAGATTTTGTTAAAATGTGCTATGGACTAACAGAATGAAGAATCAAAAGAGTCTATAGAAATATTTCGCTGGGAAAGGTGTGTTTTTTGAAGATAGGGGGAAGTGTGTGGCTATTTTTCTAAAAAATGAAAAGGATGGTACCCTCATGAAACTCGGTAAAAGTGTTTTATTTACTACGAGAATGAAGAATCAAAAATATTAAGGGAGAAAGGGTATTTTTGTTGGTTTGGGTAAAGGCTGTTATATGTTTTTGGCAACAATTTTTATTTTTACAAAAAGTATTATACTTTCCTTCACCCATTAAAAACATCCTCGCCATATAGATATTTTAATAGAATCTTTGATTCTTCATTCTGGTAGTTCATAGCACATAATTATAAGGTTTCATGAGGGTACCATTTTTGTCAAAAACAAACAACAAGGCAGCTGGACTGGACGAAATACCTGCTGAATTCCTGAAAGCCGATCCCGTAACAGCGGCTAGTATTTTACATCCGTTGATACAAAGCATTTGGGAAAACGAATGCTATCCCAGGGATTGGAAGGATGGTGTGATTGTTAAGTTGCCTTAAGTTAAGGTGACTTAAGAATTGCAACAATTGGCGTGGTATCACCGTTTTGTCCGTTTTCCCAAAACTAATGGCGACCATCATTCTCGAGCGAATAAAGGATAGAATCGAGTCTACACTCAAGAGGCATCAAGCTGGCTTCCGCAGTGGTCGATCGTGTGTCGACCACATCAACACCCTGCGTATCGTCCTCGAGCAGTCGATGGAATTTCAATCACCGCTTTACCTCATGTTCGTGGATTATGAGAAGGCCTTTGATCGAGTTAACCGAGAATGTATATGGAGATCGTTGCTTGGTAGAGGAATTCCACCGAAAATTGTTGCCAATATTAAAGAGTCCTACAACAACGCAAGGTGTTTTGTTTTGCACAATGGGCAGCTATCCGACTCCTTAGTAGTGCAACAAGGTGTGAGACAAGGGGATGTTTTATCGCCAATTCTCTTCCTGCTGGCGATGGACGACGTATTAACGGCCAGTGTTGGTACAGCTGAGTGACAGGTCATTCAGTGGAGACCGTTCGAAAGGCTCAGTCATTTAGACTATGCCGATGACATATGTCTACTGGCAAATAACATCAGTGGGCTGAACGGGATGTGCCAAACGCTGCAAGTGAAGGGAGAGTCGAGTGGTCTAAGAATAAACAGCAAAAAGACAAAAATAATGCTCACAGGCATTCTCTCTCTCTAAAGGAGACGCCAGTTGAAGTAGTGAAACAGTTCAACTACCTTGGCAGTATTGTTTCTGCAAACGGTGGTACGGATCTGGACGTTAAAAGTAGAATGAATAAAGCTCGTGCTGCCTTCGGTACCCTGTCCCCAATTTGGAAATCCAGTCAAATCTCCTTACGCACTAAGTTGGGATTCTTCGAATCCAATGTCAAATCCGTGCTGTTATATGCTTGTGAAAC
The DNA here is from genome assembly GCA_963921185.1 of Dasysyrphus tricinctus. Lineage (NCBI taxonomy): Eukaryota > Metazoa > Arthropoda > Insecta > Diptera > Syrphidae > Dasysyrphus > Dasysyrphus tricinctus. Next base: position 131,641,066 of record OY992531.1, read on the forward strand.
CTGGAAAGTCACGTCTACTATTTCGAAGAAAATGCAGGCTTTTGTGAATCGCTGTCTTCGCCACATCCTAAAGATTCGCTGGCCACAAATAATATCAAATGAGGAATTGTGGCGCAGGACAAGTCAAGAGCGGCTGGGCGTCGACATAAGAAAGCGTAAATGGCGTTGGATTGGTCACACACTGAGGAAACCAAACGATAAAATTGCAAAGCAGTCCTTTGAATGGAATCCTCAGGGTGCACGGCGGGTTGGAAGACCAAGAACAACATGGAAATCAACTGTCTTAGCGGAAGCAGAATCCCAGAGAAAGACGTGGCCACAGCTAAAGTACCTTGCAGCAGACCGTGAAGGATGGAGACGTTTTGTTGACACCCTATGCCCCAGCCGGGGTTACGGGACACGATGATGATGACCATTTTTGTCACAGGTTTTATGGTAATATTCCCACCATAACCCCAACCCTCACTCCAACCCTCAAAAAAGCACCCTTTAACCGCAGATATTTTATAGACTTCTTATTATTGATTTTAATGACAAATGAACCATTGATGGCAAATTTCATCGACGGACCATTATTTTTACTTTTTTCACGGAAGCCGTATCAACTTGGTTTAGGTGTCATTTGATTCAGCATTTTAAACTACCCTTAAAACATGTGTCATATGCTTGGGTTGCACCAAAGTTAATTTTACTGTTTGATACACCACAATTTCCCCCCCTCTCCCCTTCAAAAAAAAACACCCTTCCAGGTGAAATATTTTTATAGTCTCTTTTGATTTTTCATTCTCATAATACATGATTTTCATGATGGTAGTAATTTTTTTGTTTTATTTATCCTATTTTACCTGTACTACATTAGGGTTTCCAGAACATCTCTTTTAAAGAGAACATGTTCTCTTTTTTGACTCTGATCTTTCTTATTCTTTCTTTTTTCATAAAACTCTTTTTTTTTACTCTTTTTTACTTCTGTATTCTTTTTTATCTCTTTTTCCTAAATGACCAAAATATTAATTAAACACACTTTTCATTAATGTTGTATTGTCCCCTAAAATATAAAATTAAGCCTTAATACCACTGAAGTAAAAACCTTCCTGTTCAGGATCGATGAAAGAATCTGGAAAAGAAATAAGTATGGAGGAAGACTTAGAAAAAAGTATCGATTACCGAATTTTTAAGAAAATGACAATTTTAAAAACAAAATATCTCTTCCAAAGTGGGCCAGTATTTTTAGGTCGTCTACAAATCTTGAGTTTTATTCAGAACTCTTAAAAATGTGAAAGTTCTTTTTTGTTTTCCTGCACAAAATATGAACATGGAACGTATTTTCTCGTTGTAGACAGTAGAAATTTGGAGTTTCGAAAATGTCCTCTTTTTTTTCAAATACGTTATGGACACCCTACCTATAGGTAGACATAAGGAAAATTAGATTTTGTTTCAATTTTCTTCTAGCATAAGTCTTAAATTGAGGAAATATTCTAGTACTAATACTTTATGAAATAATGTTAGGACATACCCTAAGAATAAAATTGTATAGGAGGGGGGGGGGGGTGTATTTCCCCCTATTATGAAAACTACTTCTTATTAATAATTATTTTTGTAATAAGTCTTCGTTGACTGGACTAATATCAATGGAGCAACAAAATACATTTTTTGAGTCCTCCTATTACCCTGAAGCATGTGCAATTATGCATGAATTAATGTTTAAAACCTGTATGTTATGTTTTATGTGATTAAATATTCATCACGCCACCATTTTTACAAAGTAAAAAATATGGGGTATTTTTTAATACAGCCTTTGTATTACAGCCGTATTCAATACAGAAATATTACTTTTTAATATTTCGTAAATATTAAAGAAATTTTCTAATAACTTTGTATTCAATTCTAATAGATTAGTATTAAAATTGTTATTTGTAATACCAAAAAGAATACAGATTTCTTATTCCTTTGTAATATCTGATATTATTAAGGTTTTAATATATTTTAAATTATCGTCATAATTTTAATATTTGCCAAGTATTAAATTTCAATATATTTTTGGTGTTGTCATATATGTAACCCTGAAAATATTAAAAAGTACCCCAAAATTTGTAACCGTGATCTTGAAACATTGTACAGTTTTTCGACAATCACTTTGTTTCCCTATAGCTGGGTTTCCCAAAGTGTGCTCCGCGGAGCACTTGAGGGCTGAAATCAGAACTTTTGTAAATGACGGCAACTTTGTTTTAGGCTGTGCCTCTTCCAGTAAAGTATTGACCGTCCCGTCCCGTCACCCCACCTCAACAATAAAATTGAGAGAAAACTTCCCAATGGTCAACGAGTAAGAAGAAGAAATAGATTAAGACATTCTCAAATATATTTTAAATGAGTTTCAAATTCAACCGATAGGTTTGCTATATAGCTTCCACTGATATTTTCCGGAAGAATACGTCTCAAATATTAAGGAAAACCCATGAGTTGCAAACCCATAAACTGTGCCGCGTCGAAAAGCATAAGTTTCTCTGACATCGTGCAGTTTGAGTACTTGATTGATTTTAGATCAGATCAGGGATGCCACTTTGCTGCAATTGAAGTAGATCTACTGCACTTTGCGCAAAAAATTAATCTACTCCCATCTCCCACTAAATCCAATCTACTGCACTTTTTGTTTAATAACTCTTCTCTCGAGCACAAAAATTTAGCCGCTCTAAGCTTCGATTTTAAAGATACAAAAATTAAACTGTTGAAGTACATAGATGCAAAATTGATTGTGATATGCCTTCAATGTTATGTATTGTAGAATGCTTTCGATTTTTCGATTGCAATAAAGAAAATTTACTTAGCCAGTGTGGGTCCTTACTATAGAACCAAGAAATTTTATGTAAATAATATGATCCTTTAGACTGTTCAAGATTTTGGTTTGATTTACTCGATATATAAAAAACTCTATTGGGGAAAATATGTGTCTTTTGAGTATATGTTGATTTTCTGTTCACTCCCTTTATACCTATTTCAAAAGAAATTAAATGTTAATACTCTGGAAAATTTAGTTTGGTGTAAGGATAAGGAAATGAATTGCAGTAACAGTTGTTGGACAACGTCAGACTCTCCTGAGCTTCTTTCAAAATTTTAGTTTCACCAATTGAATGAAAAATCAAAGACTTTTAGAATAAGGTTAAGAAGTCTTGAGAAACCGATTTTTTTTTTTTTTTTTGGCAAAAATAAAATCTACTGCGGAAAAATTGATTCTACTGCAGTTTTTTAAAGAATCTGTTGAATGTTGAAAGACGAATACTAAATGATTCGGCCGTTTACAACAACATATCTACGTGTGCGAATCAGGACTCTCTATGCCTTCTTTGGAACCAAAACAAAACGAAGATCCCGTTTCGATGCAGAGCCAGATATTCGGTTTGCAGTTGACATAGATTCAACCAGATTACCAGCAGAACAAAACAGGCACATTGTTCTCACTACAAAAAACTTTAAGAGATATGTATGTACTAAATTACCATTTATTATTTTAAATTGAATTCCTTATTTTTGTGAGTTAACGTTGTTTTTGTTTTTTTCTATGAAGTAACTCTTTTATTGAATTTAATAAAATGTAAAAAGAAATTAAAAACATTTATGCATTGCACTTTCTACATTTAAATAAATGCATAGGTACGTGCCACGAAGTGCTCCACGAGGAGTTTCTTGCTGAAAAGTGCTCCACGTCTATAAAAGATTGGGAACCGCTGCCCTATAGGAAATTTATGTAGTTGTCAAAATCAAAATATGTATAGGAACGCAAACGGAATATTTTTTTCTAAAAACAATTAAATACAAAAATTATTATACCGCTAATAGGAACCAACAAAAATCATATTAGAGCGTCTTCTAAATGCCCAAAGAAAACATTTTCTGAGTCCCGAAAATTGGGTTTTAACTTTACCCACGAGTTTTTAGTTTTTTCCTATTTCCAGTTCTCAATGTAAACACAAAACTCCATAAGTTGTGAACAATCCATTTTGTGTATAACTATACTTCACTAGACGAAGGCTTTCCCTGGTCCCAGCAGCGTGACTTGAATCCCAAAGCAACAACTTATTTCCGCCCTACACCCCTTTCTCAGAGTACATAAAAATAAAGATTCCTCAAAGCGTAAAACATCCCTCTTTGTTTTGTTTTTATGTATTACATAAGCAAATGGCGGCGAAAAGAGTTTTATGGCTTTATTAGATTCAGATATACTGGCACTATACACTAACAGTCTCCAACCCTGTTAAACATATCCAGCTCTAGCTCTCTACAAAAAACATGGCTTGGGGTAAAATTATTTTTTGCTCATGTTTTCTGTTAATTTTAGGTAAAGAATAAAGAGCATCCATTTACAGAAGCCGAAATTTGAGAGAAAGGAATAATTTGGTAAAAGCAGTAAGCTTTCACTTTTTCAGGACACTTTCGATTTCTCTTAAAAATTGTTTGTTTGAGTTGAAAAGGGAAAGTGGTTTCAGGTAAGCTTTGCCAAAGTTCTTTTGTTCACCCCCTTTTATCTAAAATAATAATGCTTTACTTTAAGGAATGCTATCGCTGAACGAAATAAAATGGTGGCATGAAAAAAAGCATGAATAGCGTCCAAGCCAATGATATACTTACAGTGACCATCTGTCCTGTGTTTTCTGTAAGAGCCCTGTTTTTCAATTGACTGTCCTAGGTTTTTATTTAAGAAATACGAGTCTTATATGTCCTGTATTAATTTATTATTACATATTTTTTAAAACAGAACAGAAAAACTAGCTTTGGTGCAACCTAAGCATATGATACATGTTTTTAAAGAAGTTTTGAATGCTGAATCGAAAGACTAAAACCAAGTTGATATGGCCTCCGTGAAAAAAGTTACTATCATTTTAATGTAACTATGACTATATTTGCAGTATAAAAATCAAATATTACCGAAAACCAGTTGAAAATAATGGTCCGTCGATGAAACTTGCCATCAATGGTTCATTTGTCATGAAAATCAATAATAAGAAGATTCTATAAAAATATCTGTTGTTTAAGGGTGTTTTTTTTTGGGAGTTGGGGTAGTTGTGGGATTATTACCATAAAACCTGTCACAAAAAAGGTACCCCCAGCCCAGGATTTACCCTTAGGCCAACCAGGCCCAGGCCTGGGGCATCACGACAAAAGGGGCCACAAAAGTAAGTTAACACAATGAAGCAACTGAATCTTTATTGCTCATACGAGCAAAATGGATAGAAGATCTTCACAAATCTTCAAATTCGGCAAACTGCAACGCTCAAGTATTTTCATATAAGATGGCCAGCCTATTGAACGCTTATTAACGTTTTTGGAGATGCATTCTCATGCTGGATCCGGTATTGCTAATCAAGCATTAAAGTATCTGAGTGAACATAACATATCAATTTAAAAATGCAGAGGGCAAACATACGACAATGCTCCAAATATGTCCGGTCAGTATAAAGGGATGCAACAGCAAATTCTTCTTACAAATCCATATGCAGTCTATGTACCTTGTGCATCACACTCTTTAAATCTTGTTGGTCGTTGTGCTGTGGATTGCTGTCTTATCGCAGTTGATTTTTTTCTGTCGTACAATCGTTATACAATTTTTTTCTGCATCAACTAGTAGATGGCAAACGTTAAAATCTGCTCTTCAAAATGATAATGTGATTAAATCACTCTCAATACATGGGGAAGCTCATGCTGCAGCTACTTTTGCCATCATTAAATCATATTATAAATGATTAGATACTTTAAACGACATTTCTGAACATAATAATCATCATACGCCTGTGCTTTTAATTTACCTCTGCAATTAATTTATTTTTGTATTCGATATTTTGAAGATAATAGTGTAATCCTAATTTTGTAGCTTACAAATAGTTCAGTACAACCCGAAAAGTGATTAGTTTTTTATTTTCTGACATTTAATAATTGATTTTAAAGAAAAGTAAAAATTACAAATAAAAAAAAAAAAAAATTAAACAAATTGAGTTATTTTCCGCCTATGATAAAGCTGCACCTTTTGCTCCTCTTACAAAACCCATCTCTAAATCTTCTATCTCATCTGCCTTAGTGAGTGAAATTCTATTGTTTTGGTTTATGTTTCTGCCAAGCAAATCTCTGAATCTACACAAAGTTTAAGTGATTTTGTTTTTTGTATGTATACAAGCCCTGGGTTGGATTTAACCATCCTCCGACTGATCTGTCAACATAATTCTTATTGCTGCATTGGAAATAACAACGATCGAATTCAACTAGACATAAATTTGTCTCATCTGCTGGTGAGTACATTTTTAGTACATGTTCTGCCTTTAGCAAAAAAGAATCTACACACATAATTATATGGTTCTCGTTGCATGTAATTATCCAAACAACACTACATTACCTACAAGAACTCAACTTTTCTAACAACTCTACATTATCTTCATAAAAAGCTTTAAACCTAGTTTATTTAGTGCAACAACCAACTTGTATTTTCTGCTAAAATTCATTAATCAGCGTTGCCGTTTAAACAAAATAAAAATTTTGAGTTAAAGTTTCTCAAAAAAAAACATTAAACATACAAATTAAGAATAGAAACTTAAAATTTGAAAACAATTAAAAATTAATAGCAATAATAATATATAACAACACATAATATGGCTAGTTGCGCAACTTGTGATGGCATCACTGACTACATGATTGACTCCATTATGTGTCATGGAAATTGTCGAAGAAATTTTCATGTTCAATGCATTGATGCTCCATTCAGCACCATTAAACTCTTCAATAGAAAGGAGAAGAATTCGTTTTACTTTTTTTGTGACGAGTGTAACCCTTTCTTACACAATAACATTGTTCGTGATGTTCTACATAATGCTAAGCATATCGAAAGTCTTCAAAAGCAAATAATGCTACTGTCGGACAAAGTAGATAATATTATATCTCTACCACTACTACAAGATAGACAGACAAGAAGTAGGACTAAACATAAGAATCCAACTTTACAGCCAAATAGTTCAACCCAATGTAAACGGAAAAGTGACGAACTTGATGCCGAGACCTCATCGGATGATCCTTTGACGAAGAAGCCTGCTACATCTATTTTTGATTCTTATGCATTACCTCGTTCAATATCTGGTTTTAACTTTAATGTTAATGCACCAACTCCTCCATCCCTTCTTCCTTCGTTACCACCCGAAGCATCTGGGTCTGCCCAAGTGTGTGAGACAATACCCACGCCCTCCACCGTTTCTGAAATGCCACCTTTTTATTCTTCGACATCAACGTCAACATCAACATCATTGACAGTTAATACATCCACTTCTACATCTTTGCCAACAATCATATCATCAATCCAATTGCCGACTGCTGTTAATTCAATTGTCAACTATGCTAATCAAGTAAATGATGTCATATCTCCCATTATAACAGGTTTGAAAGTTGTAGAAGGACTGAAAACTTTATTTGTTTCTAAACTTGACCCCTCAACAAATGCCCTTGATATTAAAAATTATGTCTCAGAAAAGATGGGGAATACACTTAAGTTGAATGTAGAGAAACTGCTACACCGAAACCACTCAAAATATGCTTCATTTAAAATACGTGTTCCAGAATCAATATTTCATGTCCTCAACTCATCATCTTTTTGGCCAAACAGAATAATAATTCATGAATTTGAAAACAAATTGAGTAAGCAGATTAAAACCAGGAACCCTTTTCATCAAACCAGGACAATGCAGAATCAGCGACTAAGCAGCTTCACCAGGTATTAATTTACTACCAGAATGTAAATGGACTTCGGACTAAGACCAACACGGTCTACAAAAACATCAACAACCTTCCTCACGATGTCATTATACTGACGGAAACTTGGTTAAATAGCTCTTTTCTTGGAACTGAACTTTTTGATAACTCTTATCAAGTCTTCAGACGTGATCGTCACCCATTAGATACTTCTAATATTGTTGGGGGAGGAATTCTTGTGGCGATTAAAAACTCACTGGTTTGTTACTTGGTTGATGATTTTCGTGTAACCAATATCGAAATTATATGTTTAAAAATCAAAATGCGGACTGGACACCTATTCCTTATCTCTGTCTATATACCTCCGAGTTCGAGTAATAAGCTTTATGAAGAGTACATTGATTGTATTGAAAGCATATACGTCAAATTGCAGCCTGAAGATGAATTCTTGATCGTAGGAGACTTTAATCTTCCGAACTTGGTTTGGGAAAAAACAAATGATCACAATTACTTTATTCCGATTAATGCTTCAAGTCCTAATGAAATATCACTAATCGATGCGATGTCAGCCTGTGGCTTGAACCAATTTAATGGAGCATTAAACAAATTTGAAAAAGCCCTGGACCTTGTATTTTTCTCCGATAATGTAAACACCGACGTTGCTGTATTGGCCTCTGCTGTAATATTAGTTGACGAAGATCGACACCACCCCGCTCTAGATATTTCCTTAAATCTAAACATGTGTATTCCTTCACTTAGCTTTAAGAACAAACTAGAATTTAACTATAGTAAGTGTAATTATAGTGATCTCTTTAATCTTTTATGCACTATTGACTGGAATCAATTATTCCAAAATTATAACATAAATGAGATGTGCTATGCATTTTATAAAACACTTTTTGATTGCTTCTATAAAACTATTCCACTTAAAAAATCACGTTGCAATTCAAATGTTCCACCATGGTTTGACATTCAACTTAAAAACTTAAAAAATAGAAGAAACAAAGCTTGGACAAAATATAACTGCACCAGAGCTGAGGAAGATTATATAACTTTTTTGAACCTAAAAAACCATTTTACAGAATATTCTGACACTTTGTACGAAAATTATATTCGGAAAACTGAAATTGAACTTAAAACTAATCCAAAAAACTTTTGGAAATTCGTGAATGGAAAAAGAAAAATTGATGGTTATCCTAACTCTATGCGTTATCTGGATCTCACTAGTAATGAGTCTGAAGTTATTGCTAATATGTTTTCAAATTATTTCAAAGAAGCATTCGAGGAATCAGATTCCAGTGCTCCTTCTTCTTATAGATCTTTTTCGGTAAATAATTTCTCTCAACTTAACTCTATTAACTTTGAAATTAGCGAAGAATCCATATCTCATCATATCTCTAAACTTGACGATTGTAATAGTGCAGGCCCAGATGGCGTACCATCCTCTATTTTAAAAAAGTGTGTGTCCTATTTGTCATACCCACTATGTGTTCTTTTTAATAAATCCTTAGAAAGTTCTTTTTTCCCTAATATTTGGAAAAGTGCATTCATAATTCCAGTTCATAAGAAAGGATCAAAAACCGAAATAACGAACTACCGACCAATAGCAAAATTATCTGCCATTCCAAAGTTATTTGAGTCAATTATATGTAATGTTCTTTCCTTTCACTGTAGTTCAATTATATGTAGCAGTCAACATGGTTTTGTGAAGAAAAAGTCAACAGTTACAAATTTGTTCCACTTTACATCCTTTTGCTTAGACGCGTTTGAAGATCGTGAACAAGTTGATTGTGTTTTTACTGATTTTAGTAAAGCTTTCGACAAGCTGTGTCATAAAACTCTTATTTTAAAATTAAGCAATATAGGTTTTAATGAAAATTTTTTAAAATGGATCGCATCATACCTTAAAAATAGATGTTACAGTGTGACTTTCCGTAATGAGTGCTCGGATCTATTTTTTGTTAACTCAGGAGTTCCTCAAGGCAGCCATTTGGGGCCATTATTGTTTATTTTATTTATAAATGATCTTGTCTCTATCATACAAAATTCGTCTATACTAATTTATGCTGATGATATTAAACTTTACAAACGAATACAAAATTCAACAGACTGTTTGCTTTTGCAAGAAGATCTCAATAAATTTAGGGAATGGTGCAATATGAATCGTCTTGTTTTAAATGTTGACAAATGTAAAACGATGAGTTTTACACGCAAAAATGAACCGTTTACTTATGATTATATGTTTGATTCATGTTCTTTGAAGAAATTGTCTGTGTTCTCTGATCTTGGAATTATTCTAGATTCTAAATTAACTTTTAATGATCACCTTAATTTTATCATCAAAAAAGCTAATAGGGGCTTAGGATTTGTAAAACGATTCTCTCGCGATTTTCGGGATCCTTACGTCCTTAAGCTACTATATGTTTCATTCGTGAGACCTATTCTTGAGTATGGGTGTGTGGTATGGGCACCTCATTACTCTGTACATATTAATAGATTAGAGGCAGTTCAGAGAAGATTTATGCGCTTCTGTCTTCGTTTTCTTCCCTGGTCACATGGAATGTTACTTCCTCCATATGCCCAAAGGCTTTCATTAATAGACCTTCCTTCTCTGACAAAACATAGAAAATATCTCCAATTTTGTTTTATTGCTGGGATAATAAATGGTTCTATATCATCTTCTTCAGTTCTGTCTAGAATAAATTTTAATTTTAGTCAATCAAGCATAAGGTTACAGCAGCCTTTGGTACAAATATTTAGTAGATCAAACTATGGTGCAAATAGTCCTCTCAATCAATTAATTGTTATCTTTAATAAAATTTATTTTCTTATTTCATGTATAAATGATGACTTTAAATGCACTAAGTTCAAAACTATGTTTTTTAGCGCAGTAGAATAATATTAATTTAGCTTGTAAGTAATATTGTTACGTTAGGATTTAACGGATCTGTAAATAAATAAATAAATAGATAATACACTAAAAGGAGATGCTAGGAGGGAAGCTGGTGATCTACTAAACAAAATGAATAAACTAGAATTTGCCTTAATGCTTGTGATTTGGAACGATATTTTACAAAGTTTTCAAAAAGTCAGTAAAGTTTTGCAAAGCGAAGACTTAACACTACTGACGTGCGCGAATTTGTATATATCATTGTCCGGTCAACTGGAGAAAATGCGTGATAATTTCGACACTATTGAAATGCGCTCTAAAGAATTTCTACCTGATGGCAGCTACATGATTACACGAAAACGAATTCGCAAAAAAATGGCTAACGATGGTAATGCTCCCGAAGGATAAGTTTTGAATAAACACTTTTTATATTATTATCGATAAGTTAAGAATACAAATGGATTCCAGAGGTAAAATATATAAGGACATTTCTGAACGATTTGATTTTCTTTGCACTAGCAATGAAAAAGTCAACGTTATAGCCTGTGTCCAGCGTTTGTTGTCAAATTATCCGGAAGATTTAAATTCAGAACTTGCTGACGAGTTAATACAATTCCATCGTTATGTGATGCATAAAAATGGCAATAATTTTAAATTTTTCAATCAAGCTAATTTATATAAGATTATGTGGGAAGATAAAATTACATCAGCGTTTCCGAACGTAGACACGGCATTACGTTTATTTTTAAGTTTAATGGTGGCAAATTGTTCTGCGGAAAGATCATTTAGTCAATTAAAACGCTTTAGAAGTCCTTGTCGAACAATGATAACGCAGGAAAGACTTGATGCACTATCTCTGCTCTGTATTGAGAGTGATTTGCTTCATGAAATAGATTTCGATGAACTTATACAAGACTTCGCTGCTTAAAAAACAAGAAAGCAATATTTCAAAAATTAAGTAAGAAAATCTTTAAAAAAAAAAGTCGTTGTATTCTATATTCTTGTAACTACCATTAAAAATAAAATGAATTTTTTATAAGAAGGTTTTATAATACAAATTCTATATACTACTGAAATAAATCAGCTAAGTAGAAGACTTAGCATTAAGGATTGGACTTGTTGAATTATTGATTCAAAATAGCTTTTTATGGCCTTTAGTCCTACAAATTGGCGTTTCGTTCGACTTACTCACTTGAACTCATCAGTGAAAAGCTAAGTCTTCTACTTGGCTGATTTATTTCAGTAGTATATAAAATTTGTATTATAAAATCTTCTTATATAGAAACTATGCCTGGCCCCGGGCAAAAAAACTTCCAGCTTAATGATTAGGAATTCTAATCTTGTTGGATATAGTTTACAGTGGATTTTCGCTGAAAAATTCATGTAAGTTGAACTGAACTTAAAACAAATTGCGTATGACAAAGCCCTCACTATGTCACTGATGAGTTCAAGTGAGTAAGCCGAACGAAACGCCAATTTGTAGGACTAAAGGCCATAAAAAGCTATTTTGAAAATTAATTTTTGTTTTATGGGATTCGTTGCAATTTGTTTTCTTAAGTATTTAATGTTGTATGTAGTAAACCATCATACAATATAAGAGAATATATGCAAAGGGGGCACCATTTACTCTTCAGGCCTAGGGCCCAAAAAATCTAAAAAATCTCTGGGTACCCCCCTGAGATTTTGTTGAAATGTGCTATGAACTAACAGAATGAAGAAGCACAAGAGTCTATAGAATTGCTGGGAAGGGTGTGTTTTTTGAAGATAGGGGGAGGTGTGTGGTTATTTTTCAAAAAAATGTAAAAGGATGGTACCCTCAAGAAACTTGGTAAAAGTGTTTCATTTACTACGAGAATGAAGAATCAAGGGAGTGTACAAAAATATCAAGGGAAAGGGTGTTTTTGTGGGTTTGGGTAAAAGGCTGTTTTTTGTATTCGGAAACAATTTTTGGTTTTGCAAAAAGTATTATACTTTCCTTCACCCAATAAAAACATCCTTCTACCATATAGATATTTTTAAGGACTTTCGATTCTTCATTCTGCGGTAGCTCATAACATTAATGAGGGTACCATTTTTGTTACAGGTTTTATGGTAATAATCCCACCATAACCCCAACCTTCAAAACAACACCCTTTAACCTTAGATATTTTTATAGACTCTTCTTATTATTGCTTTTCATGACAAATGAACCATTGATGCCAAGTTTCATCGACGAACCAGTATTTTCTACTGGTTTCCGGTAATATTTTTATTTTATAATGAAAATATAGTCATCTTTATATAAAAATTACAATAGCTTTTTTTAACGGTTTCGGTGTAATTTGATTCAGCATTCAAAACTACCTTAAAAGCATATGTCATATGCTTAGGTTGCACCAAAGCTAATTTTTCTCTTTGATAAACCACAATTTCCTCAAAAAACACCCTTCCATGCAAAATATTTTTATAGACACTTTTGATTTCATGATGGTACTAATTTTTTGTTTTATTTATCCTATTTTACCTGTACTAATGGAATAATTTTATTAATTAATAATTGTTGATGGATGCGATCTTAATTCATCCTTCGGCTTTTTTGATGGCAATGGTAATGGCAATGAAACAAAGTTACATTGATTTATTCTCAACGTTTCGACATGGGTTGCTGTCCTCTTCAGGGGATCTTTATTAAACATTGTAAAACAACAAAAGTAAGAATATGTATGCACAAATAAAATATTTAAAACAACACACCAATAAATAAGTGTAAAGCTGTATGACTTACATTATATAAATCAAAATATAATGTACAAAACAAAATATTTTAACTTAAAAAACAAAAAAAACATCACAAAATTTTGTTTAAGTAAAATTAAAGCACTTCTGTTGCCGAAGCTGAGTCGAATAATTTGTCATCTGGCGTTTTTTGAGGAAGCGAGAGAGCAGTACATAGCTGACATATTTTGAGTGTCCTGTTTTCTTTTCCTAACGTTTTGATTATTCAAAATATGTAGGGTTTCGTAGGTGAAGCGTTTTGAAGTATGTCTTTCCGTTTGTAAAATTTGTACACCATCAAAGTCGGGTTTGTGGCCTTTCTCAAAACTGTGTGTAGCCAGTGCTGTTTTAACAGAGTTATCACAGCTTAAATCAGATTTGTGATTGGCCATTCTCTGTTTCAAAAAATGTTTTTTAGTTCCTACATAACAAAGATCACACGACTAATCCTTATTACCCAAACAGTTAATTTTATTAATCACATCCGTATATTTTTCTTTCTCCGGTTTGACCTTGAGGTGAGTATAGAGAGGTGCAAGAGTGTTATGTGATTTGTAAGCCATTTGGATGTTGTCTGTTTTGCTCGAAATGATTCCCTTAAAGTTTTCTCCAAGCTTAGGAACATAAACGATACTTTTGTACACACATTTGTCAACACTAGCTTTTATAGGCCCTACGAACTAACTCCCAAATGACTTAACTCCCACTAGTCAAAATGAACTAACTCCCACCAAATTTTCATAAAGTTGGGAGTTAATTCAATGGGGACTAAGTTCATTATGAACAAAGTCCCAATGAACTACCTCCCACCAGGAATAAAGTGGGAGTTAGCTCATTTTTATTTTTGCGAGAGAGCAACAACTAAGGTAAAAGTAGGAGTTAGTTCATTTTTTCAAAAATTGAATATTTGTTATTTTTTAAGTTATTGTAACGTAGTTCAGATTTGAATCGGAGATAAATACACCGTTAGGAGATTTGGCATAACAGTTTTCAGTGCGTTTCGAAGACCAGCTTCATAGTCCGTCATAAAACTTTTTGCCTCAAATTTTAAAATATTTTCATTTATGTAACTAAACAAATGGGTATAACAATCCCGACTTTTTTTATCCATCAGTATAAAGAAGAAAGGATAGATCTGCAAAAAATGTATGTTACTTAATTAGATCTTAAAAAAAATAATGACAGTGAAGGCTCGGTGCAGGCAGGGCGCGCGCCCGTGACCACGTGCTCCCCCCCTCCTCCCTGCGCCGAGCCTTCCCTGGGTTGTCATTTTTTATTATTTCATCAATGTGGGCATGTGGTCACGGGCACGCGCCCCCCCTGTACCGAGCCTTCACTGTCATTATTTTTTTTATGATCTAATTAAGTAACATACATTTTTTGCTAATCTATCCTTTTTTCTTTATACTGATGGATAAAAAAAAGTCGGGATTGTTATACCCATTTGTTTAGTTACATAAATGAAAGTATTTTCAAATTTGAGGCAAAAAGTTCTATGACGGACTGTGAAGCTGGTCTTCGAAAGGCAATGAAAACTGTTATGCCAAATGCAATAGTTAATGGATTTTGGTTTCATTTTTGCCAAGCTTTGCCATTAAAACTGTTTGGGACTTAGTTCCTTTAAGAAATTTTATTTATTTTTTATTTCTAAAGGAACTGGGAGTTTGTTCATTTGGGACTTTGTTCATAAATGAAACTGTGAAGAGTGCACTAAGAAGCGTAACTACTTGCGAAATTTGCCGTTATCATCTCCATTAACTAAAACAACATCTTGTGACGATCCCTCTAACATCACGCACAAAGAAATCTATGATCAATTATTAGAGCTAAAGAATACTCTCACTTTTTAAATTTTAATTATTATTAATTAATTTTAAAATGTTTTTATTTCTTCGGTAATATATTTTCATACAAATTTTACAAAAACAGTCAGGCTTGGCGTTTGCCGTCTGCCGGATTGACAATTATATAATTTATTCTATGGCTAAGAAATGGTTTGTTAAAAAAAAAAAAGTATTTCAAATAAAACAACATACATAAAAATGAGCAGTCCAAAACATTTCAGAAATCCCCACTCATAATTTTACTTCTATAGTTTAAAGCAATTTTGGAGAAGCGAAACAATTTTTCCACATTAAGCTCATTTAAAGCATTTATACATTCATCATCCGTAAGAAATTTATTTCCAAAAACATGTTGTCGCGTTTCACATAGAATTGGACATTTTCCTAGCAATGTATAACGTCCTCTCGTTCTTGTAAGTTACATAACTCGCATAAACATGGTAGATCGTCCCTATGTGGCATGTAGTTGAGGGACAAAAGCTCTCCTCGCAGCTTCATCATCATAGATATTTCTTGTGCACTATTCATATCATGGAAGTAGTTTTTTTCTAGTAGATCGTGGTTCAGTCGATTATAAAGTGATCTGTGCACTGATGCTTCGGCTTCCTCTCTGTATTTCGTTGCATATAATACATCCACACTCTCGATTAATTCGTATAAAACTGTTTTCCAGTTTGCAATGTTTTCGATACTTAAATCCACTTCGATCCTGCAGAGAAGAGCTAAGTTCAACCACTCTGCATACCAGCTTGAATTATTCGCCAATTAAAGCAACTTTTTTTGGAAGTCGACTATCTGCCATATTCATTATTTTAATGATATAGTCAACATGAAGCTTAAGGGTTCTTATAAACAAGGGTGAGAGACCTGTTTCGATCATAAGTAGATAATTTGGTGAATTAGCCGGAAGATGAAAAGAGCGCTTGATATAGAACCTCAGAAGTTTTTCTACCGAATCGAATGGCTTATACCCCCAAATTTGAGCAGCATATAGTAAAATTGATTCTGCAACTGCTTTAAAAACTCTGTATTTCGTGCTATGGGAAATATATCTATTGGCAAAGCATCCTTTCCAAGTTGCGTTGATTGCATTTTTGGCCTTAGACAGTTTCTCTACCAGGTGTTTCTTCATGCTCAGGTTCTGGGGTAGGAGTACCCCCAAATACTTATATTCACTCACCAGTTCTAATGGCGCACCATCATAACTCCATTTCTCCTTTGTACTGTATCTTCCTCCTCCTTTTTTAAAAATCATAATCTTTGATTTTTCACGATTGACTACTAAATTCCAGAGCTTACAGTAGTCATGCAGGCGATTAATCATTAACTGTAAAGACTCTGGAGAACTGGCTAGCAAAACAACATCATCCGCAAACACAAGACCCTTTCTTACCTACTCTCACTTCAACAGTGACTACTCTCGATGCCTGACTACATTGGAGCAGTTAGCCAAAGTCTCAAATGAAATTAAAGAGGAGAACGATAAGCTTAAACTACAGCTAGACGCAAGCAATGAGCGGTTAAACAGTGCTGAATGGCTACTTCATGCAAATTATTTAGAGCTTCACAATATTCCTGTTATTGACAACGAATGCGTGAATAACACCGTAACAAAAATATTCTCTGATGGCCTATGGGTATTGATATTTCCAATGATGATATTGATTTTTGTTATGAAACAAATGAAAACAAGCGGGGCAAGTAAGATGAGCTCTAAGTCTGGTGCTATTATGGTGAAGATGGTGCGAAGGTGCATGAAAGAGAAAATACTGTCAACGATGTATGAACAAAAAAATTGGTCAAGGCAGACCTTCTTCTACTGGCACTATTTTCATTAATGGCTGGCTGTCTAGTGAGATGAAATCTCTTCTTAAGCTGCGTCCACATTATATCGAATTGTGTAGATCAACATCGTTGATCAACAGTCTTGAGTAAGTGTAGACGTGTTGATCGACAAAGCCAATCAACATTTGTTGACCCGAACGTAACCTGATTGAAATGGATAGCAATCGACAAAGCTGTTCAACACATTTCATTTTATTAAACACATTTGTAGGGTTTTAAATTCATGAACATAATTTATTGGTTTTGTGCGTTATTAATTACATTTTTACTAGATGAAAAATGCAATATTTGTTGTGAATAAGTATTTTATGTTAATAATATGGTTTTAACTTGATTGTTCACAAGAAAAAATAAAAAAGTTGGGTACCACCAGGATTCGAACCCTGAACCCTTCGGTTGGATCCTGAAGGGCCCTGGAGATGCTCGAACATGGTGCGAGTGAACATAGTTCGACTAAACTCCGCAGACACTGAAACCAAGCAGAAACCAAACTACTCGAACTTCATTATTCTTACGACTTTTATGTTATTCTCAATATTCACTGTCACATTTATTTTATTTTTATTCAGATTATTAGACATTTTTCTTATTATTTTTTATATTGAACTCAAAATAAAGCCGAAATGTTCGAGTAAACATACGTAACCGGTCCGCAAACAATCGAATCTGGTACGACAAACGATTAGCCCTGCCCTCGAACATCGAAAAATATCAAACTTCTTTTGATTTAGGTGAGACCAAATTTTTGTTTAGTGACACCAAATAATTGGTACTCGAACAAGCCCGCAGACAAGTAGAATCAACTCGAACATGGTACTCGAACCATATTCACTCGCACCATGTTCGAGCGTCTCCAGAGCCCATAACGAATCGATCAGAAAATTCCAAACCACACAAATGTTTGCTACGAAAGTTTTTCACGTACACACTAGCATGTTGATCGACAATGTTAACCAACAATAGCCGCGTTTTATTATCGCTCATAACCCATATGGTTCACCTCGTGAAAATAAAACGATGTGGGTTAGTGCAAAAGCAGTGCTGTATATCAGCCTCTTTTTTTCTTATGTTTATTTGTTTTTCATGTAAGCACTTGTCTCTTTTCCTCTCTATTCCTTATACTGCTGACAAATCGCTGACATCCATTCACAATGGTAAATAGCCCTCTGCCGGCCAGAGTGAAAACCTCTATCTGGGTTATTGAAATTAACCTCGATAGAAACCTAGATCCCATGTTGTTTTTGTAATACATGTTAAAAGATAACCTCGACCCAGACCCAGAGATAATAAAACGCAGCTAATGTTGATCGGCATAGTGTGGACCCTCCTTTAGGGAGGCTAAGCTGGCAAAAAAACATTACAACTACGAATATTTTTGGGTAAGGAGGGGCAAATTCTTGATGAGGCGTGAAGCTGGAGCCAAGGTCATTTTTATTCGGAGACTCGACGATCTGAAGGAGTTATAGTTATCTCTCTATATATCAAACACAAAAAAGTATTATAAAGCATGTTAGAAAATTTAAATGAGCTTTTAGATCTTAATGTTGTAAGTCAGTGCAATTATGTTTATTTTGGTTCTAAGTATTGTAATTTGTCAAAAGATTTAACGGTTGTTCATCAAAATATAAGAAGCCTTAGAAAGAATTTTGATACAATGTGTGCCTATTTTGATAGTTGTTTTATATCATTACCTCAAATAATTATCTTAACTGAAACTTGGGTGTTTAATAATGAAATTTGTAATTATACTCTTCCGGGTTATAGTCGGTATGCAAAGTGTAATGAAAAGTATTCAGCCGGTGGGACAGTTGTATTTGTGAAGAATGACCTAGACCTTGAGGTAGAGGTTTCTACTCCAGACTTTGAAAGTTCAGATGTTGTTCTTCTTAAGATGAAAGTAGGTGAGATGTGAGAAATCTATGTACTTTCTGTGCGTTTATCGTCTACAATTTGTTCATTGCGATGTTTTGTTTAATGATCTTAAATGTCTATTGTGCTCATTAAATAATAATAATGCTTGTATAATTGGTGATATTAATATAGATATTCTGAGCATGACAAGGGCAAGCGAGGAGTATCTACTTCTATTGTCATCAATGGGATATCAGTCATTAATTAATAGGCCGACAAGAGTATTTAACCAGTCGAAAACATGTATCGACCATGTCTTTCTTAAATCTAGAGATATGTTTAATGTGCATCCATATGTTCTTGAACTTAACATTACTGACCATTTTACTACTGGCATTGCTTTTAAAGTAGTACCTCGTGACATGATGGTTAGTGCGTAGGACTGTCATGTCGAAGGCGTGGGTTCGAGTCCCAGCCGTGCCACTTAAAAACATAAATGTTTTATTCGAGGTACTGCCTCTTGCGAGGAACTGACAAATCCTCCAAGAGTATACTTGTCATGAAAAAGTGCTTCCCATTTAGCCGTTCGGACTCGGCAAAAAACTGTAGGTCCCCTCCATTCCTGCCAACAAACACGCACACAGGAATGGTTGTGAGTTGTAAGTCACAAGAACCTGGTTCTCCACGAGCTGTTGCGCCACCTAATTTATTTGTATCCTTACTACACTTAATGCTTTTAATGACAATGTTGAATCTTCTTTGAATGATCAGGTTGTTAAAATTGACTTTCTGAAGCTCAAAAAAAATTTGACAAAAGAGCCTTGGACATCTGTATATAACAGTTATTGTCCTTCTATTGCTTTCTCTATTTTCATAGACATACTTAAAAATTATATTGATGCATGCAAAATCATAAAACCTTAAATCAAAATTAAAAAAATTAAGCCATGGTTGACGAATGAAATTGGCGTTGTAATAGCAGAAAAAAATAAATTCAATGCCAGATATAAGAAAAGGTTAAATCATCCGCTTGTTAAGCAAGAATACAGAGAAATGCAAGCTACACTGAGAAAAATATTGAATATATTCATGTTTAAATCAAACTCAAACACATACGATTTGGCATGGAAGTGATTTCTGTTTGATTTGAACAGAAACGTATTTAATCATAGTTGACTCAATTTAAACGTGTTTTTGTTTAAATTTACTTGGTTTCTATTTGATATGAACATATTTCTGTTTGTTTTAATTTACTTCATTTAACTTTGTTTCAAATAGAATCATATTAATTTTTTTTGAACACTCCCGTGTTTGATGCAATGATATTTTATGTTTAAAATATGTATAGACATGTTAATATACTTACCCAAACTTATTTTTTATTTTTACTCAATAAAACTGATCAGGACATACAAAAAAAAAACAGTAAAAAGTCTTTGAAAATTTCAATAAATCTTTAATCGAACATGAAGAAAAAACACATTAAGTTTTTAGTTAAAAATTAAAAAATTTAAACAAATTAAACTAAGCTTCTAAATTGTACCTTAAATTTATGTTCCATTTAATAATTGAATGTGGAAGTTTGTGGAGTAGGTACCTAGAATTGAATTTACAGTACATATTAGCTTTTTTGATTAAAGTTAAAAATGGTTTTACTCTTATTGTCATATACTTACTTTTGGTAAATTTTTGGTTTAAATCTTCAAACACCCAAGTAAGCCCCAAAGTACAGCATTTCACAGTTGAACAAGGGTGATTTGTGATAATCGATAATGTGTTTTGGCTTAAAAATGTCCCCAATACTGATTATAAAAAAATCATGTCAAGCTGTTCCATTCAATTTTTTGAAAAGACAGTTCTTCTTTTTCTGTATATAAAAAGGAGAAAATATGATTTAATTTTAATATCAATACCTAAAAAAATGTTATAACTTACCAAAAACCTCCTTAAAAGATTGCAAGTGCTCCAAAAACTTTTTTTCCCCAAATGACATCACCACAACGTAAATATATCCCCAAATTTTCTTCATTTGAGTTCAATTTAAACTGATTTGAGTTTAAATTTAAGATTTCTGTTCAACTTCTTTTTCTTGTTAACATTTTCAGTGGGTTCATATTTCAAACAAACTCGTTCATATTCATTTTATGTTAAATACTTTCAAGTGGGAGCAAAAATTAAACAGGCCTTTCAAAAATCAAAGTCAAGCTTGTTTGAATCACATACAAAAATTATTCACTAGTTCTGATGAAATATTCAAACATGAATGGTTTTAACTTAAACATAATTTACTTTAAAATAATCGTATTTTCGCATTTAAACAGATTACAATTAGGTTTAAACCGAATTCTATTTGTATTAGTTAAACATATAATCAAACATGCATCTTTTTGAATAACTCATAGTTCAGTTTTCTCAGTGTAGAGAACGGTATTTGGTAGCCAATCAAAAAATTTCATATTACTCAAATTTATTCGCGGAGAATCGTTCTAACCCACGGGAACAATGGCGAATTGTGAATGATATTTTATGCAAAGATAAAAATGACCACAGCCTAAAGAAACTAATGATAGAAGAAAAAATTGCTACCAGCAATGAAGACATATCGAATGAATTGAACACTTTCTTTAAAAATATTGCCTCAAAATCAAAGCCAGTTGTTGATGTTCTCCTAACTGAAGCAAATAGAAATCTTTTTTTTGATACCAATACTTCTTGTTCGTTTTTCTATGGCCCAGTTAGCGACCTTGAACTTATCTCTGTTATAAACAGCAGCAACAGGAATCGACGGTGTAAGCAATTTTGTTGTAAAAAAGTCGGGAACTTAATTCTGAAAACTTTAAATTCTATTATAAACAAAAGTTTTCAAAGTGGAATTTTCCCTGATAAACTAAAAACATCAATCATTGTCCCAGTTCTTAAAAAAGGAGATTCTAGCAATCCTAATAATTATAGACCGATATCGTTGCTGTCAGTTTTGTCTAAAATATTTGAAAAGATTATAGTTAATAAAATTTTTGTGTTTTTTGAGAAAACTAAATTTTATAATAAATCTCAATTTGGTTTTGTGAAAGGAAAATCGACTGAAGATGCAATAATTGCCTTCCTGAGCAGAATATACGCTTCACTTGATAATAATCTCAAATCAGCTGGTTTTTTCCTAGATTTAACAAAAGCTTTTGATGTGGTGAATCATGAAATTCTGATACAAAAACTGAATAACGCCGGCCTTAGAGGGAATATTAATGAGTGGTTCAGGTCCTTTCTGTCAAATAGGAAACAGCAGGTCAGAGTAAATGGGGTGCTTAGTTTGGAAGAGTCATCTCCTGATACAGGCGTACCACAAGGATCTGTACTCGGACCGATCATGTTTCTTGTATATATAAACTCTATCTTTAGCTTGCCTCTGAAAGGTAACATGATTGGTTTACTGATGCAGATGACCAGGCACTCTCTTATGCAGGAAGCTCTCTAGAACACGTAACCCTTCAAATTAAAAATGATCTCCTTCTGCTCGGTACCTGGTTCAATTACCATCAAATGGTCCTGAGCTCTAAATCAAAGGCTATGTATTTTTCGTTGTCTAATCCTAACTTTGTACTTGAAAATATCTACTTTCATACAAATTGCAACCAGCTAAACTGCGCGAATAATTGTTTTGTTTAAGAGTTTGTTAATGAGTCCTGATATAGATAGTAAATTAAATTGGAAGTCTCATATATTGTCTCTTAAAAAAATACTTTACACCTCAATTAGAAAAATGTATCACCCACGAAAATTGGTTCCTAGTACCCTGCTTTTATCTATTTATTATGCATTAGTTCAATCCAGATTAGAGTACGGACTAGTTTGTTGTACATTAGTAATCTAACTCCCATTGCAGAAAATGATTATCCGATTGATGTTACAAGGACGTAGATTCGAACCGCCGCGCCACTTCCTTTATTTCAATCTCTAAAAATACTACCACTTCGGTATCTTTTTATCTACAAAGCTCTTAAAATATTCTTCATTAGAAGTGGAAACATAAATTATAGAAGAATCGATACATATTCTCCTAGAAACAATCCTACTGTTGTGGTTCCAAGGGTTAATAAAGACCACACTAGACGTTTTATCAATTGTATTGCACCTTATTTATTAAATATGTTGTGGAAACTCTACTGCACGTTAAATGTTAATTCTCATAACTTTAATTTTTATGAATTCAAATCAACTTCTATCTTTGCTATTTTCTTACGTACCTACATGTCTCATCCCTCCTCTTATTTTAGCGTTTTCTTTTATACATTTAAATGAATTTTCTTGTAATATTTCATGTATATGTATACTGATTAAAACCTTGATATTTTTTTTTCGTTCTCTTAACTTTTTTTTTTCTTTTGCGGCTCATTTCTAGTATTTTAATTATTAATTGATGTAATTACACTTGCTACTGGTTTCTTATAACCACAAAGTGTTATCATATTGTTTTTCTTATATTCATATGTATATAATGTAATATAAAACACCTAAATAATATCAAAAACATAATAATTCATGTTGGATCTTAATTTTATTTTATGAATCCCTCTATAAAAACTCAAACTATTACCGAATTATTGAAATATGTATGTATGTATATATTAATAATGAATTATCGTTAAACTTTATATTATAATATTATTAATATTGTCAATGAAGTTAAACAATAAATTAAATCTAAAATCTAATCTAATCTAATCTAAAATCTAAACTAAGTCCCACTGCTGGGACTTCATTTTGGGACTTAGTTCATTACACAGTTGGGATTTAGTTCTTAAAAAAAAATGGGAGTTAGTACATATGAACTAAGTCCCACTTTTTTGGGGAGTTGGTGCATTGGGAGTTAAGTCATTTGGGAGTTAGTTCTTTATACTGATGGATAAAAAAAAGTCGGGATTGTTATACCCATTTGTTTAGTTACATAAATGAAAGTATTTTCGGCACTACGAACTAACTCCCAAATGACTTAACTCCCAATGAACCAACTCCCAAAAAAAGTGGGACTTAGTTCATATGTACTAACTCCCATTTTTCTTAAGAACTAAATCCCAACTGTGTAATGAACAAAGTCCCAAAATGAAGATGAACTAAGTCCCAGCAGTGGGACTTAGTTCATTATGAACGAAGTCCCAAATGAACAAACTCCCAGTTCCTTTAGAAATAAAACATAAATAAAATTTCTTATGGGGTTTTCTTTTGGTAAATTCAGATTTTGATCCAAAAATTGATTTTTTTGTCGCGAATGGTATATGATTTCAGATTGATTTTTCTTTTTCAGTGTATTGGTAAATAATTTGTGTCTGTGAAGCTATAGCGATTCAGACATGTCAAATGATGGCTTTGAATTGTTCTGACGTGTAATTGTGTTAGTAAAAGAGGGGTAAATCTGCCGAAAAATCCAGATCTGCAAAATTGATTTTCGATCAAGAAAAAAATTGATTTTTATGTCCATTGGAAGGCTTTAATTGCCAAAATCTGTGTTTTGACAGATCTGAAGGGGAAAAAAATCAATTTTTGTTACCAAAAGAAAACCCCATTAAAGGAACTAAGTCCCAAACAGTTTTAATGGCAAAGCTTGGCAAAAATGAAACCAACATCCATTAACTATTGCATTTGGCATAACAGTTTTCAATGCGTTTCGAAGACCAGCTTCATAGTCCGTCACAAAACTTTTTGCCTCAAATTTGAAAATACTTTCATTTATGTAACTAAACAAATGAGTATAACAGTCCCGACTTTTTTAATCCATCCGTATAAAGACAAAAAGGATAGATCTGCAAAAAATGTATGTTACTTAATTAGATCATAACAAAAATAATGACAGTGAAGGCTCGGTGCAGGGAGGGCGCGCCTGTGACCACATGCCCACATTAATGATATAATAAAAAGAGACAACCCAGGGAAGGCTCGGCGCAGGGAGGGGGGGGCGGAGCACGCGCGCTCGCACCCGTCCGCGCGTGCTGCGCCTGTCCACGCGTGCTGCGCCCATACGCGCGAGTTAAAAAAAAGAGTTTTATTTTTAGTGTAGTTCGAACGACGACTTTATTTCTTCGAGGTATCTTAAC
This sequence comes from Dasysyrphus tricinctus, assembly GCA_963921185.1. Lineage (NCBI taxonomy): Eukaryota > Metazoa > Arthropoda > Insecta > Diptera > Syrphidae > Dasysyrphus > Dasysyrphus tricinctus. Next base: position 131,666,052 of record OY992531.1, read on the forward strand.
GACTGTTAGTCTAGATCAGCTATACTCAACCTGCGGCCCGCGGGCCGCATGTGGCCCGCCGAGCTTTTATAGGTGGCCCACTTGGCATTCTACAATTAATATGCGATGTCATAGAAAAACTGAATATCATCAATACAAATTAAAAGCTGTTTGGAAAAAGCGCCTATGCCCAAATTTTCAAATGCAACAACAACAAGTTAACTTCACATTTGAACTTCAGTAACCCTTCGGCTGAATGTGGAACGTATCTTAATGTTCACATTAAGGAGGTCAACAAAACACGCCTAATATTGATTGGGAAATAACGCCCAAAAAAAAAAGAATATTTTTGATAATATTTCTTTATTTCACTTTGCCCAAAATAATAAATAAATTATATCAAATGAAAAATAAAGCCCAAAATAGTCCCCTTTCACACGAGTAAACTGAGTTGCCAGCAACTTTCAGTGCCAGGGTGACAAGGGCAGGAGGAAAGAGGGGTGATCGAATCTCCCCGGTTGAGGATTTGAAGAAATTTTTTTGACATTTCCTTTCACTTCTAGGTCAACCAATACACTTTCAAAGGAAATTTAAAAAATTGCCTGAAGATTTGTTTCCTCGTGTGAAAGGTGCAAGAGTTTTTTGAGGAGATTAAAAGAAAACGTCAAAAAAATCTCCAGCAACTTGTTTCTTCGTGTGAAAGGGGACATAGGAAACATTTTCAAACAAACACTGTTTCAGGGTTGTAAAAGAATGCAATCTTTTGTGAATGCAATCATATACAATCATTTACTGACTTCAATTGAAAGATTGCTATCATTGAATTAAGTTTCAGACACTGCGAGTTCAAATTCTGCAATCATTCATTTGCTTTAAAATGATTGCAATCACTTTTTCCCCCAATCATTTTCATGCATGCATTCTTTGCAGTCATTTGCATTCCTTGCATTCATTTTACAATCTTGCATTCATTTGAATTCTTTGCATTCATTTGCATTCTTTGTATTCATTTGTATTCTTTGCATTTTATGTGTTTAATGATGGAAGCAAATTATATTGAAGACAAAAATATTTTCGATCAATCATTTCAAAGCAAATGAATGGTGATTGCAGAATTTGAAGTTGAAGTCTCAAAGTGAAGTTAATGATTGCAATCTTTTGGTAAAAGTCACAACATATTGCATTTACAAAAGATTGCATCCTTTTACTACCCTGCACTGTTTGTCAGGCAATGACATCAAATTTGAAAGACAAGTGGAAATAGCTCAGTTGAAGAATGAAATGTCACTTTGTCTTTTCGTTTTCGCGAATGACAGACCAAGAAAATATTTTTCTATCATTATTTGACAGCTGATTAAACTCAAATTGAAGGTGATTTTGAGAAGTTTGACGGTGTTCACAATGAACTGAAAAACTGTTTTTTTTTACGATTCAATATTCAAATTTCACTTCAGTGAGGGAGTGGGAGCGAGATATGAATATTGAAAAGTAAAAAAGATCCAGTTTTTCAGTCCAATGTGAGTACCGTCTTTGACCGGTTTTACTATCAAAAGTAAGACTGTGAAATGAGTGATCACAACATTTAGTATCTTTCATCTACTTCAGATGATGATAATGTTCCCGACAGAAAAAAAGTAAGTCAACCCTGGAGTGAATAATGGAAATCAATCGCTGATAAAAAATATAGACACAAAAATATAGAAATTCAAAGCAAAGCGCATATTTTTTAGGAGTATATAATTCTTCGCACTACAATTAACACAAGAATTACATGGAATTTTGGAGCACTACTCCCAAAAATATAAATCCGTTCAAAGAAATAACCCAAACCCTATCAAGATCACTTGGATATGCATACGTTTGCGAATAATCGTTTTCGTTCTTACAAAATGTGTATAGAAAGAAAACATACGAAAGAATTAGTGTAGCATGCAGGAACAAGCCAGATTTTGAAAAAGTGGTCTAAATTAAAAAAATCTAATTAATTTTTGTATTATAATGAAAAACCTCAGTAAATTTTAATTTTTTTTTTTATTAACACCTAAGTAGGTACATAAAGTAATTCATGTTGCGGCCCGAGGCACCAAAGCTAAAACGTCTTTGTGGCCCTTAAGAAGAAAAGGTTGAGTATGGCTGGTCTAGATATATCATTAAATTTTGTTCAATCAGATTTATTTCCCTTTGATTATTATTATGCTGATTGAGCAAAATTTAATGTATTATTTTACAATATGAAAATATACTTATATGCTTATTTTGCAATATTATTTTACAATATGAAAATATACTTATATGCTTATTTTGCATTTTACGAATTGATTTATTATTCATATTCGTATTACAAATAAAAGGTTGTTGTACTAATGGTGACGGAGGTCACCATACAAATATGTAACTTCTCCCCCCTTATTCTTAAGATTCTCCTGAATCGTTGGAATTTCCATAATTTTAACATTTGGTTGGGGCTTAGTAACATTATTTATTTTAATTTTCAATTTACGATTTGATTTGTTAATGAAAAATATTACAATAAGAATAATTATAATTATTAAGAACATTGTAATATTACTGATTTGACTTATAGTTCTGTGATATGTTAATTCATTAATTTTTTGTAAATTTTCAATTTGTTGCATTTTTGAAATTTCTTCAAACTTTAATTTGTCAGTTACATTTAAATTTGTTTCTTCTTCATAATGAAATTTTTGAATAAATTCTAGTTGATAATTAAAAATAGTTACATTTAATATATTTATTGAACAATTATTAATATTTAACATGAAATTTCCAGTTAAAATTAATTTTCTATCATCGCAGTGATTATAAACATTTTCTTTTTCTAAATTTTTGCAGATCAAAGTATCGTCGTCAATTTTTATTACTTTAATTTCTTTATTGTAACGAAAAGTACATGAATCTTTTATTATACATGAATTACTTATATTTAAATCTTTCAAGTAAATGTTTCTTGGATTATACTCATATTGTACATTATTTATTTCTATAAATTGTAAATTTTCCATATCTATTTCTTTTTTTTATCATTTGGCATTGGTATAATCATTTTTAACTGAGTCAAAATATAGTCTTTTGGTAGTTTCAAAGCTATTATAAGTCTGTCTTGGTCGAGTTTCATAAGTCCTATTCTAGCGTTTTCAAGTTTATAAAAGTCTATCCCTAATGTCCTTATTTCTTCTCCTGTCAATATGCTTGGATGGAGATTACCTTGTTTAGCAGATGCTATGTTATCTAGAATGCTATCAATTTTGCTTTCTAATATTTGAAGTTTTAGTAGTTGGTCTGTAATAATTTGTTTTCTAATAATGTCTTTTTGGTTCGAAGCAATACTTTGGTAAGTATAGGATAAAACTTCTCTATCTGTTTCTATTGTTTTTTTAAATTTATTAATAGAGTCCATAAATTTTTCGTTAATTTGTATTTGATGGTTCAGGTTTTTTATGGCTGCATGATTATTAGTATCAATTGTGTTCATATGTCCGATAATATCTTGTCGGTCGTTGTCATCCATTGTCCCAAACAACCATTTCTGTCCTGTTCCTATAATATTTATAAGTCCTCTTTTTTGTCTTCTTAGTGGAACTATTGCTTGAAGTTTAGATTTTATATTAAAAATTTCATTACTTATTTCGGTATTGTTTTCTAATTGTAAAGCTTGTAGATTAACTTCTATCATTCCGATTGTTGAAAATAAATCCCTAGTATCTATTATGTGTAATATGGTCTGGCTATTATTAATTATTTCTACTGATCCTAAATTTAATGTAGTATATCCCTTATTGGTTTGTATCGGTGTTATTATGAGTGTTGCTTCCGCTATTTGCATTATTATCAGCCAGGAGATCACCTGATACAGCCAAAAGATTACCTGCGAATTGATTTGGTCTTTTAATATTTGTTGGGTCAACATTTTTTAAATTATGTTTTCTATAATATGTTTCATTTTTATGTCTTAAATGTTTATAGTTCCTTATGTAGCCTTCATTGCGTTTTTCATCATAATTTTCCCTAGAAATATTTCTCTTTTTTCTAATTTTTTCCTTTTTAGCTTCTATTTTTGTTCTTAAATTTAACTGATTTGTCTTTTCTGCTGAGTTTGGACTCATACCTAATGTTGAATGATACCTACTATTGTATATCAGAATAGCTTTATGAATTTTTCTATTGGTGGAAATGTCTGTATTTTTAATTGTTAGTAAAATTTCAAGTAATGTAGAGTGGAATCTCTCTATATCTGAGTTTCCAGTATGCGAATTTGGTTTTGTCAACTTTGTTGTTGCTGATTTGTCTGTCTAGAGTTGTTATTAGTATTGTTTCGTAACTGTTGGTTGTTCTGTCGGTATGTCCTTTCTGCGGGCCTAAAATCATGGTTTCTTCTAGTATTATTTCCGTTAGTAAGGACGTTACCTACATCGAACCCTACATAAGAATACAATATACTCTTGACTTTAAGTAGATCATATTCATCCCTAATTTCTCTTGCTAAGTTGCCTGCAGCTAGTTCTCTTATTTTGTTAATTACTAGTGAATATAACATTGTTTTCAGACTATCTTTATTATTCTCATACATAATAATAGTATGAATATCTGTTAGTAAATATTCAATTTTGTTAATTAAATCTAATACCGAACTCACTCTAAGATTGTTGATCCGGCGGGTAACTTCCCCTTGGTCGATGCTTGGCCGGAATGACAGCTTCAGTATATTCTTCGCCTCTTCCCATGTGCTCATGTTGTTGGTAAGTAGCAGTTCCTTTGCCTTACCTATCACCTTACACTGTGAAATAGCAGTCCACATTGCAGCTCTTCTGTCTTCTGGAGTCAAGCTCATGTGATTATCGACAACGTTTATAAATTGAGTCAGCTCTTGCCTGTTGCCGGAAAATTCTTTAATATATGAAATTTCTTTCATAATCACTATGGCTCGACTATCAGCTTGCTGTTGAGAATTCGCCTCTAATCTCAACAAAACTCGTGCCATTGTGTTTAAAAGATTTGTTTGGTCGGTTGCCATTTCGTTTGTATCCTCTATTTGCAAGTTCCTTCTGGAGTCGTGAAGAATTTGTCGCGAAATTTTTAAAAATGTATTTTAATAAAACTCGCACAAAAAAGCACTATTGATTTTTAGTTCGCACTGCACTTGTTTGTTCTTCTTCTTTTTTTTTTTTTTTTTATTTTGTGTTTCTTTGTTGTGACTGATTTGTAGTCTACAACAGTAACTTAATATTTTTTTTTTTTATAATTCCCGACAAATAGTTGTTGGTACTTTATTCGGGTGGAGGAGGGGTTGTGGACGGTAAACAAAACAATTTAAAAAAAATGTTTGTAACTGATTTGTAGTTACAATTTTTTTTTTTCGCGTTTACTCGATTCCGTTCCGACTGCGCCAGTTAAAAAAAAGAGTTTTATTTTTAGTGTAGTTCGAACGACGACTTTATTTCTTCGAGGTATCTTAACGACTGTTAGTCTAGATATATCATTAAATTTTGTTCAATCAGATTTATTTCCCTTTGATTATTATTATGCTGATTGAGCAAAATTTAATGTATTATTTTACAATATGAAAATATACTTATATGCTTATTTTGCAATATTATTTTACAATATGAAAATATACTTATATGCTTATTTTGCATTTTACGAATTGATTTATTATTCATATTCGTATTACAAATAAAAGGTTGTTGTACTAATGGTGACGGAGGTCACCATACAAATATGTAACTCGCGTGCGCGCATTCGCGCCCCGTTCCCTACGGCCCTAGGGATAATACACCACTGCATGGCACCCCATTTTAAATCGAGCTAAACAAGTAAAGCAATTCATTTCAAATTTGGAATTTAATTTCTTTTCCTGTTCATAAGTAGGTATGTAGGTAATCCAAATTTGAAGAAATTCGGCTATAGCTCGATGTCAAGTGGCTGTAAAGGCGCAAATTAATTTTTGGAGTTATCATGTTTATGCCAAACACAGATAAATAGGTACAATAAATTGTACATATCTAGACCTGCATGTGAAGAACCTATACATCATGTATAATACCTTTTCATACATACAAACAGCAATATGTATGTATTTTCAAAACAAAAATTTCGATAAAAAAAACCTCTGTCAAGTCAATACCAGTTTTAGAAACTTATATAAATATCACTAACGCCATCATAAACATTGTAATATCCTGTTGTCTTGCTTGCCTTAAAACATCCTCGGCTTACAAACTAAATATAACTACCTACCTTCTTATATTAGGTATACCTACAGTCTAGAACCATGAAACTAATTTGTAATTAACAGTACTTGTTCAGAATAAAAACTGATGCTCTCCAAAAAAAAAAGATCTTAGATATCAATATTTCTTAGGAAATGTTTTCATCGCTGACATCGTATCTACAATAGATACTTGAGAAAGTAATGTGATACTTAAACAATAATGACATACAAATTTAAGTGGAACTACGCGATAAGTGTTTTCCCCATTAATAAAAATAGAAATCCATTATGGCAATTTCAATATGTTGTGTGTGAAACCATCTGGATGATCATTTTTAAATTGATAATAGTAATAGTCTTGGATAGTTCATCCATGAAAAGTACAATTAGCAATCTTTTTAAAAGCTAATAATGGTCCCATTGATATTATTTATATGTTTGCATGAGGAGAAGGTACGTACATATGTATTTACGTATGTACTTTTTAAAAATGTATATGTACCTACATATTTATTTTTGAAGTACTTATATGTACGTACATATATTACCTATGTATGTCTCAACTCATTTAAAATATTAAGAGGAAGTTAGGGGATTGCGGTATACCTACATGTTTGTATTTTTGACTTAACAGAAAAGTAGTTACACGAATGCTCCAAAATTAAGTAGGTTTTAACACGAACATATAGATATGTACGAGTAAGCAACTATGTAACCTAACTGTTTTTGCCGGATTCTAACAGTTACTGACAAAGATTTTGACAAAATAATGATATGACCTCGAAATCGTCACTTTTGAAAAGTTGTGGATAATGTGGTACACCTTGCTGTCTAATATGGTATAGTAAACCAAGTGGTCCTCCAAGTGTCTTGAAGGCAAATTTCATTTCTCACGGCACAAATGGGTTTCTGTATATCTTTCGGGTCCCATTTTCTAATTTCACCTTTTTTGGACATTTTAACAGAACAATCATTGCAAATGCACAAAAGTCAACTGACGCTCAATATCTATACTAGGTATATTATAAAAATGAAACATTTATATGCTTGTTTGTTTTTTTGTTTGTTTGTACCTATGTAGGGGGTAATCTCTGGAAATATTCAACCGATCCTAAAAATTCTTTAAAAAATGGAAAGGTATAATGTCCCTGAGTAGCATAGGCTAAATTTTATTTGGATACAAAATAATAGCAACGTTAAAACCTTACACCGGTATCTATTCATAAACGCAAATGAAACACAAATTATCTTTGACCAGTGAGTTAAGTGTCAAATCATATCAATAAATCAAAATTCATGGCATTAAACTAACTCACCAAAGTAGGTACAACGAGTAATTAAGTTAAAAATACTTCTGTCATTGTTGCCAAAAACTAGAGATAAAAGGAAACAGACGCTTCTTGTGACATACATGCTATCTACAGCCTCAAATGAGAGAGTGTATGTGCGAAAGCTCACATTTAGTGAGAAAGTGTATGTGCAGTTCCATAAATAGTCTTTGAAAAGAGCAGAGTTCTTGTTGATTGTAGTAGATTTTCGTAAGGTTTTTGAACTTAACGTGGATTAGCAGTTTATATTTTTATTGATATGAAATTTTAATTCGTGAACTAACTTCTGATTGACGTTTAAGTAAATTTGTGAATAAGAAGATATCTGAGCAGTTTTTATTGATAGCGCTGTTAAATGTTTGTACTTTTTTTGGGGTATTTGTGAGTTTTTGATTTTTATACATATTTCGAAATTTCAAAATTTCTTTTTGAGTTTGAAATGTTATTCTAAGGGAATACGCTTTACGCTTAAAAAATTCAATTTGTAGGGATAAATGTATGATAACAAAAATTCTTTTTCTGTTTGATAGAGTTTACTAAGAGGATGTTGTCTTTATACATAGGGTGACATTGGGTATAAATTAAAAATGGGTATATGATTTGAAATACTTTTTGAGTTGGGAAGGTTATTCTTAAAGGCTTAAGGACTGAAGACATTTCAAAATTTAAATACTTATAGTGTGAAATGGGGTTTGTTAAATATGGATTCTGATTTTAAACGTCTTTTTTGTATTTGGAAGGTTATGTGTAGAGGATGTCATTCATAAATTTTGTCCAACCGGGAAAAGCTGCGGCGGGCCAGCTAGTATATAATATAAATTAATCAAACACGCTCAAAATTATTTTAATTTTTTTTTGTTTATTTGAACTTTATCGAACTTTACAATGTGAAGGCTGACCATTAACCAAGATTAAATTCGGAAAGTAACTTTGGAATTATTACAAAATGCCGTGTTGTATTTTACAGTTTAATTGTTGCATGCGCATTATATCCGATTTCCAGATCATCCCAGCTAGCCATTCAAAATTTTCTTAAATTGACTTTTCGAATTTTGTCTATGCCAATCGTTTGTTATTCGTTTGTGGCTGTTTGTGACAGCATTAGTAAATTTTGTGACTCGTTAGTTGTTGAGTTATTAGCAAATTTAATAAAACGTTCCATCAGTTAGTCATGATTTTTGAAAACTGTAGAAGCACAGACTTTTTATACTCAATCGATCAGAAATCATTTGTGACTTCTAAGTAAATGTTTTTTTTTTGTGGGAAGGTGCAAAACCTGCATCAGGCTCTATGAGGACTGAAAAACGCGTGCTCATAGAAGTGTGAGATTCTTATCCGATTTCGAGATCATCCCAGCTAGCCATTCGAAGTTTTCTTAAATTGACTTTTCGAATTTTGTCTATGCCAATCGTTTGTTATTGGTTTGTGGCTCGTTAGTTGTTGAGTTACTAGAAAATTTAATAAAATGTACCATCAGTTAGCCATAATTTTTGAAAACTGTAGAAGCACAGACTTTTTATACTCAATCGATCAGAAATCATTTGTGACTTCTGAGTAATTTTTTTTCCGTGGGTAGGTGCAAAACCTGCATCAGGCTCTATGAGGACCGAAAAACGCGTGCTCATAGAAGTGTGAGATTCTCACTAAAACCACCTACACTTCCCGATTGCAACTAAGTTGAAATTTATCTAGCAATTTATTTTGGTGCAGGGAACTAAGTCCCCGGGAACCAAGTCCACCGAGGGACTTAGTTCCCATTTAATGGGAACTAAGTCCACTTCGGCAAAGTGAACTTAGTTAAGTAGCGTATTGCAGGTAACTTTCCGGTGAAAGTTCCTGCTTATTCCGTGATTTTAAGGCGGTTTTGTGTTCACCGCACCAAGTCGGAAGATTTTGTTCTTTGCAGACGGGCGTACTAACTTCGACTCGTCAAGAATGTCAATAATCGTTGGATTAGCGTGATCTAATAGCCGATTCTATGTTTTCGCGCGAAACTCTTTATTTCGTCTCGAACCGTTGGAATCCCGAGATCCCTGTGAAGATATTCGTTTCTTATATACCATGGTGCATTTACAAATGACCTAAGAAATTTATTTTCAAACGTTTGTAAGTTATTTAAATTTGTATCGCAGGTACAACCCCAGAGTTGTATACCGTAAGTCCAGAGAGGTTTAAGTACCTGCCTGTATAAAATCAACTTATTATCAGTACTAAGCTCTTTAATATTTACCGAGTAGCCAGTTCATATCTCTTAATTTACTTTTTAATTCTTCGTATTTCTTTTTTACGTGCGGCTTCCATTTTAATTTCGCGTCTAGAGTCATTCCCAGATATTTTGCCGCATTCGCAAATGGAACACGACCGGTATTGAGAAAGACGGGCAATCTATTTATTTTTTTATACACAAGGTCCATGTGGACTGACTTTTGTTCATTGAGCGCTATTCGCCATGTTTTTGTCTACTCATTAACATTATTAAGATTATTTTGTTATTTAATCGTAGCTTCGTTAATCGTTTTGCCTACTGCTAATATTGCAGTATCATCAGTAAACGTTGCTACGACAGTGTCTTCTGTTTGAGGTATATCACGTGTAAATAGAAGGTACAGAACTGGACCTAAAACACTACCTTGTGGTACCCCAGCCACTATTTCTTTGAAATTAGAATATTCATTTCCGTGTCTTACACGAAAAAGTCTTTTTTCTAGATATTCGTTAAGAATTTTATAAAGTCCTTCAGGCAGAACTTGTCGTAATTTGAATTTGATGCCTTCGTGCCACACCTTGTCAAACTCTTGCGACACATCCAAAAAGACCGTCGAACAAATTTTATTTTCTTCAAGAGCTCTCTCAATTACGTCAGTTAGTCTATGCACTTGATCAATTATGATGTTCAGGTATTAGTAGTAGGAGTAGTATTCTTTCAAAAACTTTCAATATTATAGGAAGAAGCGAAATTGGTCTGTAAGAGTTCTTTTCATGAGATGGTTTGCCAGTTTTTAGAACCGTAATGACTTCCACAACTTTCCATTGTTTCGGAATATATTCTAACCTAAGAGCCTATGTAAAGGAGGTTAATCAAACCTTTACGAGGAAGCATTTTTAGAATTTCTGCCGTGATTTAGTCATATCCTGGAGCTTTATTTGATTTAAGCTTCTTTATTTCTCTTTTTAACTCGACAAGTGTAGCATTTCTTATTTTGTAGCTGCCATTTGGTGTAAAATTCAGATTAATATTTTCGTTGAGTACTTGTCCATCGAAAGGCTTAAATGTTTCCTCCAGATAATCGGCGAATACCATCGCTTTTTCTTGGTCACTTTTAGCCCATTCATTTTGGCCTTTCTTAATAGGAGGCGCTGGAAACTTTGGTCTTTTTGTTACTTAGCTTTCCAAAGTGAGTAGTTAGAATCTTTTCCTGCTGTCAGATTTTCGAGGTAATTTTCAACTTCACCGTTCTTGAAATCTGATATTCTCGTTTTAAGCAAATTACACAATCGATTTAAATTAGCTTTGTGTTGAGGAGTACGGGTTCGCTGCCATTTCTTGCGTGTTTTTCTTTTCTCTTTCACTAAATCTTTTATTTCTTGCGGATATTTTATATCTTTGCAGCGCGGCATTTCCCTTTGATAAGGTGTGATATTCCATGCTGCCTTTTGTATCATATTAGCTGCGTTTTATTATCTCTAGGTCTGGGTCGAGGTTATCTTTTAACATGTATTACAAAAACAACATGGGATCTAGGTTTCAATCGAGGTTAATTTCAATAACCCAGATAGAGGTTTTCACTCTGGCCGGCAGAGGGCTATTTACCATTGTGAATGGATGTCAGCGATTTGTCAGCAGTATTAGGAATAGAGAGGAAAAGAGACAAGTGCTTACATGATAAACAAATAAACATAAGAAAAAAAGAGACTGATATACAGCACTGCTTTTGCACTAACCCCCATCGTTTTATTTTCACGAGGTGAACCATATGGGTTATGAGCGATAATAAAACGCGGCTATTAACAAAGGTATCTACTACGTCTTCAGGTTCGAGAGACGTTTGTAATGATACCCTTAATTCAACGCTGTCCTCGATATCTTTCTTAAATCCGTCCCAGTTGGTTTTACCGTTTGTTAACCTGGGTGGTTTTTCAATTTTAATAAGACCTTCGCTCGTAGTGAGAATGACAGCTGAATGATCTGAGAAGAGATCATGGCCTTCTGAAATTACAATACGGTTAGAGGGTATTCCTTTTACTATAAACAAATCGATTAAGTCAGGTATTTTTGACGGATCAGTTGGCCAGTAAGTTGGCTTTCCAGTCAAATGAAAGTCGCAATTATTTTCCATTCCTTCCGCATATAGCATTCGACCCTTTTGAGATATGCATATTGAAGCCCAAGAGGTGTATTTTTCATTAAAGTCGCCACCAACAAATAATTCACTCTTATTGATTTTGCAACGCAGAGGGCACATTGATTTTGCAACGCAGAAGACACATTGAGAAGAATGTTTTTAGTTCTAAACTGAACACTACTCAATTGCATCGATTCTACCTCTATTTTCAGGCCTATTGAGTGTTCAATGCACTCTTTTATATATAACGATGATCCATCCCTTGCTTTATTTGAAGGATGCACAGCGTGGTTGTCAAGAAACCCGTGGATTTTAAAATTTGGTTCATTTTTGGCATGCGTTTCTGATATCAAACATATGTCGATATCATTTTCCTGCATATACATCTCTAATTCTCCAAGTTTTTGCCATAATCCGTTGGCATTCCACGTAAGAATTTTAAACTTTTCCATCATACATTTTTTGAGAGAGATTTGGGTCGAAAACAATTTTCGAGCTCACTTAACCTATCAAAGATAAGTTTATTTGTGTCACATTGTTCCTCAAGTTTCGACAGAATTATTGAAAAGACTTTTGAAACCGGGTCTGTTTCAGTGTCGTTGTTTACGGGTATATTTTTGGGCGCTATTTGGGCATATGCTTCAGCATTTCCTTGCTTTCATATTTTCTCCGAAGGTATTGACACTGTTTTCTTTTCCTTACGGATACTAGGTTTGAATAAATGCTACTAATACTATAATATATATTATGTAAATTTCTTTTCAATCCGACCAAACTACATACAGAATATTATTTTTGCAAAATAGTATTATAAGAAAAACAGTTGCCAATTTGTTTTTGCATTGTAAAGTTAATATCACCATCCATTACCACAGGCGCAAAGCAACGAAAATGAAGAAGATACGTAGTGAAGTGAATAAAGATGTCTTAACAAACTAGCCGAAAAAAGTATATAATTTGCCACAAGCCAAGATTGAAATTGATATCTTGTTTCTCCTTCGCACTCATTTAATTTGGAAATCTAAAAAGTTATGCATCAGAATGTTAAATTTCATCATTCAAAATCGATTGATGGATCTGTTATTCTTTTACTTGATGCTGGTGCTGGACTGTTGCTATAAGCCACGTTTTACTATCGCTAATTAACTCTTATGGTTCACCTCAGGAAAATAAACCGATGCTGGTTAATGCAAAAACAGTGCTATGTATATTGGGATTGGCGAATGAAATCACGGTACTAGCAGTCAGTGCGTGTAGCTTACTTGTGAGATACATTTTTTCCGATTTAACATTCAATGTTTTCCCATATAGCTAGCCTAGCAAAATTAGTCCATATTTTGGACCTATTACGGAAAAAAGTCCTATGAAGCTGAAAATGATTACTGATTAAATTTTGGTGGATTTACATGGCAAGTTTTCTCTTAAATACTTACTTAATCACAAATTTAAAATGTATGAAAGCTTAACCAGTGAACCCACCAAAATTTAAACAGTAATCATTAAGATTAAATACCAAATTTCTGTCATAATTTGGAATTGTTTTGATATTATTCTATTTAAGATATTTGATATTGAACTTCATGAACTTAAAACTTGGCATATATTTAAGATCTCATTACTACTTCTGGCTGACTTTTTACGCACAGGTTTCTTGTACATATAAGAACTTGGCTCTTTTTTTAACATTTATGTTTTTGTTGTGATCAGATTTACTTAAACTTATTATCATATCCCCCTGATGCCAGAGGCATGAATGTCTAAATTAGTTAATTTTATAAATTTATCGGTATTCCATGACAATATTTTAAATTCTCAGTTAAGCCATTACTCGATTCAAGACTCTGTTTTCATCTCGTAAACATTTCAAAGACACATTTGCAATATTTTCATTTTTGCACGTAAATGTTTCTGACTTAAGGGGACGATATGTTTATATCTAGGTATTGTTTTGTTTTTTCTTTTATGATTTAATTCAAATTTGATTTTTTCAGGCTCTATGAGGACCGAAAAACGCGTGCTCATAGAAGTGTGAGATTCTTACTACACTAAAACCACCTCCACTTCCCGATTGCAACTAAGTTGAAACTTATCTAGCAATTTATTTTTAACGAAGTTAAGCAACGTGTTGTAGGTAACTTTCCGGTGAAAGTTCCTGCTTATTCCGCGATTTTAAAGCAGTTTTGTGTTCACCGCACCAAATCGGAAGATTTTGTTCTTTGCAGACGGTGTACTGAATTCGACTCGTCAAGAATGTCAATAATCGTTGGATTAGCGTGATCTAATAGCCGATTTCTATGTTTTCGCGTGAAACTCTTTATTTCGTCTCGGACCGTTGGAATCCCGAGACCCCTGTTAAGATATTCGTTTCTTATATACCATGGTGCATTTACAAATGACCTAAGCAATTTATTTTCAAACGTTTGTAAGTTATTTAAATTTGTATCGCAGGTAAAACCCCAGACTACAGTAAGTCCAGACAGGTTTAAGTACCTGCCTATATAAAATCAACTTATTATCAATACTAAGCTTAGAATATTTACCGACTAGCGCGTTCATATCTCTTAATTTACTTTTTAATTCTTCGCATTTCTTTTTTACGTGCGGCTTCCATTTTAATTTCGCGTCTAGAGTCATTCCAGATATTTTGCCTCATTCGCAAATGGAAACGACCGGTATTGAGAAAGACGGGCAATCTATTTATTTTTTTATGCGTTAAGTCCACGTGGACTGACTTTTGTTCATTGAGTGCTATTCGCCATGTTTTTGTCCACTCATTAACATTATTAAGATTATTTTGTAATTTAATCGTAGCTTCGTTAATCGTTTTACCTACTGCTAGTATTGCAGTATCATCAGCAAACGTTGCTACGATAATGTCTTCTGTTTGAGGTATATCACGTGTAAATAGAAGGTACAGAACTAGAACTAAAAACACTACCTTGTGGTACCCCAGCCACTAGAATATTCAATTCGGTGTCTTAAGCTAGAACTATAATGCTCGGAGGGGCACTTAAGTGGTCGGAAGAAAACAAGCGAATACACGGAAAGCATTTGACGCGACTATAATTGCGAAGTGGAGCGTTTCGTCAAGTTTCGTTCAATTTTGGTTACGGAAGTGAGGTGCACTCCCGAGCCTATTATAGTTCTACCTTTACACGAAAAAGTCTTTTTTCTAGATATTCGTTAAGAATTTTATAAAGTCCTTCAGGTAGAACTTGTCGTAGTATGAATTTGAGGCCTTCGTGCCACACCTTCTCAATCACTTACGACACATCCAAAAAGACCGTCGAACAAATTTTCTTTTCTTCAAGAGCTCTCTCAATTACGTCAGTTATTCTATGCACTTGATAAATTGTTGAATGCTTGCTTCTATATCCGAACTGATGTTCAGGTATTAATCGTTTTTCTTCTATTGGTGGCTGCAGGCGCAGGAGTAGTCTTCTTTCAAAAACTTTCGATATTATTGGAAGAAGCGAAATCGGTCTGTAAGAATTCTTTTCATGAGATGGTTTACCAGGTTTCAAAACCATTATGACCTCCGCAACTTTCCATTGGCTTGGAACATATTCTAGCCTTAGAGCGGCATTTATTATAAAAAGGAGGTTAATTAATCCTTTATGAGGAAGCATTTTTAATATTTCCGCTGTTATTAAGTCATACCCCGGAGCTTTATTAGACTTTAGCTTCTTTATTTCTGTGTTCAATTCAGCGAGCGTAGTATTTCTGGTTGTGTAGTTCTCACTTGAGCTAATATAAAACTCATATTAATATTTCCATTGAGTGCTTGCCCATCAGAAGGTTTAAATGTTTCTTCCAGGCAATCGGCGAATACCGCCGCTTTTTCTTTGTCACTTTTAGCCCATTCGTATTGGCTTTTCTTAATCGGGGACACTGGAAGCTTTGGTTTGTTCGTTGTTTTTATAGGTTTCCAAAGTGAGTAGCTGGATTCTTTCCCATCTGTCAAATTTTCAAGGTAATTTTTAACTTCATGGTTTTTTAAATCTGATATCGCTGTTCTTAGCATATTACATAAGCGATTTAAATGAGCTTTGTGTTGAGGAGCACGGGTTCGCTGCCATTTCTTACGTGCTTTTCCTTTATCTTTTATTAAATCTTTTATTTCCTGTGGATATTTTATATCTTTATGGCGCGGCGGCGTAACCTTTTGATAAGGTGTGTTATTTCCTGCAGCCTTTTGTATTATATCAACAAAGGTATCTACTGCGTCTTCAAGCTCAAGAGGCGTTTGTAATGATACCCTCAATTCAACTTTGTCCTCGATATCTTTCTGTAATCCTTCACAGTTGGTTTTACCGTTTGTTATCCTGGGTGATTTTTCAATTTTAATAAGACTTTCGCTCGTAGTGAGTATGACGGCACTCGGCAGAATGATCTGAGAAGAGATCATGGCCTTCTGAAATTACAATACGGTTAGAGGGTATTCCTTTTACTATAAACAAATCGATTAAGTCAGGTATTTTTGACGGATCAGTTGGCCAGTAAGTTTTCTTTCCAGTCGAAATTTTGAGATAACAATCAAACATGATATTACGATGATAGAGAACACCAAAAAAGTGGGTGGCACAATTCTGTCTGTCTGTCTGTCTGTCTGTTCGTCTACAGCCTAAACAGCTTGATCGATTTTTTTCAAACTTGGTACATAGTGGATTTTGGTGATAAATGCCCACACGTTTTTTTCATTTTTTTTTAGAACCAAAAATAACGGTACCTGCCATACAATTTTTTTTAACAATTTTACATAATCGTATTTTTCTCAAAAACGGCTCGACAACTTTTCTTAAAAACAATTCAGTAAATTTATTTTAGTATAGGCTTCCTTTGGGTGGAAAACCATTTTTCAAAAATGGTTATTAATGGTACCTCCCAAAGAACCATTTTTTTAATTTTTGATTTTCTTCAAATCCATACGACCGGTTTCAATTATTTTTCTTATACAAAAGCTTCCAAAAAATAAAACAGTTTTGCGGACCAAAATTTTTGAAAAAATATTTTTTGGATTTTTAAAAAATGTTTCAAATTTTGTTTTTGAAAATCAAATATTTCGAAAACGACGTGATCGATTTTTTTGAAACTCGATATTTAAGAGTTTTTCAGTATTCTCTACAATATTTTTAGAAAAAACTTTACATTTATGAAAAAATAACGGTACCTTCCATACAAAAGTTAAAAAATGAAAATATTTTTTTGTTTCAAAACGACTCCTACGCTTTTAATTAAACTTTTTTCATATACTAAAAATAGTACGATCTACTGCCAAAAATTATAAAATTTCACACTTAGCAATTATTAATAGTACCTGTCATGGAATGTATTTTTTTATTTTGAATTTTCTCGTTTTTGGCTAAGCGGATTAAGATTATTTTTTTTATATACAAATTTCAGATAAGATTAAATAATATTGCATTTCAAAATTTTCAAAAAAACAATTTTTGGATTTTTAAAAAAAGTTTCAAAATTTTTTTTTGAAAAATCGATATCTCGAAAACGGGTTGACAATTTTTTTTCAAATGTTGTTTTTGTATACACATAAATATATACTTTAGATTTGTATAACAACATTTGTTCTTAAAAATGTTATAAAAATTTTATATATAAAAAATTAGTTTTTTAAGAAACCGCTCCAACGATTTTTAATTTTTTTTTTCCTATACAAACATATTCAATCAATAATTAAGATGGCATTCTTTTTTTCCACTTCAAACTGTCAAAAGAGTTGTTTTAGCCAATTAATTGTCGTATTTCATGCTTCTCTTCATTTTTCTCTCATAGTTTCCATGTTCTTATATACAATTTTCTTAAACCCACAGTGTCTTGAACATGAGAGCAAGTACGTGCGACCCAGTCGTGCATTTTATTTGAGAGAGATTTGGGTCGAAAACAATTTTCGAGCTCACTTAACATATCACAGATAAGTTTATTTGTGTCACATTGTTCCTCAAGTTTCGACAGAATTATTGAAAAGACTTTTGAAACCGGGTCTGTTTCAGTGTCGTTGTTTACGGGTATATTTTTGGCCGCTATTTGGGTATATATTTCTGCATTTCCTTGCTTTCATATATTCTCCGAAGGTATTGACACTGCTTTCTTTTCCTTACGGATACTAGGTTTTGGAGCTTTACTAGAATTGGAAGTCTTGGGAATTACGGTTTCTATTTGCCTTTGTGTGTTTCTTTGTGTTTTGGCAGATTTTCATCACCGCTTTTGTTATTCTTTAGCTACTTCGCAGCCTCTATAGTTTGCCGGGTAATTTCCTTTACAATTAATGCACATCGGTGGACTTTCACTTTTTCCGATGCATTCAACGGTTAAATGCTTTCCGGTGCATTTTACACACCTTTGCTCTTTTTTGCAATAAGTTTGGTTGTGATTGAATTCTTGACAGCGTTTATACTGAGGGACTAACCTTGTGCTCTTTTTTTAGATGTTCGATCTTAACTACGATGTTTAGAATTGTTTTGATTTTATAAATTTCATCTAGTTTTTCAGTCTTATCGAACGAAAGTATAAATAGTGGAAGACCACGTTGTACCACTTTCGTTTCACCCTCTTTTGTCTGTTTCTCTCTTTTGACGATGTTCATGGCATCTAAAATTTTGAAGTTGCGCTATTTTAGATCACTAATGATAACGTCTTTTGAACATGATGCGTGCAAACTTCTTGCCACAACACGTAAAGGTCTTTCTGACTTATTTTCATAGGTGGTATACCACTCTACTTTTTCTTCATTTAGTTTTCATGACAGAAGACGATAACTTTCGGGGTCTTTCACACATACTTATACTTTCCATTTGTTGTTATCGGCCATTCCAAAGTAACGGAGAAGACAATCGGACGCTTGTAGTAAGGTTTTTCTTGTTAAGAAATTAATATTTTTTTATGAAACTCAGTGGTTTTTAAGAATTCATCACAAAGTACACGACACAGAAGTTTCACCAAAAATTATGAAATTTAGTAAGTTTATTCAAAAAAATAGACGGTAACGGAGAAGACACGTACGATTTAGAGATTTCCGACCATTGCCTTGAAGTTTAAAATTCTGCGCCGTCCATTAAGATATGAAGGTGATTTTTTTGCACACTTTCATAAAACCAACATTTATCAAAAACCATCCTTGGTTTAATGCCAAGTTTCATTCTACTAACAGAAAAAAATATGAAAGATGGTAACGGAGAAGACAGCTAATGGTAACGGAGAAGACACGTACTATTAAAGATTTCTTTTTTGTTCAGTTATATTGTAATTCGTATTTTTAAATTATTCTCATCAATGATAAAAGTGATTCAGGCAATTAAAAAAATATGTGTAAAATTTCATTGAAATCGGTTAACGTTAACACGTGCAAGCGAGCACTTGAAATTTTTCATTCAAAACACATGGGGTTTTCACAGTTTTTACTCAAAATATCAGCAAAATTGTAAAAGTTGATGGAAAATCTTTAAACTTGGCACATAAATTAACTACTGTTAGGAGTATCAAAAAAAAATATTTTCAATAGTTTTGCATAATATTAACCCCATCAAAAAATTTAATTAAAAATCGTTGTTTTTGTGCATTTGTTGCTATTTTAAATGGAGTAACTGTTGTTTAAAAAAATAAAAAAAAATATATTTGTATACTCTTTATGGTATTTAGCATATTTGCCAAGTTTAAAGTTTTTCCATCAACGTTTACACTTTTACGGGCCCTTTGAGTAAAAGACTGTCAAAACACCATGTTTTTTATATGAAAAACTTCAAGTGCTCGCTAGCACGTGTAAACGTCAACCGATTTCAATGAAATCTAACACATATTTTTTTTTAGTTACCTTGATCCATTTTAAGCATGAGGATCAAAGAAATTCAGACTTTAAAAAATAAAGTGCCTGTGAGTCGTTGAAATTTGGATGAGAAAGTGCAATTTTGTCTTGTCCGTTGCCCTGTTTTAGACAGTAAGACATGATTTAAAAATCTATAAAAAATCCACCATAATCCTTTTTCAAGTCTTGCTTTGTATGCGAAATAATTTTACAAACACTAATATAGTTCACCATTTATACCAACTTTAGTCATTTTTCGGTAACGGAGAAGACATGAAATGTTGAGTCATTTTGAGGCGTTATACTATTTTTACAGCACTCCTATCAGACAAATATGTAGTTCCGAATTTAAGTAGTATATTGAAAACACTTATAAAAACCTAACAGCACATCACCATTTGCATCACAATTTATAGAGAACTGATAGCGGAAAAATGCCGAAAAATGCCCACATACGAAAGATAAACTATGAGCTTTTTTGATCACTTGCCTATTTTACAACAAGTAAAATTTTATATTTACAATTTTTTCGTTAGCTCTAATATATATTGTAAATATTGGCATATTTAAATATATTTTTTTCCTTAATTTGAAATTGAGTTGCTTGGTTTCGAAGTTTTTGGAATGGCCGTTATTGAGCGAAATAACTTTAAAAGCCGATGGATAGATACAGCCCAGGATTAACCCTTAGGCCAACCAGGCCCAGGCCTGGGGCATCACGACAAAAAGGGCCACAAAAGTAAGTAAACACAATGAAGCAACTGAATCTTTATTGCTCATATGAGCAAAATGGATAATAAATCTTCACAAATCTTCAAATTCGGCAAACGGCAACGCTCAAGTATTTTCATATAAGATGGCCAGCCTATTGAACGCTTCTTAACGTTTTTGGAGATGCATTCTCATACTGGATCCG
Source organism: Dasysyrphus tricinctus (assembly GCA_963921185.1). Lineage (NCBI taxonomy): Eukaryota > Metazoa > Arthropoda > Insecta > Diptera > Syrphidae > Dasysyrphus > Dasysyrphus tricinctus. Next base: position 131,686,663 of record OY992531.1, read on the forward strand.
GTATTGCTAATCAAGCATTAAAGTATCTGAGTGACCATAACATATCAATTTTAAAATACAGAGGGCAAACATACGACAGTGCTCCCAATATGTCGGGTCAGTATAAAGGGATGCCACATCAAATTCTTCTGACAAATCCATATGCAGTCTATGTACCTTGTGCATCAAACTTTTTAAATCTTGTTGGTCGCTGTGCTGTGGATTGCTGTCTTATCGCAGTTGATTTTTTTCTGTCGTTTAATCGCTTTACAATTTTTTTTCTGCATCAACTAGTAGATGGCAAACGTTAAAATCTGCTCTTCAAAATGATAATGTGATAAAGTCACTCTCAGATACACGATGGGAAGCTCATGTTGCAGCTACTTTTGCCATCATTAAATCATATAATAAATTATTAGATCCCTTAAACGACATTTCTGAAGATAATACACTAAAAGGAGATGCTAGGAGGGAAGCTCATGATCTACTATAAATGTAATGAATAAACTAGAATTTGCCTTAATTCTTGTGATTTGGAACGATATTTTACAAAGTTTTCAAAAAGTCAGTAAAGTTTTGCAAAGCGAAGACGTAACACTACTGACGTGCGCGAATTTGCATAGATCATTGTCCGATCAACTGGAGAAAATGCGTGATAGTTTCGACACTATTGAAATGCGCTCTAAAGAACTTCTACCTGATGGCAGCTACATGATTACACAAAAACGAATTCGCAAAAAAATGGCTAACGATGGTAATGCTCCCGATGTATATTTAAGCCCGAAGGATAAGTTTCGAATAAACGCTTTTTATATTATTATCGATAAGTTAAGAATACAAATGGATTCCAGAGGTAAAATATATAAGGAAATTCCTGAACGATTTGATTTTCTTTGCACAAGCAACGTTATAGCCTGTGTTCAGCGTTTGGTGTCAAATTATCCGGAAGATTTAAATTCAGAACTTGCTGACGAGTTAATACAATTCCATCGTTATCTGACACATACATAAAAATGGCAATAATTTAAAATTTTTCAATCAATCTAATTTATATATGTAAGATTATGTGGCAAGATAAAATTACATCAGCGTTTCCGAACGTAAGAAAACAATATTTCAAAAATTAAGTAAAAAAATCTGTAAAAAAAAGTCGTATACATAATTATTATGTGAATATTCTTGTAACTACCATTTTAAATGAAATTAATTTTTAAAATAGCTTTTTATGGCCTTTAGTCCTACAAATTGGCGTTTCGTTCGGCTTACTCACTTGAACTCATCAGTGACATAGTGAGGGCTTTGTCAGATTTATGGAATTCGTTGTAATTTGTTTTCTTAAGTATTTAATTTTGTATGTAGTAAACCATACAATATAAGAGAATATATGCAAAGGGGCACCATTTACTCTTCAGGCCTAGGGCCCAAAACAGCTAAATCCGGCGCTGGATAGATAGATAGATAGATAAATAATTTTATTTCCAAAATAAATTTATAAAAACAAAGTTTTGCTGGTATGTAAATAAGTATATGACAATAACTTGTATAAGTTGCCTGTCAGGTATAAGAAAAGATTAACTAAATAAAGGCAAAGTGAGCCTACGTTTACAAAAATTCATTCGAGATTTGAAAGCGATATTTAAGTGCGGATTTTAAAAAATTGGTATAAACTCCGATAACACTGACCATTTAAGACATCTAGGAACTGCGATCTGTTTAATTCGAAACTTCCAAAAAATTGCATCCTGTATCCCCTAAAAGTGGGACAGACTCCAATAAAATGATAGGTATTCTCTGATGCATCGTGATTACAAATTATACATAAGCCATTGGTATTGTTTTGAAAGGCTCTTGCATTCAAATTCAGTAATCCACTGCGGGCTTTTAATATTAGGCTTATCATGTCCTGTGGGTTCGTGTCTTCAAAATAGTTAGGGACGTCACAGTAAGAAACGTTGCTGTATTCATCGTGGAATTGTGATTGCTGTGCACTGCTTATAAAGCTGATCCAGTGCTTCTCCTTAAGCTTAGACAAAAGCATATTTTGAGAGCTTTGCATCTCAGATCTCGGTGATGGTAATGAATATGTAACTGAGAATTCCGAAAAAAGCTCCTTCCACTCTTTAGCCCAGAAAATGTCCTTCCGAATTATAATTTCCGATAAGATTCTTGGAAGTCTATTACTCGGTAGCTCCATGACTCCAAGGATGAAGGAAAAGTTCAGTTTAAGGGTTGTCAGGAAAGATTTTGGAAGTCCCGTCTCTATATGCAGTATCTACGTAGTTGGAAGTATTATTTGGCAGGAGAAAACATCTTTTCCGAAAGAAACGTTGTAGCCTTTCTACCTGAACATGTTCCTTGTATCCCCAAACTTGGGCACAGTACAGCATTATTGTTCTCGAAGCAGAATCGTGGATTTTAAATTTAGCTGAGTGACTAACGGACTTGTTTCTTATAAATTGCGACCATGTTGCATTGATACTATTCTTGGAAGTTGTAAGTCTACAATTAAGGTGTTCTGTGTTCTGTCCAAGACATAATTAGGTCTGTTTCTTTACTAGCCCGCGGGATCCCAAAGTATCCCAAATCTACCCAAAACGTGTTTCTTTCGATTTTCTGGCACGAAAATGCCAGAGCTTTTGACTTTTTTTCATTTCCCCTCCAGCAAGAATCTACCCGGAACATTTTAGTTACTGCACTTTCTTGCTTGTCAAACAAGAAATCAGCTGATCGAAAAATTTGAAATAAAATTGTTTAAGTAGCGTATATAAAATGGTTTAATTTGATTTAATTAAATGAAAATGATACAATGGAGACAAATATAAAGTAAAATGTTTCTCATTGTTCTTTTAATAGAGCCCAAAATGATAAGTGCATATAAAAAGAATTGAAATTGCATAATTTTGTATGTGGTGAGCCTACAAGCATTGAAGTTAAATAGGTAACACAGCAGCTGTGGTTTCCTTATAAAGTGATTTTAAGATTGTTATCATTTTTGTCGAGATACCAAGTGCCGAATGTTTATAAAAAGAGCATTTCTATTTACGTTGTCGAAAGCAGCTTTTAGATCGACAAAAAAGCATACAGTTTCTTCTTTTGGCTTAGTTGTAGATGGATAAGACAGGTTAAGTTATAGATCTGGTCAACCGTGGAGTAATTGTTGTGGTATGCAGCTTGATATTCGTTTAGAATGTTGTTTTCTTCAACCCAAACAGTTAGTCTATTCAGGAGAACAGACGTGAATACTTTATAGAGTGTGTCTAAAAATTACAATCCACGATAATTTGTTACTTCTTCTGCATTGCCCTTCTTCCATAGGGGGTAAATTATCGATTTTTTAAATGAAGTGGGTATTGTTGCAGTTTCAAAAATCTCGCTGAATTGCTTATGAGTTTCCTCAATAAGTTATATAAAATTCATATGGTATTCCGTCTATACCAGGAGCTTTATGATTTTTCGAATTTTTTATTGCTACAAGAATTTCGTCCATCTCAATATGGCAATCCAGTTGTGGCGTGATAATCACTGGTTATTCAGGATATGATACTGTAGTTGAATCCGCTGTTTCTGATAGTGAGTTTTGGAAGTGAGTTTTAAAGTCTTCAGCCGTTAAATGAGATTTTGAACTGGGTGAATCTCCATGAATCTCTTTCACAATTTTCCACCATTCCTTTGCTGTGCTCACCGTATGAAGTTTTGTGACGATTTGCTGGTAGTAGTGCCGTTTTTTCGTTTTACATAGGTTTTTGTAATGTTTATTGGCAGAAACGTATTTGATTCGAAACACATCAAGATTGAATTTTCTAAAATTTTGAAGGTGTCTAAAGGTAGATTTACGGGCTATATTACATGCAAGATCAAACCAGGGGTTCTTTGGTTCAAACTTCAGTGGTTGGCAACGAACACCTCCGTTGGCTTCGTAAATGCATTCTTTTATTCCGTTGCAACGATTTTCAATCGAAGTAGATGTTAACATCCTGTTTTCAATGGCTGATTCAAGATTTCGAACATAGGTGTGACATCTATTATCTATCCATTTAAGACGAGGAAGGTGATTTGTACTGATGGCTTGAATTGGATGTGTGTGTAAGGACTTTAAGGAAAAGGTGATTGGCATGTGATCGGAAAAAGTTTCGCTACCTACGATGAAGTCATCGACTAAGTGAGCTGTTCCATATGATGGGCAGCAATAATCTATAACAGAAGAGCCCCTACTACTGATAAATGTAAACTCACCATTTCTATCATTAATACTCCTCCCATTTAAAATAAAAGCACCAATGTCCTCAAGAAGTTTCAGAAATATGTTGCAGTTAGCGTCACAGGTCATATCTTTTGAACATCTTGTTTCTGCTATTGATGTTAAAGCTGAAGGGCTGGCATCAACTGATCCTCTTGTTCCAGTTCTAACGCTCATATCACCAACGAGGATGAAATTATCGAGATCAGTTTCACAAAAAAGCCTTAAGTTTGTCAAAATCTGTTCTCCAATGATTACAGTTCAGATATACAGATACAGGCACCAAATGTGTTCTTGTTCCACTGAACGTAGCTTGTAGTATAGTTGTTTCATTGCAGGTAGTACATTTAAATTGGTGGGTAATTTCGATGTCCTTCTTGTATCCATATTAACATCCCCCACTTGCTCTCCCAAAGTTGCGATTTTTCGTTGCCGGAATCCAAATCAGTTTAAATCCAATAAAATATTTTTCATAGTTTTTAATATTATCAGACCTAACAAAGGTTTCAAATAGAAAAAAAATGAAATTGGCATATAAAATTAAAAAAATTACATAATAGTGTTTTGTTTACAAGTCCAGCTATATTATAAACTAAAACCTGACAGGCGATGGGTTGCTAATTTAGAATAAAATAATGCTATTTTTTTGAATTTGTGCCACGTTAACCGAGTAGTTGCAATCCGTTTTCATCAGGAGGTCTGTTAAGTAGTCTCTATCTGCTTCGTTAAATGCTGTGATTGAACCAGTTTTGTTACGCTTGAAAGTTCGAAGATATAGGATGAGTTACCCTGATTGTTTGCAGTACTTATTTGTCTAGCACTGTTGGTTTTAACGGCAACTTTGAGGGTAGATTGACACACCTGTTGGAATTGCTGCTTAGCTTCCTCCACATTATCTGCTCCTAACCCTTTTACCACGATGTTTAGCCTTTTGGAGAACTTTTCTGCTTCTTCCAATCTTTGTTCAATGACATTATCGTTTGATTTCAGTTTTTCAATTTCTTCCCTTAGTTGTCTGTTTTCTTGTTCTAGAACAGCGACTTGTGTCTTAATACCTTTTATGTCATCCTTTGCAGCTATATCTTTAAGTTTTTCATCTAATAGTTTACTCATTTCTCCAATAAAACTACTCATGACGGATGTTTCGGACATTTTATCGGAGGAACAGGACTTTTTTAACGATGTACTCTCTGATTCGGGGGATATTTCACCTAACGTTCTTTTCAAATTTAAATTCAAATTTTCATTCATGTGGTGAAATTCTAATTAAACTTTTCGGCAAAAAAGATCAGGTTGTTGTATTAACTGAGCACACCAATTGGGTTGTTATACCAACTAAGCAGTCAGACGAGGCTTTGTATATCTAGGTTTAGCTTTAGATATACAAAGATACGTAATACGTATGATGAACAGAGCGTTGGTGAATACAAACAATTAAAAGCTTTCCACCTCTTGTGTTGAACTTTATCCCTTCGTTTCTCACAATTCAAATTTAAAAATCTATATTTTGCCGAGTTTTGCCAAGATCACCACAATTTATTTCAAAGCCGAACTTTGCCAGCACACAACTCTATCATATTTCACTATCTGTTATTCGAAAACTCCGACTTTTAATGCTGTTTTCTTTAATGAATCTAAGAGCAACTCTATGACACTTCCACTCGCTAGCTCACTCACTCAGAAAGCCGATGATAGTAATGCCTTTAATATGGTTTGCAACTTGTTATACTCTGTTATAACAGGTTTTTCTTTTACCATTGTATATAAATTCTATAGTATTCTCATGAAGAAAAAAAGCTCGTGGCCATCTATGCGTCCAAATGTCATACTAATTTTTGTTAAGGGATCTCGGTAAGGCGATCACAGCGAACCTATCGACCAAATGTCTACCTACAAAATCGTGTTTCATGAGAATACTATAGATTGGATATGCTTTTACTGTCGCATGTTTTGGTGAAAGAATTATTTCAAAAGACGAGGCTGCCTCAGGTGAAGAGCCAGCTTTACGCTTTTTACTTAATCTTTTCTTTGAGGACTTTTCCGTTTCACGTGCTAGCTCTTCTTCGTCTGTTTCATATCTAGAATTATTGACTTGTGGCAAGCTAGCTTTGGAGTTTATTGGTGAATTTTTGCGTTTCAACATCTCATTTTCTTTTCGAAGAAGATCGACTTCTTTCTTTAGCTCTTGATAAAGTTCCATTACTTCATTAAGTCTTCGTCGAAATTCGTTATTTTCTTTTTCAAGATTTTCTGTTTTATCTGAGTCTTTTTTGGCGCGCGCTGGCGTGACGGGTGGACTCTGTTGCCCGAATTTGGATGGTTTTATACTCGATGTAGATGGTGGTGATCGAGAAACCCTTACACTTTTTAGGAAGGGATTTAATAAATGCAATAATTGGCTCTCTGCAGAATCCATAGAGCCGACCTCCGAAGAGGGTGGATTTTCCAGTGAAGCTGGACTGCCACCTGGCAGTTTTGCTCATTGCATAGTTTTGTATAAATCAATCTCAGTATACGGAGTTTGGATTTTAGTTGCCTCTTACGACAGGCATGCCTACCTCGGGTATATTCTTGCCCCTTGCCCGCAGGGGTAAATTTGAAAAACTTAACAACACATGAGATCAAAACCTGGCATGAGAAACATGTTTAGCATTCTTCTGGATCACTTTCATCTTCTTCGTCTTTATCAATTTCTACAGAATCACTTAATATGGTATTAAAACAAGACTGGCCTTGACATTGACTGCATACGGGTGAACAAGTCAACCGACATTTTCGAAATCCTCATTTTGAACCGCTACCGTATCCTTTGGCAGAAGTGCAAAAAATCATATTCAAAGCAATATCTGGAGCAGGAGCAATATCCTTTTGGATCAAGCTCATTTCCCAACCACTTCTGACTTGATGATAAGCTCTTAGCATGATGTGTTGTTCTGCTGCACTCTGTGATGGTGGGCAGTAGACTCAAACTTATTGCCTTTTTTTTAATAACTTACTAACAACATTCATTGGTGGAACGACCTTGTGGTGGAGCACCTTAAAGAGTAAGACAAAATTGATTACTACTTGAAAAGATTGGTTCCGGAGGAATCCGAAAGGAACCGACCAGTCCAAACCAAACCAAATCATTTATCAATTTTTCGGTGCAAATAACAATGTACACTAGTCAACGAAATTAAAGGAACAAATTTTTTTTCAATTTTTGTTAGCGTTTTTTGAAGAGCTGTATCTTTGTGACGAGTGGTCGTATTGAGTTGAAATAAAAAGCATTTTACAGCTTTATGTTTTTTGTTTCGAGATTTGTTTGCAAAAAAATTTTTTTGAAGTACCGTTATTGCGTTATTGCAAATAATGAGACGATACAACAAAATTATTTTTTTTTTATTTTTTTTGAAGGTCCTCATTTCTATGGATGAATTTTTTTGAGTCAATAAAATGTCATGATCAGATACCTTGTTTATTCAGCCTCAATTCGGTTTTTTTGTTGTTGTCGTACGATTTTTTTTGACATGGTTTATCTGACTTTTAATGAAAAAAGATACTTTTAGCCTTGATTACCAATATCTCAGCGAATAATGACGTTATGAAAAATTCAAAGACAGTTTTGGAAATTTGAGAAAGCGTTTTACAAGATTTTTTTAAGATTTTGTAGAAATTATTTTTCTTTACTCTTCACCGTTAGTTTAAAAAAAGTACTAAAAACCAACGTTTTGTGGTCTTTTCGTAAATCTTTTTTTTTTCTTTGCAAATATTGATTGCATGGCTTGCGTTGGTATGCAAATTTATAGATTTTTAAATCATCAATATTCTTGTAAATTTTCAAATTGATTCATCGAACCGTTTTTCCTCACCAAAACTTCAAAGTCTTACAAACCAGGTAAAGGAACAAATTGTGTTGTTCCTAAACAATGCGTAGTCGTCATCAAAATGACAAGAAAACTGTTATTCCAGTGGATTTTTTTCACAGTTTTGCATTAGTTAGATACTTTTTTGAATTGAAATGAAATAAAAAGTACATTAAACAAAAGAATAAAAAAAATTAATTTAAAAAAATTTTCAAACAAAAAAACTTGATTTTTTTTTTAATTTTTTTTTTTTGGAAAAATGTACTTTTTATTTAATTTCAATTCAAAAAAGTATCTAACTAATGCAAAACTGTGAACAAAATCCACTGGAATTACGGTTTTCTTGTCATTTTGATGACGACTACGCATTGTTTAGAAACAACACAATTTGTTCCTTTACCTGGTTTGTAAGACTTTGAAGTTTTGGTGAAGAAAAACGGTTCGATGAATCAATTTGAAAATTTACAAGAATATTGATGATTTAAAAATCTATAAATTTGCATACCAACGCAAGCCATTCAATCAATATTTGCAAAGAAAAAAAAAGATTTACGAAAAGACCACAAAACGTTGGTTTTTAGTACTTTTTTAAACTAACGGTGAAGTAAAGAAAATTAATTTCTACAAAATCTTAAAAAAATCTTGTAAAACGCTTTCTCAAATTTCCAAAACTGTCTTTGAATTTTTTATAACGTCATTATTTGCTGAGATATTGGTAATCAAGGCTAAAAGTATCTTTTTTCATTAAAAGTCAGATAAACCATGTCAAAAAAAATCGTACGACAACAACAAAAAAACTGAATTGAAGCTGAATAAACGAGGTATCTGATCATGACATTTAATTGACTCAAAAAAATGTATCCATAGAAATGAGGACCTTCAAAAAAAAATTTAAAAAAAATAATTTTGTTGTATCGTCTCATTATTTGCAATAACGCAATAACGGTACTTCAAAAAAATTTTTTGCAAACAAATCTCGAAACAAAAAACATAAAGCTGTAAAATGCTTTTTATTTCAACTCAATACGACCACTCGTCACAAAGATACAGCTCTTCAAAAAACGCTAATAAAAATTGAAAAAAAATTTGTTCCTGTAATTTTGTTGACTAGTGTATTTGGGCTTGAGCATTTAATTAATTCCCATCAAATTTGTTTAAAATAGATCTAATGAATGAAGCCGACAACGACGGCAACAGTAAAGCAAATTAACAATCATTAAGTGCTTCCAAACTCTACTCTGAATTCTGAAACAATACCTTAGGATGCATCTTTATTAAAAATGAATGGTTTTGGGTAAAAGTAGTTCTCAACAAAATTTTTATCTTCTTTCACAACTGGCACAACTAACTGTAATCGGTAATTCGGCCTGTTGCAGTTTGTACATACGTTTGAAAATATCCTATATGTCTTTTTTTTTTATTGTCAAGGTTGATTTCGTAGTTCTTTAATTTGAACATATTTTTTCATAATCTAGACTACGGCCGGCACCTAGTGCTGTTGAATAAATTTTTTAAAACATCTTTTAAGCTATTGATAAAATTTGTCTGCAATACTCATATAATTTGACGAAGGCGTCTAATGAATGGGCCAATAGAATATTTTCAAACCGCCTTTTGAAGTTGACAGTTATGCTTTCCATCACCTTTGTCGAAAAAAGAGTTATACGGTCGTATTTATAAACTTTGATAGCTGTCCTACTCCAAAAAGTTTTTTAAAAACTTTGTTACCCTTATTCTAAAGTTATCTCGACTGTAGGAATATTGGAACTGAACCTACAGATTTTTCCCTTGTTTTAGTCATTTAAACCGACCTCGAAATGTATCGTCTTTCACTTGCGGAGGTAGCAGGTTTTGTGCATTCTTTCATATCGATACCATCTTTTTGTTTATTTTTCAGATAATTAAAGGTCAAAGAAAAAATTCTGTTAATTTTTTCCGAAATTTGATGTCCCGTTTGCCCTTGATCATGAAAACTATAAATTCCTGCGTATTCAGCCACGCCAAGAGCTTTTCCTCCGCCCATTGTCCACTTTTTCTCCATTATTTTTTTGTCATGTCAAAGAAACCATGATATAAAACCCAAAAATGGCTTTAGAAGGTCTGACCTTCAACTTCAAAAGTGACGATGAACGCGGTGTACCTATTCAAATTAACCAAAAAAAGGGCTACGATTTGCACATGAATTTAAAGAAATGATAATAAAAAGTGTAATGACGGCAATTTTAAGATTGCGTTTTTTCTTATTCACTCCTAAATTGGATGCTTTCTCTAATGCCATTTACAAAAATTCATTTAGTCCGCTGAGTTCGGAGTTATAACAGTTAATCGCACTCGAAAATTTTGAACCTATTCAAATGAACGGGAGTGTATACATTAATATTTCTTTTTAAATCTAAGTCAATGTATAATAACAGGCCCCCTATGTGCCATAAGATTTAAAATTTTCAATGTATTTTATAGTTTTAAGTTAACTCAAATACTACATAGATATAAATGTTCAACAAAATCGTTAAATCGGGTTGCTTCCATACAACAATTTTTTAATTTCTCAAAAACTGCTCTTCCAATTTCTATTAAACTTGGTTCCTTGCTATTATGCTTTGCTCTTCATGATTAGAATTTGAATTTTGACATTTTTTAAGCAAATTTGTGGGTCATGTGTGGCTAACAGCATTGTATATAAACTCTATAGTATTCTCATGAAGCCAAAAACTCTTGGCCATCTTGTGTCCAAATGTAATCCAAATTTTTATTAAAAGATCTCGGTTAGGAGATCACAGCGAACCTATAAACCAAATGTTAACCTACAAAATCGTGTTGCATGATAATACTATAGAGTGTATCTACAATGCTAACAGCTCGACAAATTTAATTCAGTTTACACACATATAGGTAACTCTTACACGTACAAATAATATTACATTCTAAAATTTCACTAACCTACATTTTTCTTAAAATGAAAAGAAATACGAAAAAAATAATATGAATTGTTTAGTTTTTTTCACACTTGTTCATTAACAATGTAAATGTGTAAAAAAAAAAAACTTTTCAGCCTTGAATCAGAAAAACAAGTTGGTATGTTCCAGTCGTGGTTCTGATGCTTTAGCTATTACACCCCTAATTGGCCTTTAACAGAAGTCTTAAATCGAGATGTCAATAATAATTTAATGCATGTGGCTAAATAAGTCTCAAAATACCAAATATTTTCGTATTGCACAGATGTTTTGCCGGAGGAAATAGGATTTTTGTTTCTGATGCATTAAAACAACATATAAGAACTTGATGTGTTCTTTTCCTGAGTGTTGTATTTTATATATTTTGTGCATAACCACCCTTCGATAAATAATAAATTCACAGTAAGATATTCTATCTGCTTCTGCCTATATGTGCATTTAATTTGTTGGGGAGAAGAGAGAGACTTGATATTCTTTGCTGTTTTTTTTTTGCCTATAACTTTTTATTAAAGTTTCTAGAAGACCCTTTTTAACACTTCAGATTCGTTTGTAGTGGGTTAAGGAAACCTACATTCTACAATCTTTTAAAATAAAGATACACTCCTTTTTTTCATAGAGAAGAACAGATCCTACTTGTGTTAAAGCCAAAAGGATCAAGTCTCCACAAACTATGAGTGACTTGATCCCTAGGTTATGCTCGGAGGGGTGACAATATGGCTAGCGGCATCATCTCACCCGGATTTCTGTGGATCCATTACGCTCCTCTGGATTAAGGTAAGTAGGGATGAGGAAGAGAAGGTAGAAGATATATAGTGGCAATCTAGAGATATCGCCCATTTCGTCGAAATGTATTTTCCGATGTCCTTTTTTTCTAGTTCTGACTAGGCTGTGCATTCACAAAGGAAGTGGGATCAGCTGTCTACCTCTTTATCTTATGGGGTTTTCCATTGCTAAATTCAGATTTCAATCAAAAAATGATTTTTCTCGTTGCCAATGGAGTGCGATTTCAAATTGATTTGTTTGCCAATGTATTCGTGTTATGTCACGTGTATCTCATTGTGCTTGCTTACACGTGAAGAACGAAAGTGTTCAGATGTGAAGAAAATTATTCTGCAGACTTTGTTCTCCTCTTTGTGTTTTTTTCGTATTTTTTTTAATGAAACACACAATTTTCACAACCGAAATAAAATAAACACACCAAAAATAACTTAGCAAATAGACAGCTCAAATTTTTTTTTGTATTAGTACAGGGAGGGGTAAATCAGCCGAAAATTTACAGGGAGCGGGTCGAAATGCTGTTTTTTAAAATACTGTACAATACAATAATGGCGCTTATTGCAGCAAAATGGCAACATTTAAAATATTAATTAATCATCAATCATCAATCATTAATCATTAATCATTAATCATTAATCATTAATCATTAATCATTAATCATTAATCATTAATCATTAATCATTAATCATCATTCATTAATCATTAATCATTAATCATTAATCATTAATCATTAATTATTAATCATTAATCATTAATCATTAATCATTAATCATTAATCATTAATCATTAATCATTAATCATTAATCATTAATCATAAATCATTAATCATTAATCATTAATCATTAATCATTAATCATTAATCATTAATCATTAATCATTAATCGTCGTGGGCTAAAAAATACAAATAAAAAATGAAAAGAATACCGTTGGGTAAGCATTTTTGAATTAATTACCAGTGCATTACCAGCAGAAAATAACTATAACGTTTTTATTTATTTGTTGAAAAAGTTACAAAACAATACAGTAAGTGTTGCCATTGTTTTTTAGCTATTGCTTTTTACTATATTTAATTTTTTAATAAAATTTCCCTCCTGTCCAAGCGGGGGGAAATATTACCTTCCTCGTGTGGAATTTTTTCTTGTCTACTTGAAAGCATGAAACAAAAAATAAGGAATTTAGTTAACCCCTACAGCGACTATAGGACCAGTGTTTTTTTTACACTTCAGATTCTTTGTTGTAGTGAGCTTAGAGCAAGCTGCATTCTACAATCAGAGACTCATCATGAGTGCATGTGTTAGTGGTTAGTAGAATTAAGAAAACTAACACAAGCACATGTATAACTACAAAATAAGAACAAATACAAATTAATACACAGTTAGATATAATATAAAACATTTAAACTAAACATACAAAGTTAAAACGATTATTAATACATTAACGAGAGTGGAGCACTGGTTCGAAATAATGTTTTTAATTCTATTTTAGTCATGTTAAAATCAACAGATGAGGCGTTCAAGCTAAAAAGTTTGCACATGCGATTGAGAGGCTCGTGTGTGGCATAGTTTGTTCTGTAATAAGGAACGTGAAAAAGTTCAAATCTTCGCAGGTGGTGGGATCCTCCGCGGTAATTAATGCCTACATGGGCTAACAAGTCAGGCGCATCAATTTCACCATTGATAAGTTTATGAAAAAATACCAAATCATTATTGACACGCTTTGATATAAAGTTTGAAGTTGCAGAAGCTGAATTCTGTGTTCATAGGGTGGAAGGTTATACGGATCAGCCCAAGGTAAAGGTAGACCTTTCAAGGCAAAACGAATTAATCTATGTTGTATTGCTTCAATACGACTTTTATGAATTTCGTAGAAGGGTGCCCATACTTGGGAGGCGTACTCAAGATGGGGTCGTACATAACTATTGTATCAGGAAAGAGTAACATACGGATCGTTAAATTCTTTTGCCCAGCGTTTTATAAATCCAAGCATGGAACTTGCCTTATTTACAAAATAATTAATATGTTCTATGAAACCTAGATCAGAACTAAAGTGAACACCCAGATCTTTGAAACCAAAAACACGACAGAGTGTGTGCTGTGAAATGGAATAATCAAAAGCACTCACTACTCGCTTTTTAGAGAAAGTTATAGTTTGACATTTAACTGGGTTAAGAGAAATAATAATCTCAAATTTCATTATGCTAGATTTAAAATTTTATAATGCTTAATCGTATGGAAGCTCAAAAAACAGAATGCTAGATTTCAAAAACCATTTAAAAATACATAATGCACAAAATATCAATGTTTATTTTTTCAGAAATACTCTTAACATAGCAAAAAATATAATTGATTCGAGATAAGTAGCTGCGGCTTGATATTTCACTGCTTGATATTTGAAACATCTTTGTTTACACTGAACCAAATCCCTGCGTAATATTTGAATTCAGCCAATGAATAGCCATTCAAACGCAAATAAACTGTTTGTTAAACAACCAATTTTCCATTGAGTCCCTGAATTTATTTAATAAATCAACTTATATAACATAAATTTTAAAATAAATTTACAGACTCAACGAAAAATTGGTGGTGCAATGAACTGCTTAACCAACGACTATTCAGTGGCCCAAGGAAGTCTATCATCGGCTGAAATGTAGTTCAGTCAGCCGTCATACGATCACATTTGAATTCATAAGATCAAAATTTAAAAAAAAAGTTAACAATTTGGCGCTAGATTATACATATTTGAATAATTTTTAAATCAAACCAGGCATTAAGAATGCCAAACAAAGACAGATAATGCCAAAAAAGCATTTGGCATAATTTTAAAAATTCAAAATGCTTTTCACTCCTGTATTATGCTTGATTTAGCATTTATAATGCCATTATGGCAACGCTGTATAGGAGATGAAAATAAAAATCTGAAAAAATTGGGGAATTTTGTTTGACTATGTTATAAAAGAATCGGGCGCTTTTCAAAAAGCAATTGTGCAATATTGTAAGTATTTTCATTGTTTTTAAATGTCTGTTCTTCTATTTAAAGTGAATGTTTTGGGAGTTTATCCCCCCGTATTAAAAGGAGGGGGAAATACACCCCTCTTCTTATATAATTTTTTGCTCAGGATATGTCCTTAAATTATTTCATAAAGTATTGCCTAATATCATGGAAACATCCTGTGTACTTCTTACCTTTGAAAAAACAGTGTTTCTCATATGAAAGTAAACACTGTATCAAAAAAATGAAATAAACAACTACCTTCCTTCTACCCCGACTTGCTCTCATCACGTCACTGGAATGACCATGAATTAATATACAGTGTTGGGCAGAGAATTAGCACACATTAGTGAATCGGATTTTAATAAGGAAAATATGTATTTTTGCTTTGTTTTTGGAACATAATTTATTAAAAACTTTTTAATTCAACCCTGAAAAACTTAAATATATACAAAAAAAGAATTCAATAAAATAAAAACAACAGAAAAACCTTAAATAAGATTTAATGGTGTAACTTGTAGCGGTCACAGAATTAGCACAAGTACAAAATTAAATAATTTGTCACTGAAACAAGTAGTTTTTTTCTAATATTTTGTTGGGTACTCTTTCTGCTTTAACACAGCCTTAAACCGCCGATGAATACTCGCCTCTAGTTGCTGGCATTGATGGATAGGAGTGCTGTTCCAGCCATCCCTAATTGCCTCTCAAAATTCTGCTAGATTAATTGGGTTTCTTAGTCCAACCTGATATTCAACTTCGTTCTATAGATTTCTTTGGGATTCATTTCAGGACTCGGCGCAGGCCAAGGAAAAAAATTGATTTGCTGATGAAAAATTCACTGTTTCACCAGCCGGAAAGTGTATTTAGGATCATTATCATGCATGAATGTCCATGATAATGGTTAATTATCGTCTGCAAAGGGTTTCATATGGTTTTCCAAAATGCTCTTGTTCTGATGCTGGTCCATTTGCTGCTTTATTTTCGCAATAGGCCCTACACAGTACCATGAAAACGCAGCCCACACCATAATACATACACCACCATGTTTCATAGTTTTAGCTGTGTAACGTGGATTAAGATTTTGCTTTGGTACACGCCAAACATGACACTTTTCATCAGAAATGATTAGGATTTGTATCCGTACTCCGGTGAACTTAAGCCTGGCTGTAATATTTTTGTATGGCACCAGTGTTTTGTAGTGCGTTTCCATGGTGCGGTGTAGGGCCTATTGTGAGAATAGAGCAGCAAATGGACCAGCATCAGAACAAGAGCATTTTGGAAAACCATATGGAACCCTTTGCAGACGATAATTTACCATTATCATGGACATTCATGCATGATAATGATCCTAAATACACTTTCCGGCTGGTGAAACAGTGAATTTTTCATCAGTAAATCAATTTTTTGCCTTGGCCTGCGCCGGGTCCTGTCCTGAATCCCATAGAAACCTATTGAACGAAGTTGAATATCAGGTTGGACTAAGGAACCCAATGAATCTAGCAGAATTTTGAGAGGCAATTAGGGATGGCTGGAACAGCACTTCCTATCCATCAATGACTAGAGGCGAGTATTCCTCGGTGGTTTAAGGCTGTGTTAAGGCAGAAAGAGTACCCAACAAAATATTAGAAAAAAACTACTTGTTTTAGTGATAAATTATTTAATTTCGTACTTGTGCTAATTCTGTGTCCGCTACAAGTTACACCATTAAATTTTATTAAGGGTTTTTTTGTTGTTGTTATTTTATTTAATTCTTTTTTTGTATATATTTAAGTTTTTCAAGGTTGAATTAAAAAGTTTTCAATAAATTATGTTCCAAGAACATACCAAAAAAAAAAAGATTTTCCTTATTAAAATCCGATTCACTAATGTGTGCTAATTCTCTGTCCAACACTGTATATGCTTACACTTTCCGTTATTTCTGGGTAAATTCATCAAAAAACATTGATTATTTAAGACAGTAACAATGTTTTAAAATAATTGAGAGTTATACTCGCCCTATCCATCTTAACCTTGCTCCTACGCCTACCGAAAATATGAATACTAATTTTGTTTAAGCTAATACGCTAAGTTTTCAAAGTATTCGCGAAAAATCATAAAAGGAGACCTTTAACCACCCACCTGCCTAAAGCTCACGGCCCTGTGCTGGGGACTTCTAGTATGTTATACCTGGGGGTCACCCATAGAGCATGATTTATTGCATTTATTTTTTAATTTTGAATCTTCGTTGACTAGACTATAACGAAAAAGTGTTTAACAAGATAAAGAAACTCACTTGAAATAACTGTAATTTTTATAATTTGTTATTATTCTCGGATGAAGTTGCGAGTAAAGCGGTCCCTAGACGCTCAATGTTATTGTGCAAAATATTACACAATATTATTGGCTAGGTGCCCCAGACGGTTCAATAATTTATCCAATTATTTAGTTTAGCCGGTAGAGTTTCATCACTCGCGGAGGTGTTTACCTACTCTTTGACGACGACAACAAAAATTGTGCAATTGTACCCACATATGATACAATATTTTTATATTGTGCAATATATACAAAAGGGTTTTGATTTACTTCAATAAATTGCACAACCCTTCAATATTATCCATAGACGGACAAAAATATTTTGCAATACCCAATATCGCAAAATAATATTGAGCGTCTAGGGACCGCTTAAAGGCTTGTTTTAAGCCGGGTCCAAACGCAACATCAAACTTGACAAGTGTACATGTACAAACCATATTGTACAAGCTTACTGGACTGCGTGTACGAAAATATTGCAAAAATTCTCGGGTTGCACAAGTGGCTTGAGAATGATAAGATTTTTATAATTCTTAACTGTGCATGTCTCAATAAAAACATCAAATTAAATGGACTTCGATGGAATTTTAATCAATCGCTGACTATTGTTGTTGTTTTCGCTTTCAAACAATAATAACAAAGGGTTTAAGCTATTACAGCGTAACTGTAGCAAGTAATAGCTTTTAGAATAAGAGCCCACAGCAGATTTTGGGTGTGAGTGATAGCAAAAAAAGAAGTATAGGCGTCGAAAGCTTCATTAAAGGCTATTCAAAAAATCAAAGTCTCCCTAGATTAGCTCCGCGGATCCCATATTACGGAATCTAGATCTAAGATCATTTGAGTGTTTAATTCGTGTTATGTGTTTAGAGGAGCTTATCTAGGGAGGGGTGAAAACCAATTTCGGTTTACACGATTACCCTCGAAGTTGCATTCATATTTTTTTTTCAATACACTGTTTAATCGCAAAGGCCCCAGTTGTGGACTGCAAGACGTTGATTTTTTGAATAGCCTTTAATGAAGCTTTCGACGCCTATAATACTTCTTCTTTTTGCTATCACTCACACCCAAAATCTGCTGTGGGCTCTCAGTCTATTTTGTTAGTGTTTGTTTAATGTTTTTTTTCCTAGCATATTTAGCATAAAGACGAATTTTTGAAAATATATGAAAAACTGGCAAAATGGATTCCCAAGGATCTCAGCCACGGAACCATGTATTGCCAAAATTTAACGTGTAACCAACATTTTTGATTCTGGATCTTATTTTTTTATTTTTTATTTTAAAAAACCAGTGCAAGGCTTTTTTTTTAAATTACTTAAGGCTGCCAAATGCAGGGCCGGCCCGAGCGAAATTAGCGCCCTGCGCATACTTCATCATTTCCGCCCATCAATTGCGGTCAATGGTGGAAAAAATCATATCCTCATTTTACCCAAGGGGTAGACTTTGCAATGCTTTTTTTTATTTTATACTTTTTTGTGCCTACCTACTTTCTTAACTATGTTGGTAGGTACCTAGGTTGTAGATAGACACGACACTTTTGTAAATACATAATAAAAACTGAATTTGTTCGAACTATGTAAGAACCACTTTAATGTTCATTAAAATATACAAAAAGATTTTATACTTCAGGATTATATTCAGCCTTTAACAAAAAAGTAAACACGCTAAACGTTATATTTATAAACTAATGACTACTGGACTCTGACTCTACGCATAACAGATCTACATATATACTCTCAATATAGGTAGATTCTTTTTTCCCTTCTTTTGTTTTGAGTTTTTTAGTTTGACCACAATAAGAACACGACTGGCACACAAATAATGTAATTAGATAAGTCAAAAAATCCTTTTTTCTTAGTGATAATAATAATTGAATAAACAAGATTCCCTCATTAACGACAAACATCATCATAATCATAAATCATTGCATCATCATCATTCATTATTTCCATATTTCAATCCTTTGTTTCAACACACAACAAGACAGTGCTACAATTTCATGTTTCACTCATCAATAGAAGCCAATGCCAAAATAAAACAAACAAAAAAACACTCAACCGGAAGAGTTTAATTCATAGACGCAAATTTTTAATTTGCGCGCTGTTATGCCAATGAGTATGAATTTTTCACCTTAGAATTTCCGTTAAATTAACATTTCTGACTTCGATTTCATATAGAAGAACTGTTATCGCGCTCATGTTATCACCATGCTAACTGTTAATTGTCTGTATTTGCAGTTGAAGAATTTTGTTTTATGTTGCACAGCATAGGGGTGGGTTTGGGTTATGAAAATAAAATAAATTCCTTCACGCACACAGCACACACACGATGGTGAGCGAGCTGAGAATAACGTCGACAGTTTGAAAAAGAGAAAAATAGCAAATAGGTAGGTATCTGTTGGTAAAGGCGAACAAAATCGTGCACATTTCAAAGATTTTGTGATGTAGTTTTTTGTTACTGTGGGTGTGGGTGAGAATAGGAAGATAGACATCGACTTATTTTTGGAATAGTAGATAAATGTATGTATACTATAACCAAAGATAATATAATACAAAGATGTCGCATCCAGTAGAACGAAAGTGAACCCAAAAAATAATCGGCCGTAGCTGATATCAGACACGACAACATGTTGCTAAATGTTGCATTGGTCAATTTTAAGAGCGAGAGCGGAAAATCTCTGTGGATACAATTTTAAATTTGAAATCTCTTCAAAATGTATATCTCAAGGACAGGAATAGTATAAATGACGTATAGGCAGGTACAGAAATTGAATTTTTTTATGAAGCTGCGGTCGGTGGTTGTTTTCTTTTTTTTAGTTTTTTGCTTATCCTTTATTTGTGTGTTCATGATGATGATGTGTATCTGTATAGATAGACATGCAGTAACATTATTGTTGTTGGTAGCGATCTTTGTATAAAAGGAAGTAGTAAGGATTTTCTTATTGTGTTTGTTTTTTGTGAGGTAGGTATATCTATGTATATATCGCACCTCCGGTACAATAACGACGTAATTGCAGTTTTTTGTGAAATTGAGTTAAAAATGCCATAATGTCCCAAATTTCAAGTTTTATACGTGGTAAAATCGACGTACTTGTATCTTTGCTAGTGTCCAAAAGAGGCCACTTTTTTGTTTGACACAAAAGCTGAATCTATAAAACTTTTCGGAGCAAGAAAGACGTAATTGTACTTTGCGCGCCACACAAGCTGAAACAAAAAAACTTTTCAATGCAACAAAGACATAATTGTCAGTTGCGCGCGATACTTTGTAAATAGTAGTTGTGCAAAGTCATTAGAACGCCGGGCCGTAACGTACGAAAGGTCAGTAAATGAGTGTGTATTTTAGAGCAATAATGACATAACAGCACTTTGCGTCGTTGTTTCTGAGTTTTTTGTTTGTTTGTTTTAAGTGCTCTTTAATTAACAGTTTGTTTGTATATATCACGTATATATCATCGAAGTGCTCGGAAAAAGGGGCCTCCGTACCAAGTAATTGAAATGAGCTACAAGGACTTTGTAGACATAAAATTGTTGACCGATGAAATGTCCTTTAACCTAACAAAAAACTCGAACAACGACCAAATTAAAATTTCGGAGTTGAAAATGGTTACAGTTGAAAAAGGATAGGAAACCTACAAATACAAGACTTCCTTCGAAGGAGAGATGATCCTTGCTCCTATTCGGGCCGTGGACGAGCTATAAACATCAAACCATTTGAAAATATTAAGCTAACGCCAGCCTACACATGCAAAATTCCAATTCCAAACAGAAAGAAGGAAGACCTCCTTTACTTAATAAAAACAAACATTGTTCCTCAATATTATGAGACATTTTACAACAGCCTTTTAAATAAACATACATTTTTGAATACATTAAAGAAGCGTGTTTCAATTTTAAAATGCCCATTAATTTAGAGTAAGAACGACTCAACTGTCAAAAAAAATTAATTCCTGGATCAAAAATGACACAATTGAGGTTCCTCAAGCCCCCCAAAAGCTCAAA
Source organism: Dasysyrphus tricinctus (assembly GCA_963921185.1). Taxonomy (NCBI): domain Eukaryota; kingdom Metazoa; phylum Arthropoda; class Insecta; order Diptera; family Syrphidae; genus Dasysyrphus; species Dasysyrphus tricinctus. The sequence goes on from OY992531.1 coordinate 131,707,727, forward strand.
AAAGAAGCTGGTGAAAGATATAAAAGGTAATAATATGAAATCTAACTCACTGAATAATCAGCTATTTTTAGGACGATTCTGTAGGCCTATTTTATTGCGTTATTGTATTTTGAATAAGCACGCAAACTTTAAACGTGTTTCCTCAACATTTAAGAAAAGTGCAATTACGTCGTTATTGTACCGGAGGTGCGATATGTACATCGAACATTGTTGGTTTGTATTCCTTATGAAATTAAAGGAAATCATTTTTAATTAATTTATTTACAAGTGAATTCATATTTCATAACTTGTGAGGTAGGTAGGTAGGTACATAGGTACGTGTGTAATGTGTATGCTCCGATTTATTTGATATATATATATCACGCATTGCTTTTTAATTTAGGCGGGCATTTACATTTTTTTGTTTTTCAATAGGTAAGTAGGTATCCCTACTTTGATAAAATAATGTATTAGGAAAAAAGTGATACGTACATAGGCACATGCATAGATAGTTAGATATGTAGGTGCATGTAACTTGTCGTATTTTTAAGATTAGTAGATAGGTGGGTATGTTAAGATTTCAGAAAAATAATATTGCTTTCCATCATACAGATTTTGAAAAATTATAATTTTTATGACATTTTTTAATACATAGGTAGTTTGAAAATGGAGCTTCAAAATTTCGTATTTGGAAGGTTCTAACACAACAACAAAAATGTAGGATAAAAGCCAAAACAGGTCGATAAGATAGTTTAATTAAGTTTTAAATTCACTATTTAGTTTATTTGAATTAAGTTCCAGGTGTCCAGAAGCTTAAGAATTTTTTAATTTTCCATTTAAAACTGTTCGATGCCTGTAAACGATTATTCGTTAGGTGATATCGTAAAAAACGAAATTCGGTAATCACATACATCATACATGTCATGTATATGCACAATTTTCTCTAAATTTTTTATTATTTTTAAATAATTTATTATCATGATTTAGTCCAGTAACTATATATACATTAGACCTAACGTCAGGTACGGTAGCTCTGATTTTTTGCTGAGTTGTTTATGATGATGGCCTAGTAATAAATCCGATTTTTCGACCTCGAGCGCCGAACGCAACATTGGTAAAAATCCAAAAAACCGCGAATTTTTCGCGGTTTTTTTCACTTATTGGCCATTTTAATCATAACACCTTAATTTCCGAATAAAACATTGCTCTACGATTTCAACCTTGTAACGAAGCGTTACAAATTTCACCTCCTCAATGCACATCTGCATCACCAACCTGAACTATCCGGCAGAAGTTCAAAATTAACTTCAAAGGTTAATTTCATTCTGCATTTACCATACCACTTCACCTACCGAAATCCACAAGCAAAAATAAATCTTCAAAATATGCAACACAGAAAGTTCGCATACCAACCCCCGAAATTAGGCAACGGTTTATACTTGTCAGGTATTCACTGAAAGTAAACGATGGAATACCCAAAATTCGTCATTAAATAAAAATATATTTTTATTGTGGTATTTTGCCATTTGCCTTTACCAGTTCACACTGTCTTTTGTCAGGAAACTTAATATGGGGAAGTGTAATTTCCGAACAAAATTGTCTTCTGCCTTTGTTGTGTGTGTACCAATTTAGTGTATATAAGGAAGAAAACCGACCGTGAGTTAAATTAATTTATTCTGGAACGGTTTAAATTAATTAACTCAACCGAGACACGCTGTTGGGTACGAAGTGTACCATCAGAAGTTTCACTGATTTTTTGAGTTTATCTCGTACCGTTTTTTTGAGGCTTCTCCTCCGTTTTTATTATTGATATTATTTATTATTTACCGCGATTGTATTTCCTTTGGCCTTTGCCTTAGGCGGGGAACGTTTCCCATTGACTTTTCTACTCTATACTCCTTCTGAGTATACGGTAGACGTTATCTGTTGGCCGGGCGCAGATTAGACTTTCTTTCAGCTTGCCGCTGGAAGCGGGGATCGAATCCTAAACGACTTTTCTGCTCTGCACTCCCTCTGAGTGCATAGTAGACGTTGTCTGCCAGCCGGGACCAGACTTGACTTTCTTTCAGCTTGCCGCTGGAAGCGGGGACCGAATCCCAACCTGCCTTTTCTGCTCTGTACTCCGTCTGAGTGCATAGTAGACGCCGTCTGTCAGCCGGGACCAGACTTGTCTTTCTTTCAGCCTGCCGCTGGAAGCGGGGACCGAATCCCAACCGCCTTTTCTGCTCTGCACTCCGTCTGAGTGCATAGTAGACGTTGTCTGTCAGCCGGGGCCAGACTTGACTTTCTTTCAGCTTGCCGCTGGAAGCGGGGACCGAATCCCAACCTGCCTTTTCTGCTCTGTACTCCGTCTGAGTGCATAGTAGACGCCGTCTGTCAGCCGGGACCAGACTTGTCTTTCTTTCAGCCTGCCGCTGGAAGCGGGGCACGAATCCCAACCGCCTTTTCTGCTCTGCACTCCGTCTGAGTGCATAGTAGACGTTGTCTGTCAGCCGGGGCCAGACTTGACTTTCTTTCAGCTTGCCGCTGGAAGCGGGGACCGAATCCCAACCTGCCTTTTCTGCTCTGTACTCCGTCTGAGTGCATAGTAGACGTTGTCTGCCAGCCGGGGCCAGACTTGACTTTCTTTCAGCTTGCCGCTGGAAGCGGGGACCGAATCCCAACCTGCCTTTTCTGCTCTGTACTCCGTCTGAGTGCATAGTAGACGTTGTCTGTCAGCCGGGACCAGACTTGACTTTCTTTCAGCTTGCCGCTGGAAGCGGGGACCGAATCCCAACCGCCTTTTCTGCTCTGTACTCCGTCTGAGTGCATAGTAGACGTTGTCTGTCAGCCGGGACCAGACTTGACTTTCTTTCAGCCTGCCGCTGGAAGCGGGGACCGAACCCCAACCTGTCTTTTCTGCTCTGTACTCCGTCTGAGTGCATAGTAGACGCCGTCTGTCAGCCGGGACCAGACTTGTCTTTCTTTCAGCCTGCCGCTGGAAGCGGGGACCGAATCCCAACCGCCTTTTCTGCTCTGTACTCCATCTGAGTGCATAGTAGACGCTGTCTGCTAGCCGGGACCAGACTTGACTTTCTTTCAGCCTGCAGCTGAAAGCGGGGATCTAATCCTAACCGCCTTTTCTGCTCTGCACTCCTTTCGAGTATAGTAGACGCTATCTGTGAGCCGGGAGCAGATTTGACTTTCCTTCAACTTGCCGTTGGAGGCGGGGATTTAATCCTACCTTGTACTTATTATTAGTAAGATTATATGAAATACCGTGTTAGAATAAATCATAAACATTATCATTGTAGTATATGAAATACCGTGTTGGTTAGTTAAGCTATACAACTTTTGTATTTAACCTTGTGAACTTAATTTTTTGAATAAATAAAAATATTTAAACCGGAGTTTGAAACTCCTAACCCAAGTTTTGTGCTTTCTTTGGGATAAACCCTGGACACCGACGAGTCTACCTCAGCCTCGACAAAAAAGCATCACAACCTTACTAAATTTGCTTCAATTTGAGTCCAAAGCCGTTTCTTTAGACATAATAGTTTCCAAGGGACGGCTTTTCAAAATATAGTAATAAAAAATTTAAAACAACAAGTAGTATATAAAACAGTATAATAACAAAAACATGGTCTTTGATACATGCTGCATCAAAGCAACAGAGCGTGTAGATTGGGCCAAAAGAAGAAAACAATAGTACTGGATGGGGGGTATATATCCTCCCGTTTAGGTGGGAGAGGCAATTTTAACAAAAGATGACTTCAAATAGAAAAATAACCTTAGCAAAACAATGGTAATATTTGGACAAAAATCCTTTTGCTCATCTTAAAGCCAGAAGTACATTCTTTAATTTTCTTTTTAAATAAAGTTTTTTTAGCTGATAGTTTTTTGAAAAATTTATTTTCAAACTCAAAATTTTGAGAAAAAGACGATTTTTTTTATTAATCTTTTTTTTATTATTTTATGGTATTAAGTACTATTTTTGTTTTTGATTTTCAATGCCCTTATTAATTTTTTGTTAAAAACTGAAAACCAAATGCTAAAATGACTTCTAGTTTTTGAGAAAACTGAAATTAACATGATCAACTTTCACTGTTTTCAGTCTAGTATCCTTTTTCTTCGGGCTGGGAGGGTTCTGCCCCAGATCCGGTAGTTCTGATTTTTAGTTGAGTTGTTTATGATGCTGGCCTTATCAATAACCCAAGTTTTCGTCCTCGAGCGCCGACCGCAACTTTGTGAGATATGCAAAAAACCGAGAAATTTTCACGTTTTTTTTTAATTTTTGGCTATTTTAACCTTTAAGGTTTTCGATTATAACCTTGCTCTACCATTTCAAAATTATTAAATGGGCTTCAATTTGAGCTAAAAATCGTCTCTGTAAACACAATACTTTCAAAAATACAGCCTTTCAATGTGAGCAATAAGAAATATATAATAAACAAAAGAAGTTTATGTGATAACAAGCAGTATTAAAAAATGTTTGGAGCAAATTGAAGAAACAATAAATTATTTATGTATATATGTACATTAGGGTGGTCCTTATATTGTTTTTTTTTTTTTAATTCTTACTTGGATAGGCATCAAATGACTCTAAATAGAGAAACAAAATTTTCCTAATTTTTTCGATTTTTATTTCACCCGTAAAAATATGGATGGCACACTTTTGGTATCAATTGAGGATCAGCTTCGTAGATGGAAGGACCATTTTTGTGCCCTGCTAAATGAGGATTCAGTTGAGCAGAGTGCTGAAGTGCCGCAACTAAACGAGATGCGCAGGTCCTATAGGGGTATTGACATCGAACCCCCGTCAGAATCGGAAATTCGTACATCAATAAATCTCCTCAAAAACAACAAGGCAGCTGGACTGGACGGAATACCAGCTGAATTCCTGAAAGCCGATCCCGTAGCAGCGGCTAGTATTTTACATCCGCTGATACAAAACATTTGGGAAAACGAAAGCTATCCCAGGGACTGGAAGGATGGTGTGATTGTTAAGTTGCCAAAGAAAGGTGACTTAAAGAATTGCAACAATTGGCGTGGTATCACCGTTTTGTCCGTTTTCCCAAAACTAATGGCAACAATCATACTCGAGCGAATAAAGGATAGAATCGAGTCTACACTCAAGAGGCATCAAGCTGGCTTCCGCAGTGGTCGATCGTGTGTCGACCATATCAACACCCTGCGTATCGTCCTCGAGCAGTCGATGGAATATCAATCACCGCTTTACCTCATGTTCGTGGATTTTGAAAAGGCCTTTGATCGAGTTAACCGAGAATGTATATGGAGATCGTTGCTTGGTAGAGGAATTCCACCAAAAATTGTTGCCATTATTAAAGAGTCCTACAACAACGCGAGGTGTTTTGTTTTGCACAATGGGCAGCTATCCGACTCCTTCGTAGTGCAACAGGGTGTGAGACAAGGGGATGTTCTATCGCCAATTCTCTTCCTGCTGGCGATGGACGACGTATTGACGGCCAGTGTTGGTACAGCTGAGCGACAGGGCATTCAATGGAGACCGTTCGAAAGGCTCAGTCATTTAGACTATGCCGATGACATATGTCTACTGGCAAATAACATCAGTGGGCTGAACGGGATGTGCCAAACACTGCAAGTGAAGGGAGAGTCGAGTGGTCTAAGAATTAACAGCAAAAAGACAAAAATAATGCTCACAGGCCGCTCCACACAGCAGCGTATTATTTTACAGGAGACGCCAGTTGAAGTAGTGGAACAATTTAACTACCTTGGCAGTATTGTTTCTGCAAACGGTGGTACGGATCTGGACGTTAAAAGTATAATAAATAAAGCTCGTGCTGCCTTCGGTACTCTGTCCCAAATTTGGAAATCCAGTCAAATCTCCTTACGCACTAAGTTGAGATTCTTCGAATCCAATGTCAAATCCGTGCTGTTATATGCTTGTGAAACCTGGAAAGTCACGTCTACCATTTCGAAGAAATTGCAGGCTTTTGTGAATCGCTGTCTTCGCCACATCCTAAAGATTCGCTGGCCACAAATAATATCAAATGAGGAATTGTGGCGCAGGACAAGTCAAGAGCGGCTGGACGTCGACATAAGAAAGCGTAAATGGCGTTGGATTGGTCACACATTGAGGAAACCAAACGATGAAATTGCAAAGCAGTCTTTTGAATGGAATCCTCAGGGTGCACGGCGGGTTGGAAAACCAAGAACAACATGGAAATCAACTGTCTTAGCGGAAGCAGAATCCCAGAGAAAGACGTGGCCACAGCTAAAGTACCTTGCAGCAGACCGTGAAGGATGGAGACGTTTTGTTGACGCCCTATGCCCCAGCCGGGGTTACAGGACACGATGGTGATGATGATGAAAAATATTAGTTTTGTTTTTATTTTTAAGTTTGAAAAACTTGATTTAAAACACATATTAGAGACTGGATTCATGGCTTTAAATAAAGCTATAGCATGTCATTGTAAGTGGTCCCGTTGTTTTTTAATAATTTGCTTCTATTTTGTGTCAAATTTTTAGAAAATTATCCCTCTCACCTGAACGGGGGGAATCAGACCGCCCCTCCAACACAATTTTTCTTTCGTTTGAATCTAATCTAAAAGTTTTGATTTTTTTCGCTTGTTATAAGAACCACCCTAACTCCATTATTTGTACCTTGAAGTTCAAAAAGAGGGACCAGTGGGGTGAAATAAAAATCTGAAAAAATTAGGAAAATTTTGTTTCTCTATTCAGAGTCATTTAATGCCTATCCAAGTTAGAATTAAAAAAACCAAAAAAAAACAAAATAAAGACCACCCTAATGTACATATACATAAATAATTTATTGTTTCTTCAATTTGCTCCAAACATTTTTTAATACTGCTTGTTATTACATAAACTACTTTTGTTTATTATATATTTCTTATTGCTCACATTGAAAGGCTGTATTTTTGAAAGTATTGTGTTTACAGAGACGATTTTTAGCTCAAATTGAAGCCCATTTAATAATTTTGAAATGGTAGAGCAAGGTTATAATCGAAAACCTCAAAGGTTAAAATAGCCAAAAATTGAAAAAAAAACGTGAAAATTTCTCGGTTTTTTGCATATCTCACAAAGTTGCGGTCGGCGCTCGAGGACGAAAACTTGGATTATTGATAAGTCCAGCATCATAAACAACTCAACTAAAAATCAGAACTACCGGATCTGGGGCAGAACCCTCCCAGCCCGAAGAAAAAGGATACTAGACTGAAAACAGTGAAAGTTGATCATGTTAATTTCAGTTTTCTCAAAAACTAGAAGTCATTTTAGCATTTGGTTTTCAGTTTTTAACAAAAAATTAATAAGGGCATTGAAAATCAAAAACAAAAATAGTACTTAATACCATAAAATAATAAAAAAAAGATTAATAAAAAAAATCGTCTTTTTCTCAAAATTTTGAGTTTGAAAATAAATTTTTCAAAAACTATCAGCTAAAAAAACTTTATTTAAAAAGAAAATTAAAGAATGTACTTCTGGCTTTAAGATGAGCAAAAGGATTTTCGTCCAAATATTACCATTGTTTTGCTAAGGTTATTTTTCTATTTGAAGTCATCTTTTGTTAAAATTGCCTCTCCCACCTAAACGGGAGGATATATACCCCCCATCCAGTACTATTGTTTTCTTCTTTTGGCCCAATCTACACGCTCTGTTGCTTTGATGCAGCATGTATCAAAGACCATGTTTTTGTTATTATACTGTTTTATATACTACTTGTTGGTTTAAATTTTTTATTACTATATTTTGAAAAGCCGTCCCTTGGAAACTATTATGTCTAAAGAAACGGCTTTGGACTCAAATTGAAGCAAATTTAGTAAGGTTGAAATCGTAGAGCAATGTTTTATTCGGAAATTAAGGTGTTATGATTAAAATGGCCAATAAGTGAAAAAAACCGCGAAAAATTCGCGGTTTTTTGGATTTTTACCAATGTTGCGTTCGGCGCTCGAGGTCGAAAAATCGGATTTATTACTAGGCCATCATCATAAACAACTCAGCAAAAAATCAGAGCTACCCTACCTGACGTTAGGTCTAATGTATATATAGTTACTGGACTAAATCATGATAATAAATTATTTAAAAATAAAAAAAAATTGAGAGAAAATTGTGCATATACATATGACATGTATGATGTATGTGATTACCGAATTTCGTTTTTTACGATATCACCTAACGAATAATCGTTTATAGGCATCGAACAGTTTTAAATGGAAAATTAAAAAATTCTTAAGCTTCTGGACACCTGGAACTTAATTCAAATAAACTAAATATTGAATTTAAAACTTAATTAAACTATCTTATCGACCTGTTTTGGCTTTTATCCTACATTTTTGTTGTTGTGTTAGAACCTTCCAAATACGAAATTTTGAAGCTCCATTTTCAAACTACCTATGTATTAAAAAATGTCATAAAAATTATAATTTTTCAAAATCTGTATGATGGAAAGCAATATTATTTTTCTGAAATCTTAACATACCCACCTATCTACTAATCTTAAAAATACGACAAGTTACATGCACCTACATATCTAACTATCTATGCATGTGCCTATGTACGTATCACTTTTTTCCTAATACATTATTTTATCAAAGTAGGGATACCTACTTACCTATTGAAAAACAAAAAAATGTAAATGCCCGCCTAAATTAAAAAGCAATGCGTGATATATATATATCAAATAAATCGGAGCATACACATTACACACGTACCTATGTACCTACCTACCTACCTCAAAAGTTATGAAATATGAATTCACTTGTAAATAAATTAATTAAAAATGATTTCCTTTAATTTCATAAGGAATACAAACCAACAATGTTCGATGTACATATATACATAGATATACCTACCTCACAAAAAACAAACACAATAAGAAAATCCTTACTACTTCCTTTTATACAAAGATCGCTACCAACAACAATAATGTTACTGCATGTCTATCTATACAGATACACATCATCATCATGAACACACAAATAAAGGATAAGCAAAAAACTAAAAAAAAGAAAACAACCACCGACCGCAGCTTCATAAAAAAATTCAATTTCTGTACCTGCCTATACGTCATTTATACTATTCCTGTCCTTGAGATATACATTTTGAAGAGATTTCAAATTTAAAGTTGTATCCACAGAGATTTTCCGCTCTCGCTCTTAAAATTGATCAATGCAACATTTAGCAACATGTTGTCGTGTCTGATATCAGCTACGGCCGATTATTTTTTGGGTTCACTTTCGTTCTACTGGATGCGACATCTTTGTATTATATTATCTTTGCTATAACTGTGTTTAAATTCAGAATAAACTGGTAGTTATGTACTGGATATCACTATTGGTGTGAGAAATAAAAATTTAAAAAATAGGTAGGTATAGGTAGTGGTTACGAGAAGTGGCTTTGTTAATGCCTGCTCAAGGCGCCCCTTGGGTTCAGCGCCCTGTGCATTTGCACCGCTTGCACATATAGCTTGTCCGGCCCTGGCCAAATGGATTCCCAACTTCAGGGAAACAGGAAATTAGTACATACAGTGACGAGCAAAAGTGGACAAATGTTTTCTTTTATTTGAAAAAGTTGGTGCGAAGCCGAGAGGAAAAAAATTGTAATTTTATAATTTTGTGTGTTAAATCAAATCTTATTTTCTTCAATTAATTTTTTTTTTAAATATTACAATACACAGAAAAAACTATTAAATTAATTTTTGGGCTTGACCACTTTTGCCCGTTTCGGAATTATGGCGTGGGGACGTTTTTCTTGGAGTTGTATTGGAAAATATTTTGACATATTAATATTACGTTATAATTTGCCGACATTTTTGGCAAAAAGTGGCTACAGAGATTGTGAACTCATTTTCCAATAAGATATAGGGACCCTAAAAAAACCTCCAAAATTGTCAAACAATGATTCGAAAACCAGGAATTTCAGACGATGACATGGCCCTGACCTCAATCCAACAGAGAATTTCTGGACAATTGTGAAGTCATGGTTATGGAGGTATGAAATTCATCCATCCAACACTAATGAGCTTAGAGTTCGAATTAAACTGTAGGGGAGCTGAATCTCCGACCAATTACTTCGCAATTTGGTAGAGAGCATGTCTACACGGTGTTTTCAAGTGATAAAGAACAAAATATTGTTTTTTTTTCACATTATTTATTCCATAAGCCTTTGTTCTTTATCACAAAACGGGCAAAAGTGGTATCGAGTCCAAAAATTAATTTAATATTTTTCTTCAGTGTATTGTAATATTTTTTTTAAATTTAATTGGAGAAAATAAGATTTGATTTAATATACCAAATAATAAAATTAAAATTTTTTCCTCTTGGCTTACAATGCTAAGTTCGAACCAACTTTTACAAATAAGTGAATACATTTGTCCACCTTTGCTCGTCACTGTATAAAATTTACTATAAAGGTAATGATTTGGGCTTCAATCTGTTTGACGCCGATTTTTAAAGTTTTGGAAATTGCCAAATATTCTATTCTTCAAAAGTGTTTTTATTAAATAGCCTTTAATAAATTTTGTGGCGGGGGGCGTACGAATCACAAAATTAAACAGTTTGGGTCTATTTTAGCTAAGTACCATTTTATACTGCCAATCACTGTGCTCATTCAAATAATTAAAATTAAAAAAAATTGTTTTTTCCTTCAATTTTCAAATATTTTGGTGGGGACGAGACTAGTAAATAGAATTGAACCAAATAACCGGAAACTTTCTAAAAATGACATACATACATATGTACATAAATGTTGTTTTAAACTAATTCATTTAAGAAAACTAGCACAAAAACTAAAATTTTGTTAGAAATTACACAATTTGGAAAGGAATTTTTCCCAATAAAAAGTTATTATTTTCAAATAATTAAAAAAATTTAGTAAATCATACCACCACAAGATGGCTTTTTTTTTCGAAAATTAACATCAAGTAGTGTGATTAAATTAAACAAACAAACATTTTTGTTTCTAATTTGAATATAAAAACCTTCGATTCTGAGTTCGAACTTTTGTCCGAAGGCCTTTTAAGTATTTATTTGGCCTTTAGTTTTTTAAGTTCTTATAAACTTGTATTTAAATGCTAGTTTTTGAGAAAATTGAAAAATAATTTTTTTTCTTTTTTTTCAAAATTGTATGTTTAATGTTTTAATTTTTGTTGAAACTCTTTATGAAAAGAAAACTTGACTTGAAAATAAAGTACGAGTTTTCTTTATTTTTTGTTATAAAGTTATAATTCACTTTTATCAGTCGAAATGCTCCAAAAATATACTGGTAAATGACAATAATCCACCAACAAACTTGTGCCGTGTGGAGGCTCTAGAGAGCTCAAGCTATCTTGTGCAAAATGATTGTACAAGTATACTTGTCAAGTTTGCTGTTGCGTGTGGACCCGGCCTTAAATAAATAAAATGCACGACTGAATCGCACGTACTTGCTCTTATGTTCAAGTTGTGTGGGACTTAAGAACTTTAAAAAAATATTCAAGTAATTATAGAAAAAGTATAAAAAGCACTTAAATCGTTTTTTTAATTGTATAAACAGTCTGATAAATAACTTAGAGCTAAAAAAAGTATGTATATTTGATTACTTGAAAAAATTAATTTTTGTATAAATAAATTTTTTGTAACATTTTTCAAAAAAAAAAATTGGTATGCCAATTTTGAGTTTATATTAATATACATTTAAAACCGAAATTTCAAAACAGTTCATCAACCTGTTTTTTAAATATTGAATTTTCAAAAAAAAAATTTTGAATCTTTTTTTAAAAATCCAAAATTTATTTTTCAAAAATTTTGGTATGCAGTGAGATTTAATGAGATAATAAACACCTTGATCTCAATCCACTGTGCCAAATCTTTCCTTTCTTCCTACTCTTTCTAACTAGTGCCGTGCAATTCAGGTTGCATTTAAAAGACCTTAGGTCTTACAGGCATATAGTTAAAATTATTATTATTATTATTATTTATATTCTAACAAAGCTTTTGTGCAAAAAATTTTATTGAAATGGGATGAGCGATTAATTAAAAATTCAAAAATTAAAAAAACCGTTATATGTCAGGTACCGTTAATAAATGTTTTTGGTGATTTTTTTTCTTACTAAAAGGTACATCTACAGTAATACACTGAATTTTTCATCAAAATCGTTGGAGCCGTTTTTGAGATAAACAAGATTTTCCTTAACGGTTGTATGGCAAGTACCGTTATTTTTTGAGCTAAAAAAAAATCAATTTCCCCTCTGGAGAGTTACAAAAAAACCTTAAGTTCAAAATTTGAAGAAAAATTTCTTTTTTTTTGCACGAATCCAAAACTTGCCCTATAGTTCCTATATCGCAAGTAAAAAAGCGGCACTAAGAAAAATCGCACTTATAAAAAGGTCGTCGTTTACTCGCGCATGCCACCGTGGCAACACTCTTCTTTACAGACCAATAGCGGACAAGAGATATTGGGAGTGAATGTGTGTATAACAAAAATTGGAGTATGAGGTATTATAGGTACATGTATCGTAACATCAATTATAAAAGTCTGGCAGATTTTTTTTTCAGTCGTTGGGGGGGGGTTAAAACCAGCTTGGTTTCCTATTTATATGGTAGGGTCATTAATACCTCAATTCACTTTTAAAAACATGAAATGGTGGTTTGTCATCTTCCTTAAGTCTCAAGACTTTCATCTTGGTGATCCGATAAATAGGACCCATGATTTAAGCTTTTTCAGCAAACCTTTTGGCGTTTTTGTGGGGACTTTATTTGTTGATTTTTCAACAAATATGTATAATCATCCTTTTTTTCTCCAAAAAAGGATGATTATAATATAGTATAGAGTACAGATTTGTTATTCACATTTATCAATGCAAATATAGATTTCCAAATTGTTCACCTGGTGATGTCCATATCCATGGACGAAACGTTGTAACATAAAAATAACTTGTATCATTTGACCTAAAGCGCAGTCAATAAACTATTATTTACCAACAAAGAGGGCACCACAACATCAAAATATGTAAGGCCTTAGGATTAAAATTTTACTAACAAAAATTTATTTTTGTAGGGTGAAATGGGGTAAAAAGAGACCATTCATAGGGTGAAGTAGGGTAAAACATACAAATTCTTTTTATGCTTTAAAAGCTATAATCAAAGGAAACCTACATATATATACAAAATGGATAGATAGTTTTCAAGATTTAATTACTATAGTGTCAAATGGGGTAAAAAATATAGCATCGCATTTTAAACATTCTGTATATATTAGAAATATCACTGGCTTGGTGTTTACCAAAATTAAGCTATTCCGATTTAAACAAATATTTTTATCTTAAGGCCTTCCAGGACCAGGCTGCTCTAAATATTTAGCTATGTATTTGGTATCCAATTTTAAAATTTCTTTTTGTGAAACTTCCAAGAATAAGTATACCTAGAACTCTATTTATACGGAGATACAAAATGACCGGTCATTAACTTAGTGGATATTAGAACAGAGACCGGTGATGGATATTCTATCGTTCGCTTTTATTTTAAAAATTCGTAAAAAAAAAACATATTGCCATATAATTTACAATTTTGCTTTGTTTTTGTTTTTTAAACTTTTGTCAAGCCGAGTGAAGCCGGGGTGGGCCAGCTAGTAGACTATAAAAGTTAAGTCAGGGCATGAACTATTAGTTTACCAATTACCAAAGCTCAACCCGTCAGTATGATCTGACAGGTTGGTCTGAGTAACATCCCACCTATAAGAAAACCTTTAATTCTTAAGGTTTAAAAACTGATACCAAAACATTTAGCGAGATACTCGTAAAATTTAAAAAATGTGGAGTACATCGCCGCTAGAAGAATTTGCTCCATATATGGTGGTGTTTAAGATGTTCTAACATCATTGATGAGTGATGACCACTCATCGAGATATCCTTTCGCAAAAAAAAGAAAAACTTCAGTTGCAGCGATCTTGAGCATAGGTTAGGTAGTAATAAATATATGTATTTTTCTTTAACTTTCAAATTGATGATTATACTTTAATTTTAAATAGTGTTTAATTTATTTTACAGATTTTTCTTGAAATTTTTTTTGAAGTGCAACCAAAATTGTTTGAAGAACGCTGGAAATCCTAGAGATATGAGAAGATTTCAGGTAAGAAAATAAGTCAAAACGATTGTATATGTTTAAGAATACCATATCAAAGGGAAATTACCTTCCCACTTTTTGCAAATAAAATATTATACTTCTGGCCCTTGTGCTCTTAATAGTCTGGGAACTGGGAGACAATTGTAATATTACCGATTTCATGTGGCTATTGATAAATAGGAATATAGTGGAGTAACGATAGCCCAAAATAGTGCATTATTCAAGAACCCGGGGAACCTGCTCCGATTTTGATGTTTTTTTTTTGTTTTGAAATTTAGGAAATTGAAATTAGAAAAAAGTTTACAATTCAAAAATCGACGCTCTCAACAGGAAATTTTTTAAAAATTGAAAAACCAAATTTTTTTCAAAAACAAAATAATTTTTCCTGTATTTGCTTTGAACAATTAATTTTACTTATAAAACACACTTCAAAAGTTTATAAAAACATTTTAAATAATTTTACTAAATATAAAAGTCCAAAGCCCAGAACAGTCAAACCCGCTTATAGTCACAAGGAGATGACAAACCATGCGCTTTCAGGTGGCAACTGCCCTGATACTAAACAATTGTTGCTATTAGGCGATTGTGATTATAAATAGGTCTTACTGTGTTTTTGTTACTGCTTATACTTATTCAAAAAATATACACTCCGCTTCAACCGAATAGACACAACATTTTTCAAAGGTGCTTCGACCTTTGTTATTAATGTATCATTTGATGATGCTTTTTGTTTGTTTGTGACGTTGGAAAAATAAATCAGATGGAATAAAAAGCAAACCTTTTTTTTCTCCAACTTTCTTGCAAAGTATTTTCACATCGAAAAATTCAAGTAAATAGACACAAATTTTGAAATTAGTTATAAATGTTAATGGAAGGATATAAAATAAGGTATTCTTGGTTAATTCTACTAGTGAGTACCTACCTACCAGGGCCAGACAGACCAGCTCTATGTGCAAGCGGTGCAAATGCGCAGGGAGCTGAACCCAATGGGCCAAAGCCACTATCTTTTTAAAAGCTCTCAGTTCACACCAATTTCGATAGCCATTCTTATTTTATTCCGAATGTAAAAAAAGATAAAAGTTTATACATATATATCTTCTATTCCAAAAATAAGTGGATGCGCTAATCCATCTCGAGCCGTCCCGAGTACCTACTGTCGCTGTTTTTCTTTAGCTTCATAATTCGATCCGGCATGGAATCCTAAAGTCTCTTTATGTAGTCCATCTAAATTTCGAGCCAGGGATTGTCCTGCCGAATAGTTTATGGGTCCAAAAATATACGAAAATCTAGGAAAAATTTCTTTCCCGGATTTTGTATGTTATTGGTGTCCAGTTTTCAGATTTGAGTAGCTAAAATGTTCTGCATTCCTTCCATTCCATTCTGCAATGACCTTCTCTAAAATTATTGCACTAGGGTTAATAACTTCCACAACTAACAGAAGTAATTACAAATCTGTTTGGGGAGAAACGTGATAGCTCCATTTTAAAAATTGCATCTTTACGTCCACTTTACATCGACCTAGAATCTGAACGGGTGAACAGATTTTCTTCAAATTTAAAACACAATTTTTTAAAGTTTATGTCCATAAATATTTCAAATTTAAAGGAAATCGGTCCACCCGTTTAGATTCTAGGTCAATCAAAAGGGGACGTAAAGACGCAATTTTCAAAATGGAGTTATCATGTTTCTCCCAAACACCACAGAAATATTTTTTGGAATGAGCATTTGCAAAGGTAAGAAATATTGTTGGACCTATACCTTGGATTGTATACCAAGACATGACCTTTATCCACATATCCAGGGTAACAAGAAGCTCGATTGAGTCGCAAAACGTGCCATGGCCACCTTATTCACCGACCTTAAACATCATCGATAACGTTTGGGCATGGCTATATTGAAAATTTTATGAGGCTATAGTAGACAGTTTGAAGATAAGAACTCCTTAAACGAAGCTTTCTGTGATGTCTGGAGCAAGATTTCGCTAGATAAAAGAAAAAACTGTATGATTTAATTCTATTCAAACCATCTTATAGCCCTTATTACAAAACAAAAATGGGTATGCTCATTATCTTTTGACAAGAAACATAATCAATAAATGTTTAAAACAGAAAAAAGTTAACATTTCGATATTTTTGTTAATTTTTCAAAAGATTATTTAAATGCTCTCAATAAATTGACGCAATTTCTCATACCTTTTTTGCAGTTCATTACTACAACTTGGAAGATTCTGACGGAGTAACCAAGTGACGCATACATTTTTTTTTATCGGAAAGTATGTATACCTACTTACAGGTATTAAACATTCCCAGGAAAAAGTTTCCTACAGATATTTGTGGGAAAAAAATGATTGTGAAAAAAGTGGCCCCAAACAAAAGAGGCGCAGTGTATAATGAGACTTAATGATTCCATGCCGGATCGAATTTATGAAGCTACATATAATGAAAAAAGCGACAGCTTTGCTTTTTTTCCTTCTGATTTATTTTTCCAACGTCACAAACAAACAAAAAGCAAAATCAAGTAATACATTAATGACAAAAGACAAAGCACCTTTGAAAAATGTTGTGTCTATTCGGTTGAAGCGGAATGTATATTTTTTGAATAAGTATAAGCAGTAACAAAAACACAGTAAGACCTATTTATAATCACAATCGCCTAATAGCAACAATCGTTTAGTATCAGGGCAGTTGCCGCCTGAAAGCGCATGGTTTGTCATCTCCTTGTGACTATAAGCGGGTTTGACTGTTCTGGGTTTTGGACTTTTATATTTAGTAAAATTATTTAAAATGTTTTTATAAACTTTTGAAGTGTGTTTTATAAGTAAAATTAATTGTTCAAAGCAAATACAGGAAAAATTATTTTGTTTTTGAAAAAAATTTGGTTTTTCAATCTTTAAAAAATTTCCTGTTGAGAGCGTCGATTTTTGAATTGTAAACTTTTTTCTAATTTTAATTTCCTAAATTTCAAAAAAAAAATCATCAAAATCGGAGCAGGTTCCCCGGGTTCCGAAATAAAAAGCTAGTGCTCCTCCACTAATAGTATACAAACCGATAGCATAAGTCCAAATATTTACAAAATAACAATAAATTTTTTTTGTTGAAGTACAACAGTAGAAGTATGGCGAATCGACTGGAAATATTGGAAAAATGTATGATTCCGTTTCACATCTTTTGAAACTAAATCGTTGGTATTACAACTTAAAGTGTAAACGTTTAAGCCTAGTACATACTTGTGAATCATGTCGTGAATCCATATAGAATTAGCATTTTTGTTCAATGCAATGCTTGACTTGTGTTATTTTATTAACGAACGAAGTCAGTGACGATGACGATGCATCAGGAGGACGTTTTAGACAGTACCTTTACCTACCCTAGCCATTCGAAAAATTAATTAAAATTTAAAAACAGAAAGTACCTTCTCTGAATGAATATACCTGCTTCTCAAACTAATGAAGTAAAATATGCAGGGTGTCCGGTTAGCATTTATATAAATAAATAAATTGGAAGGCGCAACAGCTCGTGGAGAACCAGGGCCTATAGTTACGGTGACCATCCGTTCATTATTATAATGAACAGTTCTGTATTTGACAACATTGTTCATTATGAATTATTTTGTATACAAAAACATATAAATGTTCAGTATTTAAGAAGTTGTTCATATTTTGTTTAGGCCAAAAATCATTCAACATTTAAGAAACGTATCGGCTGCCTGTGGTGTGCTAAAATTGAAATGTGTGTTAATTTTACTTGAAGTTATCTTAAATAAAATTCACAACTGGGTCGCACGTACTTGCTCTTATGTTCAAGACACTGAGAGTTTTAGAAAATTGTATATACAAATATGGAAATTATGAGAGAAAAATGTAGAGAAGCATGAAATACGACTTTTAAATTAGCTAAAACAACTCTTTTGACAGTTTGAGGTGAAAAAAAGTATGCCATCTTAATTCATGATGGAATATGATTGTATGGGAAAAAAATTTAAAATCGTTGGAGCGCTTTTTGAAAAAATTATTTTTTTATATATAAAATTCTTAAAACATTTTTAAGAACAAATTTTGGTATGCAGATTTAAACTATATATTTATGTGTATATAAAAAAAATTAAAAAAAAAAATTGATAACCGTTTTTGAGATATCGAATTTTCAAAAAAAAAGTTTGAAACTTTTTTTAAAAATCCAAAAACTTTTTGTTTGAAAATTTTGATATGCAATATTATTTAATCTTATCTTAAATTTGTATATAAAAAAATTCATTTAAATCCGTTAAGCTGATAACGAGAAAACTCAAAATAAAAAAATACCTTCTATGACAGGTACTACTAATAGTTGCTATGTTCAAAATTTTATAATTTTTGATGGTAGATCGTACTTATTTTAGTATATGAAAAAGTTTAATCAAAATCGTAGGAGTCGTTTTCAAGCAAAAAAATATTTTCCTTTGCGGCTTTTTCACTTTTGTATGGAAGGTACCGTTATTTTTTCATAAATGTAAAATTTGTTCGAAAAATATTTTAGGGAGTACTAAAAACGTCTTAAATATCGAGTTTCAAAAAAATCGATCATGCCGTTTTCGAAATATTTGATTTTCCAAAAAATATTTTTAAAAATCCAAAAAATATTTTTTCAAAAATGTTGGTTAACAAAACTTTTAAAATTTTTTGGAAGCTTCTGTATAAAAAAAATAATTGAAATCGGTCGTACCGTTTTGAGGAAAATCAAAAATTAAAACCATTAATAACCATTTTTGAAAAATGGTTTTCCACCCAAAGAAAGCCTTTGTTAAAATAAATTTATTGAATTTTTTTTAAGAAAAGTTGTCGAGCCGTTTTTGAGAAAAATACGATTATGTAAATTTGCCAAAAAAAAGTGTATGGCGGGTACCGTTATTTTTGGTTCTAAAAAAAATGAAAAAAACGTGTCGGCAGAATCACCAAAAACCACACTATGTACCTAGTTTGAAGAAAATCGATCGAGCCGTTTAGGCTGTAGACGAACAGACAGACAGACAGAATTGTGCCACCCACTTTTTTGGTGTTCTCTATCATCGTAATATCATGTTTGATTGTTATCTCAAAATTTTTTCTTGCACGAATCCGAAACTTGCCTTATAGAACCTATAATCGCAAGTAAAAATGTAAAAAATAAGTTAACCCTGATGCCACCTAGAGGCGAGACAATGCTTATATAATGTCGACTTGCAAAAAAAGTAAAAATTCTTGAAGAAAACGACTGGTGATGTGAGCTGCAACAAATTCTGATTTTTTTCCATAACCAATTTGGAAAACTCAATCTCGAAAAACACTTGAAAACAGTAAAGTGCAAAAAACAACTTAATCTAGATTAAAAGTAAAGCAAAGACATAATTTCGTACAGCTTTAAATTATGTTCGATTTTAAGTGAAGTTATTTTACTTGAAAATTGAGTAAAATTTCGTTCATTATTCGGCATTCTAAAATATGGTCACCATACCTATAGTCTATCCATCAAAAATTGCCAAAAGTGTTGTCGTTTTGATTGTCCCCTTATTATTTGTTTGTATTTCTGAATAAACCTTTAAAATGCAGTTAAAATTTGTACGGTTTTAGTTTTTAAGAAGAAAAAAGTTATTTGCGCTAAGTTTCGAAACATTCACAAACGTTACGTGATCCAATTCATTTGAAAAGGTGTGGTGTGATAAAAAAGATAAATAATGTATTTTTTTTTAATATGTTTGAAATTGTATCCATGGTAACCATATGCACATTGTTCTTCGATTTGTGGTAATTTATAATTCAAAGTATGGAAACCCTGTGAGAGCTTTAACTTGAGACAGAAGTGTGCAAGCTAATGCAACCAGACTGAGAGGCAAACGTCCTATCTTCCCTGTACTGACAATTTTTGTTGGATAGAGAATAGTGACTTAGGCGCCAGTTATAGCTATCATTGAAACTCATCATTGAAAATTTTAATGATTGATTTTGAGACGTTGAGAGACCAAAATTATTTATTGTTTTGATGGACGAATAAAGCTTAGGGCTTAATTAATATTTTTTGCCAAAAAAATAATTCAAATAGGCCCAACTTTCCACATAAAAAGACTTTTCTTATTTCAATGACTGAACTACCTTACCAATGATCATTGAAAGATTAAAAGTCAATTTTTGTGGAAGATTGGGCTTATTTTAATTTTTTTATTGGCTAGAAATATTAATTAAATCTTGAGCTTAAATCACCCATCAAAATAATAAATGATTTTGCTTTCTAAATATCTCAAAATCAATCATTAAAATTTTCAATGATGAGTTTCAATGATAGCTATAACTGGCACCTTAGGCGCCAGTTATAGCTGTCATTGAAACTCATCATTGAAAATTTTAATGATTGATATTGAGTCGTTTAGGAAGAAAAATCTTTTATTATATTGATGGACAAATTAAGCTTAAGACTTAATTAATATTTCTAGCCAAAAAAATAATTCAAATAGGCCCAACTTTCCACATAAAAAAACTTTTCTTATTTCAATGATTGAACTACCTTACCAATGATCATTGAAAAATTAAAAGTAATTTTTTGTGGAAAGTTGGTCCTATTTGATTTTTTGACTAGAAATATTAATTAAGGGCGGTATTCACCACCTTCGAAGTAACCCTTCAAGAAAATTCACTGACTCATTTTGTCGGTACTTTTTGGATCCTTACAGAAATGAATCTCGCACGCACACATATTGTAATTCCTTTAGTCTTGAGGAATTTTATTTATTGTTTCAATTTTTTAAGTTCTTTTTGTAATTCACGCGGTGAAGATAATTCTTTTGTCCGTTTGCTGTTAAAATTTGAAAAAATAGGATAGTAAAAGGTGTATAATAATGAATCTGTTCCGAAAAGAAAATTACAGAAAAGTACAGGACTGTTTGTTCCATGAGTAAAAACCTTGCCCAAACTGTTCTTCATTCTGTCACTGATGTGTTCCATGATGTTTTTCAGAACTGTTAAGAACAATATTTCCAGCACCTAATTTTGTGGTGGAGAAAGTGAGTGAGAAATGTCAAAGTACCAGTACCAGTTGATTTGTTTGTCTGGGATAATAATAAGCTAAAATTTATCTCAGAAAATCTTTTTGCTTAAATCTGACAATTTTCACACATTTATACTGTTCTGGTACCCAATTTCGCAAGGGTGACTGATTTTCTGTGTACACATTCTATTCACACCCAAAACAAAAACGTAAATAAATTTTATTGATTGTGCATGCATTATCTGTCAAAAAGTTTAAACTCACTGTTGCCGAATCACTCAAATCGATGTGTACACGAATTTCTGTGTACACAGAAAAACTCACTCTTGTGGAATTAGGCCCCGTAGTTTTTCTTCATTTAACATAGCTGATATAAACCAACGTTTGACGTCTTTCTCCCCTTCAAGCGAATGAGTCCATTTTGGATCCGCAAACGTAGTAGACAATGTACAAACGAAATAATAAGCAAAACTAAAAAGTAAAGTAAGAACATTTCCCTATATAAAACAAACTAAAACGTGTAATGATCTTCACCCCGAGACAAAACTAAGAAAATAAGTGGAAAGAAATTAAAATCACAGTAGTCACAAAGAATTTATTTATGTGCATGAAACGCTCATTTTTTCAAGGATCCAAGAAGTGCCGATAAAGTGCGGTCATTTTTGAAAACAGTTTGATTTCACAGTTTGGGGGTACCTGGAGAAGAGAGAGTTGTTCTCATTTTCGAACATGACAGTCCTACGCACTAACCATCATGCTACGAGGTATGGTTAACATTGGATAGTCTGAAACGGCGTAAAGCCCACTTTATGACTATTATGAAACCAGAAATATAAAGGGGCTATCTCAAAAAGTACTCAAAGCATGTGCCTTTTTGGTTCAGTGTATTTTTTACTTGTGATATAGAAGATCAAAAAAGTGGGTTGCAAAATTCTGTCAGTCTGTCTGTTTGTCTGTCTGCCTGTTCGTCTACAGCCTAAACGGCATATGATAGATTTTCTTCAAACTTTTTACATAGGAATTTTTGGTGATTCTGCCCACATGATTTTCTAATTTTTTTTCGAACCAAAAATAACGTTACCTGCCATACAATTTTTTTAGGAATTTTATATTACCGTCTTATTTTTTTCTCAGAAACGGTCCCACAAGTTTGCTTTAAAAAAAAATCAATGAATTACTTTTAGTAAAGGCTACCTTTGGGTAGGAAACTATTGCTAATGGTTATTAGTGGTCTTTATACATATATTTTAGTTTTTGATTTTCTTCAAACGGTAAAACTGATTCCAATATTTTTTTATAATGATAGTCCAGTAAATAGAGAAATTTTACTACTGACCAAATGGAAAAAAATAGCGGCAGGCTAAAATTTTGCAGGTCGTTTCGGAGGTAGGTATACAACTTAAATATAAGTTGGCGACCTAAAACCCCTAGCAGGGGCGCTGCCACGCCCACTTTTCTGCAATCATGGTTTATGAAGAAACGGCTCGACCAATACGAATGGAATTTTCATAATTTGTTGATATGATCAAATAAAAATTAAGAAAATTGATAAAGTAAAATCCGGCCACTGCCACGCCCACTTTTCTTATTTCTTTGTTTCTCATAAACTGCTCCAAGTATTTCCATGAAATTTTAAGAGTTTGTTCTTATGGATGAAAAAAATTGTCAAATTGATTTTAGTAAAATCCGCCCACTGTCACGCCCACTTTTCTCATGTCTTTATTTCTCGGAAACGCCTCCTACGATTTGTATGAAATTCTGAGAGTTAATTGTATGTAAGAGAAAAAAATTTAAAAAAGTTGTTTTATTTAGATCCCCGTCTTAGACTAATAGTATTTAAATGTACAAAAAATTGTGGATATGCTTGTGGCTACCAAAAAGCTGGTCTGAAATGTACACCAATTTGCAAGAATTGCAGTGGGGAAACCTGCGACCATAGTCGTCAGATTTATCTACAATTGAAAAACGTGACGCTGGCCTTTGATTGAGAATGAGAATGAACTACCATGAAAAAAATATAAAAATATAAAAGTATTAATAAGGTATTATGTTGATTAAGCTTACAGTGGACACCACTGTGCTGTTAATTCTACCTCCAGGGTGGTTTGGAAACGAGTGGTGTGCTTAATCAACACAACCCTATGAACACTGATGAATAATACTAATTGTAAGTCTCGATCGAAATAACAAGATTTGAAAATTTTGTACACTCCAAATAGCCGTCTTATAGAAACAATATTGAAGAAAAGTCGGAGTGCTAGTGAGCGGATCTTACTAAAAGTGCTTTTTTAATCGATACAATGATTGTCCATTTAGCAGCGAAATTAAGAGCAAATCCTTACGCTATGAAAGAACACAAATAAATGATTTTGATCAATCTGAAGACTTCGAGGCCTGATTTGGGTTTTTATTTGAAAACAAAATCGTTACTCCCTAATACAGTTCGTAGAAATTAATAAATATACATGAAAGAGGAGCGTGACTACCTGTGAGTTTCACAAAACCAAAAGTTCTTCGCAAATCTTTATATCACTATGTAAGAAAAAACTCACAAAGTTTTATCCAAATCAGTTTCTGAGAAATCAAGATATAAAAAAGTGGGCATGGTAGTGGGCGGACTTAAATGAAATTTTGTTTTAAATTTTTTCTCGTTCATAAGAATAAACTGAAAATTTCATGCAAATCGTAGGAGCCATTTTCGATAAACAAAGAAAGAATAAAAGTGGGCGTGGCAGTGGGTGGATTTTACTTTAACAATTTTTTTATTTTTTTCTACGACTATATTAACAAATTATGAAAATTTCATCCATATCGGTGCAACTGCTTCTTCAGAAACCAGGATTTAAGAAAAGTGGGCGTGGCACCGCCCTTGCAAGGGGTAGGAGGTCGCCAACTTAGATTTAAGTTGTATACCTACCCCCGAAACGACCTGCTATATTTCAGCCTGCCGCTATTTTTTTCCATTTACAATTCTAATTTTACTGTACTAAGGGCCAGTTTGTTCACAGTGAGTTAAATCAGCAATTAGATTATCACTGATTCTGTTAAACCCATAGTTATGAATCTGTGATAATCAGAGAGTGTTTGTTCACTCAATTTTCAGTTTGATTAATAAATCATAGTTTTTCCAATAATCTTTCCATTTTCCAGTCTATCTGTCAATCAATTGTCAGACATATTCCGTCATTAACTTATTTCAGTGTGAGTGAGCTTTCGAAAAAAACATTTTTTGTGCAAAAAAAAACACGGAAAATCAGTGCTTGAAATATAATGTTGTGTTCAATTAAAGATTATTTCCTGTTAAATTACTATACAGAATAGCTACACACGTGAAATTTGTATTTATTTTAATGCGGCTAATTGATTTTTTTTTTCCAAATATATAGTTGAAGTGTGTAGGTAGTGCTGGCATTTTGTGAAACCTAGTGATGGGATTTTTTCCCAGTTGTAGTTTTTCTATGCATATTTTATATTAGGCCTTGCAAAAAAGCACTTTATTTTTCGATAGTAAATAAAATAACTACAATTTGTAATAAAATCTGTACAAATTGTTTATTTTTTTCTTGCAAGATGGACGATGCTTGGTTTCTCTTCATTCATGTTCTTTGTTCGAAGGAATTTAATAGATTTTGTTTCTCTTTTTTATACCTACGCTTAGGAAAACCAATGATGAACAAACGAAATTCCAGAAAATCTTTGATTAAATCATGCTAATCAGACAGAATCGGCGAATTAGTGATTTCTCCAATTAAGTGCTCAAATCATGGATTCTCTGTTTAAAATTTTGCTGAACAAACGCATTCAAAGATAACCAACTGGAATAATCATTGATTTAAGTTGACAAGGTGTGAACAAACTGGCCCTAAGAGCTTCTAAAAAATATAACATCGACTTAGAGTGAAAAGCGGCTAACTCTACATTTTTATATTAGCCCTGTTTTTTAGTGCATTTTTATCTTCGCTTACAAAAAGTAGCATGTTAAATACAACAACAATACGGAATTATACCTCAAACTTTAATGAAGATTTATCTTCAATTTCTCATTGGGCTGTACTCAATGGCTTAGTACTTAATCCAACAAAATGCCAAGTAATCCCTATTTCTAACAGGTCCTTTGAACTTTCTTCTTTGCCTGATATATTGCTAATGGGCACGAAGATGAAGCTAGTGGAAACCGTAACAAGTCTTGGTTTTGTCATTAATCGAAAACTATCATTATATAACCACATCAATGTTGTTGTCGGAAGAATATATGGTTGTCTTCGTAAATTATGGATTTCAGCCAGTTTTACCCCGCTTAAAACAAGAAAAAGATTAGTACTTACACTCATAATGCCTATAATAAACTACGCTGAGTTCGTTTATAGTAACCTTGATTCACTCTCATATCACAAACTGCAAGTGGCTTTCAATGATTCTGTCAGGTACATTTTTCAGGTACGTAGGCACGAGAGAATCTCTATGTACGCGAAGAATGTTTTAGGTTGTACTTGACAACAACATAGAAGTATTAGAAATTGTATATTTCTCCACAAAATTATAATTTCAAAGTCACCATCCTACCTCTATTCGAAGTTGCAATTCACCCGCTCCCTTAGAACTTTCAACATTGTTTCCCATAGATTCAATTATTTAAACTCATCGCGTCTTTTTTTCATCCATGCAATTCAATTATGGAATTCCTTGCCTGTTAACATTAAGCAATTATCCAACGTAAACAACTTTAAAACTGCACTCTTTGAATTTTTCTCATCGCAACAATAAGTTTTTCTTTTCTTCATTTTTTTCTTCATTTCTACTTTTTTCTTTTTTTTATGTCTCTTTCATCTTGATCTTGATCTTACTTTTTTCTTCTATTCTAAGTAACTCTTTACTTATGTAGGTACATATCATTTCCTTTTCTTTTATTCTTTTTATTTTTGTTCTCTAATTATTTATTTATTTTTTTCCTAAAATTATTATTTTCAATCATTGTTAAATTCAATTGATATCAATAACTTACTTGTACTAATTTTTAAAACATAATTCTTTGTAATAATTGCTGTACTATAAAAGACTAACAGCCTTATTCATAAACGCATCATAGCTTGTGCATAGTGCTATGTACTCGTTATAATGCATCTGAACGCAAAAACCTTATTCATAAAACTTATGCAACGTTACATAGACTCATTATAAGCTAAACGAGTTTGGAGGTTGAATAGTGGCAACATAAGGATATTTTAGTATCACTGTGTCACTAATACACACAAAAGTGAAATATTTTGATATGCGCACATATACATATCTATACCTATTCTTCCCAATAAAAATGTGAGCAAAGAAATAATAAAATAAAACAACAAAACAGATTATTTTCTCAAAAAAACTAATTTTCTTTTATTTATGCACATATGTTAATTCGTATCTACTATAAACAATAGATAACACAGTGAAAATAGAATAGAAAAACAAAAATAGAGAAACTAAAAACAATCCAACCGGTGGCGGCAGCGCAGCAGGAAAACTGGGGGTTGTTTTGTTTTTTTTTTTAATAAAAATTCACTGAGAGTAAATGGAATGGAATTGCTATGAGTTTTTATCCAAACTTTAATTTATTTTTGCTAAAAATGAGTAATGACACAAGAAAACTACAAAATTATAATATTATAGACACAGAAATTGAAAAGACCGAACTGGAAGCATTTTTCTTTTATTGATTTTTCACAAACAGCTGATGTTTGTTTATGTGAAGTTGAACTAAAACGTAATAGATTTCCTCTTTGTGGTACTTTATTTGACACAAGCGTTGCATAACTAAAATGGATGGGGAAATTTTTTATGAATAAGGCTGTAAGACTTACAGCCTTATTCATTAGAATGCGCTAAACAGATGAATAGTTATGCACTGCATAAGGATTTATGTAGCCACTATGTAACGTTACATAAATCCTTATTCATAAAAAATTTCCCCATCCATTTTAGTTATGCAACGCTTGTGTCAAATAAAGTACCACAAAGAGGAAATCTATTACGTTTTACTTCAACTTCACATCAACGAACATCAGCTGTTTGTGAAAAATCAATAAAAGAAAAATGCTTCCAGTTCGGTCTTTTCAATTTCTGTGTCTATAATATTATAATTTTGTAGTTTTCTTGTGTCATTATTCATTTTTAGCAAAAATAAATAAAAGTTTCGATAAAAACTCATAGCAATTCCATTCCATTTACTCTCAGTGAATTTTTATAAAAAAAAAAACAACCCCCAGTTTTCCTGCTGCGCTGCCGCCACTGGTTGGATTGTTTTTAGTTTCTCTATTTATGTTTTTCTTTTCTATTTTCATCTATTGTTTATAGTAGATACGCATTTACATATGTGCATTAATAAAAGAAAATTAGTTGTTTTGAGAAAATAATCTGTTTTGTTGTTTTATTTCATTATTTCTTTGCTCACATTTTTTATTGGGAAGAATAGGTATAGATATGTATATGTGCGCATATCAAAATATTTCACTTTTGTGTGTGTTAGTGACATTTTGATACTAAAATATCCTTATGTTGCCACTATTCAACCTCCAAACTCGTTTAGCTTATAATGAGTCTATGTAACGTCACAGTACACATATTAAAGGTAATATCATTAGAGTTTTGATTTTTGTTTCTTCTGCGCATATATCAAAATTTGTGTCAAATGTCAGTATTTGTTGTTGTTTTTACGTGTGTTTTCTTCCTCACTCGCACAGCCATTTTTATTTCTGACAATTTCAATTTTAATTTGTTGTTGTTTTTACGTGTGTTTTCTTCCTCACTCGCACAGCCATTTTTTATTTTCGACTGACAACCTGCGCAGTATAATACCTTAGATTTGTGTACTGTGATGTAACGTTGCATAAGTTTTATGAATAAGGTTTTTGCGTTCAGATGCATTATAACGAGTACATAGCACTATGCACAAGCTATGATGCGTTTATGAATAAGGCTGTTAATGTATACCTTATATAACCAAATAAACTAAACTAAACTACCAGTTTGTTGTTGTTATTAACATGCTACTTTTTTCCAAGCGAAGATAAAAGTGCACTAAAAAACAGGGCTATTATTATAGACCACTACAAAAGTATTGTGTACCAAGGAAAGTGTATAGAGATTTTAAAACGTTAAATTAGTAAAAAAGAAACCTAATAAACTAAATAAGAAAGTGAAACAAAAGTAAATACAGTGAATACTTGCAATACTTATTTAAAAAATATATAAGTATAAGACAACATGCGGCATAAAATAATGCAAGAACACTTATAATACGGAGTGAACAAATTTTTCAAGTTTTGTCTCATATTCTACATAAGGTTCTGTGAAGTGGAGTTCTTTAGGTAAATACATTATCAATAAGAGCGCTACAAAAGCAAGATAAAAAAAATCATTGAGGTGCTTCTGTCAATTTTACCGAGCTACAAGAAAGTGTATAGAGATTTTAAAACGTTAAAATAGTAAAAAAGAAAGCTAATAAACTAAATAAGAAAGTGAAACAAAAGTAAATACAGTGAATACTTGCAATACTTATTTAAAAAATATATTAGTATAAGAAAACATGCGGCATAAAATAATGCAAGAACACTTATAATACGGAGTGAACAAATTTTTCAAGTTTTGTCTCATATACTACATAAGGTTATGTGAAGTGGAGTTCTTTAGGTAAATACATTATTAATAAGAGCGCTACAAAAGTTTTTTTTTTAAATAAAACAAAAACGGTTTTGGATAAAAATAAAATTCTTTATTCCTTTGAAAGTACGTTTGATGCCATTATGTATGGAACTCGATTTCTTTTGCATGGCCTCCACGAGCACGCTTGAAGAAGTCCAGACGCTGAACCCAATTTTCGACGGTTTTCAAGCATAAATCGGCCGATACTGCTGCAATTTCACGTTCGATATTCGTACGAAGTTCATCAATCGTCGCTGGCTTGTTGGCATAGACCATAGACTTGACGTAGCCCCACAGGAAATAGTCTAACGGCGTCAAATCGCACGACCGAGGCAGCCAAGCGACTGGACCATTTCGTGAGATAACACGTTCTCCAAACTTGGTTTCCAATAAATTGATTGTGACATTCGCTGTGTGGCTTGTGGTGCCGTCCTGTTGGAACCACATATCCTCCAAGTCCATATCATCCAATTGGGGCCAAAAATATTCGGTTATCATTGAACGGTAGCGATCCCCATTCACAGTAACGTGCTGGTCTTGATCATCACGGAAGAAGTACGGCCCAATGACGCCACCGGCCCATAAACCACACCAAACCGTAATTTTTTCGGGATGCAATGATGACTCATGGAGTACGTGTAGATTGCTGCCTGACCAATACCGCATATTTTGTTTATTGACGAAGCCATTCAGCCAGAAATGAGCCTCATCGCTGAAGATGATTTTTCGATGAAAATCCGAATCATTTTCAAGTTGTTGCTCAGCCCAATTCACGAACATACGGCGCTACAGGTGGTCAAGCGGCTTCAGTTCTTGCGTCAATTTAATCTTGTAAGCAGTGGCGTAGTGAGCACTTTGGGGGCCCCGTATCAGACATTTTTATCTTAACAGGGGTTCAGCCTTAGGTATGATTTCTTTTTTACTGGCATCAGTATATTAGATAAGTTCCATTATATATTTGATTTTGTACGGTGAAAGGGACAGAAAACAGTTTTTATTGATATGTATCTCAAAAACAGTTAATTTTTTCAAGATTTAAGTCTTAATTATAAATTTAATTAAATTATAGATTATATTAAACTATACGAAAAGAAGATTTGAATACTTTTTTATATAAATACAAGTTTTGAGAAAAACGCTCAGTGGTCAGTATTAACCCCAGTGTGCTGCAGTTGTAGTCTAGAAAAGATATCAATAATAATTTTGTAACGTTTGTACACGTTTTCCCAAAATCTGTTGCTCTACAAAATAGTAATAACCTTTCTTGTGTAGAATCCTATGAGCTTAAATTTTAACTAGCTAGACTATCACTATGGAAAAAAATAACAATTTTCTGGATTTGTATTTGCAAAAATATTTGTTTACTTTACAGTCAAATTTTGAAACGCTTTAACTTTTAGACTTCATTACTAGCTCATTATTTAGATAATAACACTGTCTGAAAATTTCTGGTTCTTCAGTTATTCATTGTAAAATGAAATTCGAATGAGTAATTTATTAGAAAACAAGTTCACAGCTCACGACCTTTTCTGATACAACGGGTTCTCCTTCAACCAAAAACTTTGTTTTATAATAAGGATATGAACCCGATTAATGAGATTTAGATAAGTTTTCAACTGAACTGGCCTTAGCCATGAAGGTAAAGCAAAATGGAGCTCTCCATCGAAATTCAGGTTTATAACAATTATTTCCTGATTTTACCATTTCGACTCATTCCCCTGGGCTACTGGTACGTGGTCCGATAGTTGGTAGGACCCCGAAATAGATAACTACGCAGGAAGGAAAACTATCGAAAAGACACATGTAAACAAAATTGGTAATAGGAACATTTTAAATTATTAGCCAGTTTATATTTCTGAGATCTCAGAGGACTCAGAAGGCTCAGAGATATAAACAGGATTTCTCTCAAAAATTCTTCACTTTTCCCCTTGAAAACTGAGACTGAAATTTTTTGGATTCGCTTGCTCAGTTATTTTTTGTCACAGTTAATTACATAGGAAGAAAAGAAAAAGAGAGTTGTTTTGACTTCTATGCGAAAAATTGTGTTTATATTTTATCCTCCTGCTCTTTCAAAAACCGGAGAAAAATTACTTAGCGCTTAAGAAATACAAACTGGCTGAATATGTAAATTAGGTTTGTTCGTTGAGCCCACAAGGCTTTTTTAAAACCCCTGAACTCACCCTCATCAGCAAATTCTGTGTTTTTTGACACCTTAGGTCACCCTGAAGTAGATCTAGGTTTCTTGCTGGGGCGAGTTGAGGTAAAGAATAAATTGTCAAAGTGTCATAACCTCTAAGGCATTTTTTTGGGGATACACGTGCTGCAGGAAATTCTCGTTTTTTTAAACAGAATTTCAAGGAATACACATTTTTACTTAAATAATATGAATAACAAATAGAAATAGAAAATGAAAGCTGTGGTTTGTTTTTATTAATTTTTAAATAAAATGTTGATTCTCTTATTTCACAATTGATGACCCTTTGATGTTTTTTAAAAACAGGAAAACACATTTTTTGACAGTTCTTTTGGTTATCAAGAAAAAACCTGGGTCAACTCTAAGTAAACTTTAACAAACAAACATACTAAAATTGGGTATCGAATGCATCTCAATGAAGAATTTCTTACACACGTCAAGTACTCTTAATCTCGGGGCCCCTATATCTCGGGGGCCCCGTATCATTGATACGGCTGATACCGCGGTAGCTACGCTACTGCTTGTAAGGATGTAGGCCAAGATCTTTTCGCAAAATTCGCCACAACGACGTCACAGAGATGCCCAACGCTTGAGAACGACATGTGAGAGACACATTTGGGCTTTCTGCAACTGAAGCCTCAGCGGCAGCAATATTCTCGACACTACGGGCACTTCTTTGTCTCACTGGCACGGGAACATTTTGTACTGTGCCTGTGGATTCGAATTTTTCCACTAGACGCTCAATTGTTGATCTGCTAGGACGATTATGACGACCATAAATTGGACGTAGGCTCTTGGGGCCACTGACTCCGAATTTCGGTAGTAAATTTTAATAATTTCGACTCGTTGTTGGCTCGGCAAACCTTACTGAAGAGAAATGTCAAAAAAGCGGCAAGAAAAAAGGCGTCGTTTGCTGTCCCTGCCGCTCTACTTTTGTAGCGCCCCTTTTGAAAAACCCTTTACTTCTTGCCGAAAATACAAAACTGAGATGAAAGTTAGGGCCAACAAAAAGACCTTTAAGAATATATCATTCAAAACGTTGGAAATAACTCTGCATTTCAGACACTTAATGGATTTGAGCGCCTTGCCATCACCAATAAAAATGAGGCCGTCCCTGCTGGATGAGAATTTCTCATTTCACAGATGAATTCCAACTAAATCACTTGATTGAAGTTTATTTTTATTTACAACAAATTAGATTTATTAAAGCAAATTGTCATGAAAAATCAACAGAAAAGTATTCTACGATAGTTTAATAACCTAAAAAACATCACTTCACATTACTTTATGTGGAAATATCAGACAAAACTCACTTTTGAAATGAAATATTTGTACACTGTTTATTATAGGTATTTTAACAGGATTTAACTTGGCACCGCGTGTTTTTTATATTTTATTTAATAAAGTATTGCAAGTGTTCATTACACTAATTTTTACATTATGGGTATTCATACAACAGCGTAAAGTCGTCGTAAACGTTGTAAACTTTTAAACTTCGTAATTCTGTCACAATTTGTATGGAAAATTTGACATATTTACGAAGTTTACAACTTTACGATGTTTACGACGAGTTTACGCTGTTGCATGAATACCCTTATTATACTTTTTTATTTAGTTAAATTAGGTTTTTTTCACTTCTTTAACGATTTGAAATCTCAATACACTTTCCTTAGCTCAGCATAATGACAGTAGAGCTGTGTCAATCGTGATTGATTCGGTCTTTGTGACCCGTTCTTCACAAAGAATGATTGATTGCAATCACAGCAGACCGAATCAATCGATCCCAATGTCAATCATTTAAGTTTTCAAAGAGCGAGATATGTTTCGTTCATTCCACTCATTCTCAATCAATCCATTTCCACATCAGAATACTGAGCGAAACAAAAACACATACAATCTCAATCTCTATCTACGTGAATGAAAAAAATAACACACCACAGGAGACAGGAACATAAATTGATATTCATATATCTACATCTACCAGCTTAGCTACACTTCATTTTCTCTTCTCTCTCTCGTATTTGTGTTCATTTTCTCTTCATTCATTTTGAATTTTGTCTATACTCTATCGACTATGAGCAATGTTTGGTTTTGGAATCATTTGATTGAGATAGAGATTGAGATTGAGATTGAGATTGAGTTGAACGATATCGTTCATATCGTTCATTTCGTTCATTTGAGATTTGACCGATTGGAATTGGGATCCATTGTGGACAAAGACCAAATCAATCTCATTGGCATTGTGAACGAATAGATATTTGTTAATAATGAAGAGATGATTGAATACAACAATGCAGTTCTTGTTTTTCGGTTTATTTGCATTTATTTTAAAGTAAATAATTATTTTAAGTACTCGTGAGCACTTTTTAGCTTTGAAAAAAAAAAAAAAAAAATTCAGGTGAAAGCTTTTGTGTTTTTGGAGTTAAGATCTATTTAAAAAAAAAATATGCCTTTATGAACATTTTTATTTATTTTTTCTAAGAAATAAATTCCTCTTTAAATAAGGATTGAAACGGGCTGTAGTTAGTATGTACTAGGTACTGAAAATGTGTTTTTTTTTTAACATGCCATAATCAAAGGAATGATTGAGGAAATGAACGATTGAAAAGATCGAATCTTTGGTCTAATCAATCATTGATTGATTCGGTCTTTTAAAATGAACGATTGACACAGCTCTAAATGACAGATGAATTTCATTTTTTTTTTTGTTCAAAGAATGAAAATAAGTATTGCCGTATTCTTTTTTAACAGTAACTTTTTCAGTACTATAGTATGTAATTTGTTTAAAGTGCTTGGACGATTTAAATTATATTTTATGTACTTAGTTGATAAATAATAGTTGCTGAAAGGGCTTTAGGTCAAATGAAACAAATACATTCTCTTTGTCACGACGTTTCGTCCATGTATACGGACATCATCAGGTGAACAATAATATTTTCTATATTTGTATTGATAAATATGTTACAAAATGCTAACACAAAATTTGTTTACAAAGCAGTATAACTTACAATTATTGTTTTAACATTAATTTATATTGCACTTTTGAAATTAAACAATAACTTCGTTATCAAAAACATCTACACAGTGGAAAAATTGAACTGACAAGTAACGGTCAGACCAATATAAAAATACATAAAAACATCAAAATCATTTTGTAGAGCTTTTTCTACCCCCCTTTCTTCTCCACCAGGTGCCTGTAGTGTGGGCTAACGTCTTCCATATGCAAAGTTTCGATAATCATCCTTTTGTTTTGATGCTCTTCTCGTTGCATTATTTTGACATTATCGTTCGCTGTGATCGCCTTACCGAGACCCCTTAACAAAAATTAGTATTACATTTGGACGCATAGATGGCCACGAGCTTTTTTTCTTCATGATAATACTATAGAATTTATATACAATGACATTATCGAAGTTAGGAGAGTGGTTAAAAGCAATGTAGCAAAATAATATCGGATTTGTGTCCGGTAAGTCTATTTTTTAGTTTTTGTTTAGTTGTTACTACGTATAGGCTATTGATTACGTCATATAATAAGGAAGTAAGACGTTCAGGGAATTTTATTATAAAAATCATCAAATTGGAGGGTGCATTTTTGAGAGGGGGGTGCAAAACCACCCTTTTTGGTTTTTTGCATATAACTCGAAAACGAAGCAAAATTTCGAGATAATTCTCGGAACCTTTTTTGTAGAGAATAAAATTTACCATCAAAATGGATTTTTGAAAAAAAAATTAAAAAATTTTTAGTTAGCTAAATTTTAAAAAAATCATTGCAAATAAATGTGAAAAATCGCATTTTTTGGTTTTTCTTACGTATTTGCTTATAACTTTCTTACCAGCAGAGATAGGTATAGGCATTGCTCCACAGAAAAGAAAGATAATTAAATTTTCTTTAAATAAATAAAAAAAAAAAAACGGTTTGGATAAAAATCGACCGCGAAATAGTCGTTCAAACTAGGCTGATGTTATGTTTTTAAAGCTTTATAAATGGCATTTTTGGCTATTTTGATGGACTTGTTAGATTATACACTCAAACTGGGTGTATTAGGGAGTCATGACCAGTTGAGTCAAAAATAAAAGTTAAGTTTCAATTTTTTCGCAGTTTTAGCACTTGCTTTTACAAGGTCGGGTTTTGAGCACATGTTAGCTTATACCTTCTCGAACATGAAAAAACCAAAAAATGCGATTTTTCACATTTTTTGCAATGATTTTTTTAAAAATTAGCTAACTAAAATTTTTTTTAATTTTTTTTTTCAAAAATCCATTTTGATGGTAAATTTTATTCTCTACAAAAAAGGTTCTGAGAATGATCTCGAAATTTTGCTTCGTTTTCGAGTTATATGCAAAAAACCAAAAAGGGTGCTTTTGCACCCCCCTCTCAAAAATGCACCCTCTAATTTAATAGCACTCCGTGGTTTTCTCATCTTCAATCACCCCTTTGATGATTTTTACAATAAAATTCCATGAACGTCTTACTTCCTTATTGCCCTGTTTTTTAGGACATAATCAATAGCCTAGTAAATATGGTTGCATTCTTGTCCGAGTTTCCATTACAATTGATTTTGTAAATTATGTCTGAATGTTCCATTTTGTCTGTTTTTGTCTTGAGGTTAGTGTAAAGTTGTGAAGTTGTATTTGTTGATTCCATAGCAATTTTATATTTTTCTGTGTCTAGTAGTTTCGCTTTTCTAACTCGGTCTGCTATTTCTTTTATATACGTAAATGATTTGTAGATTGTAGGTTCTCTTTCATTTGGCGGTGGTTGTGTATTACGATTTTCATATTGTGCGATAAGTATTTTAATTATTTGATGCGGAAAGCTATTTTCTGTAATATTTCTTTTATTTTTATTTTGTTACTACTACGAAATTCGGGATCACTTATAGAAAGTACTCTCTTTGTCAAATTACTGGCTGTGTTGAAGATTGTCTGTTTAGGGGGTTGCGAAAGGAAGTTTATGAGTCTACCAGATGAAGTTGGTTTTTGGAACCAATCCATTTTAAACTCTTCTTGTTCCCGAATAACTACTGTTTCTAAGTAAGACAATCTGCTGTTGGTTTCAATTTTAACAGTGAATTGAATTCTTCTGTTGAAACTGTTAAGGCTGGTTAAGGTCTCTTCAATATCTTTTGCTTTCACTTTAGCGAATATATCATCCACATATTTTGTCAGTACCCTTGGTTTATTCTCCAATTTTACAAGGCAAGTGTTTAGGAGCTCTTCCAGTATAATATCTGCTATTATGGGTGAAGCTGGGTTACCCATAGGCATACCATCCCTTTGCTGGTATGTTTGTTGCCGTACACCAGATAGTTGTTGTCGATTATACAGAATCGTACTAGTTTGAGAAATTTTGTTTTCTTGATAAGCGTGTGCTCTTTTGTTTAGTCCCAATTTATGCCAATTAGTTTAAGTGCTACTTTAAGCGGAATGTTTGTAAAAAAGGATATTACATCGAAAAACACTAGGACTTCGTCATTTTTAGTCTTCAGCCCATGTAATTTTAATTTTAATTCAAGAGAATCTTTAACATTTAATTTTGAATCTGATGTAAGGTTTTTCAGAATACCAATAACATATTTGGCCAAATTATAACATGGAACTTTTGTAGAGCAGCAAATTGGTCGCTGGGGTAGACCTTCCTTGTGGATCTTTGGAAGACCGTAGAGTCTGGGGGCAACAGAGTTGTATGTGGTCATATTCTGCTTTTGACGCTGGTCGATTATTCGGTTTTCAAATAAATAATTTACAAGGCTGTTGTTTGTATCTTGCAATTTATTCGTGGGATCTGTTCGTATTGGCCAATATATATTTCTGTCCTCCATCATTGTTTTCATCTTTGTGTCGTAATCATGTTTGTATATTGCAACCGTAACGTTGCCTTTATCCGCTGAAACAATGTATATTTCTCTGTGTTTGTAGAGAAATTGTTTCGTTGAGAACATATGTAATAAATATTTATTAAAGTCTGAAAATTTTATTAAGCATATTTGCAACTTTACCCCGTGCTTTTTCTCTTTCTTCACTATCGTTTATGGTTAGTTGATAAACATAATGCAAGAACATGCATATTTAGAGTAAACTTCATAGTTTTATGACATATGTATGCATAGTTACATACATACAGGTATGAAATTGCTGCGGAAAAAAAATATTTTCTGTTGGGATTTTTACAGTGATATTTCTGTTCCTCCCAATTTAGTAGATATTTTTGTTAGGGATCAGAGTACTGTTGTTTCCATTGTGTTTTTTCAGAAATTTTATTCTTTTTAATTCCAATAAAATTGAAACGACTGACTTTGTGAATTCATACATACTTTACCAAATTACGCTATTTTATGAGAAATGTTTTTTTCAGACATTAATTTCTCTGATAAGTAATCCGAAGAATGACTACGTATGTTAACGTGTATTGTATGAATGTATGAAAGCGGAAAGTAAAAAACCACTCCTAAAACATGACTTAATGAACTAAGGCACTGGAAGACTTTTGGAATACAGAAGGAGTTAAAAAGGACAACTAAGAGTGACCAAAGAAAAATGACATGATTGACAATTACTTTGAAGTTTGTCTTGTTATGTTTTTGACAAGACGTTTGTGGAAGTATAAATATATTTTAAAAATATTCAAATGGATTTAATTAACTTATATAAAGTTAAATAAATAAAAAAAAACTATGAAACGAATTCTGAAAACTCAAAATAAATCCTTTCCCGTTCAACACAAAAAATTACATTTTAGATATACGTAATTTGGTATGCAAATACATACAATCATCAGAATCAAAAATGTTTGCGCATTCAACGTAAATCCAGACGTACTAAATGTTTTTGAAAAAAATAAATAATCTGCTCCTGTTGCAATACATAAACATATACAGCCAAATTAAAAAACGCGGAATACCGAAGGTTAGCCTTATTCCATGGATTAAGTGCAAAATGTTACTAATAAAACAAAATTTCTGCTATGTGACGTTTACTATGCTAAACCACCGAAGCAGATGGTTTAGCGAAGGAATAAGCAGCAAACTCTTTTTTTTATTGGCGTTGGTATCAAAAGATTTACATTTTCAATAACATTTTGTTTCTATGCACAATGATTTCATTAGGTTCTGAAGAATATAAAGCAAAAGGTTATTTATAAATGGTTTGGTTAAACGGTAAACGTCACTATACTACTCCACGAACATAAACTTTTTTGTAATGAGAAATTTGAACATGTGGCTTAACTCTTATTCCATGGTTTAGTAAAATCGTGGAATAAAGGTAGAATAAGCGTTTTTTATTAACAGCGCGGATAAACAATAAATAAAGTACTTCTAAATAAAGTTCCTCTTTTTCACAGTAAAACAAGGATCTGAAAATTGAAACCAACCCATGAAAATACCTATTGAAATCTACCTGATAACTTGGGAATAGATTTAAGTATTAAATACAAATTAAAATACCATAAAACAGCACTAGGGCAACACTTTTCGTTTAGTGTTCGACTTTAAACATGGATTTCCAATTATTCAATTTTGACATATTGCTAACGACTAAACTGGAGATTAAATTCTTTATTGGTATGCGGATTTTCTAAAATCAGTGTTGTAATGTTGCAACAAAACAATGTATGCCTTAGTTTTGCGCTTATTTTCTTTCGATAAAATATTAAAATCAAATGGAAAATTTCACAATCGGTATAGTATATATGAGGCGATGAGAACCAAAACTCGTCATATCTATGCCAGAAAAACTCGTCATGACCAAATGAAATTGCTTAATAACTTTTGAACGGTGGAGAGGTAGAGCTGAATACAGATCTGACACTGGACAGACGAGAATGCTGTATTCCGGGGAAGATGAAAGAGAGGGCGGCTAAAGACTGCATGGTGTCGGGATTATGTTGAACGAAGAAGCGAGGCGTAGTTTGATCTCCTGGGCGCCCATTTCTGCGAGATTAATGACTGCAAGGTTTCGTTCAAAAATTCATAACGTCACAATTATTCAGTGCTACGCCCCCACAAATGAAGCGACAGAGGAAGACAAAACCGCGTTCTACACTCATCTTGACTCGGTTTACAGTAGTGTTCCGAGAGCCGACATCATAGTCGTTATGGGAGACCTTAATGCCCAAGTCGATTCAGACAATTACGGGCTGGAACGCGTGATGGGAAAAAATGGCTTGAGGTCACGGAATGAAAATGGTGACGTGCCTGTCGACTTTTGTAACGCGAATTGTCTTGTTATAGGTGGGACTGTCTTTAAGCATAAGACGTGCAACAAAATTACCTGGGTGCATCCGGATGGTCAAACCGAAAACCAAATTGATCATATCATGATTCAGCAGCGATGGAGGAAGTCTATGTGTGATGTCCGGAGTATAACAAATGCCGATGTGGGAAGCGACCACCATTTGGTTCTGATGAGTCTCAAACTACGAACCGAACAAAAGCCAGCGCAGGATGCAGCAAGGAGCTCAAAATTCATTACGAATGCTTTAAATGACCCCAACATATGTCGAAACTATGTCACCACCCTTAACGACAGAGCCTCGTCATTAAACGGAATCCAGCATGCAACAATATTGATGAGATGTGGGGTGAAATTAAAAGTGTTTTTATGCAGGCTGGATCCGAAACTGTACCCAAGCGAACGAGACGTAGAGACTCTTGGATTTCCCAAGACACCTGGGATAAGATCGAACTTCGCAAATCGTTGAATATTCAAATAAATGCCGAAGCAGATATTCAACGAAAGGCTGACTTGCGAAGAGAGTACTGCATTGCACATAAGATGGTCTATCGCTGTGTGAGACGTGACAAGAGGATGAAGGTAGATGGACTCGCAGATAATGCGGAAATCGCTGCCAGAAGAGGAGATATCCGGGAATTGTACCAAATAGCCATAGATGTTATCGGGAAAAAAAGCAATACCAATCATCCTGTAATGGATGTGGATGGCACACTTTTGGTATCAATTTAGGATCAGCTTCGTAGATGGAAGGACCATTTTTGTGCCCTGCTAAATGAGGATTCAGTTGAGCAGAGTGCTGAAGTGCCCCAACTAAACGAGATGTGCAGGTCCTATAGGGGTATTGACATCGAACCCCATCAGAATCGGAAATACTTACATCAATAAATCTCCTCAAAAACAACAAGGCAGCTGGACTGGACGGAATACCAGCAGAATTCCTGAAAGCCAATCCCGTAACAGCGGCTAGTATTTTACATCCGTTGATACAAAGCATTTGGGAAAACGAAAACTATCCCAGGGATTGGAAGGATGGTGTGATTGTTAAGTTGCCAAAGAAAGGTGACTTAAAGAATTGCAACAATTGGCGTGGTATCACCGTTTTGTCCGTTTTCCCAAAACTAATGGCAACCATCATTCTCGAGCGAATAAAGAATAGAATCGAGTCTACACTCAAGAGGCATCAAGCTGGCTTCCGCAGTGGTCGATCGTGTGTCGACCATATCAACACCCTGCGTATCGTCCTCGAGCAGTCGATGGAATTTCAATCACCGCTTTACCTCATGTTCGTGGATTTTTAGAAAGCCTTTGATCAGTTAACCGAGAATGTATATGGAGATCGTTGCTTGGTAGAGGAACTCCACCAAAAATAGTTGCCATTATAAAAGAGTCCTACAACAACGCAAGGTGTTTTGTTTTGAACAATGGGCAGCTATTCGACTCCTTCGGAGTGCAACAGGGTGTTAGACAAGGGGATGTTCTATCGCCAATTCTCTTCCTGCTGGCGATGGACGACGTATTGACGGCCAGTGTTGGTACAACTGAGCGACAGGGCATTCAATGGAGACCGTTCGAAAGGCTCAGTCATTTAGACTATGCCGATGACGTGAGG
This sequence comes from Dasysyrphus tricinctus, assembly GCA_963921185.1. Taxonomy (NCBI): domain Eukaryota; kingdom Metazoa; phylum Arthropoda; class Insecta; order Diptera; family Syrphidae; genus Dasysyrphus; species Dasysyrphus tricinctus. Next base: position 131,748,497 of record OY992531.1, read on the forward strand.
ATGTGCCAAACACTGCAAGTGAAGGGAGAGTCGAGTGGTCTAAGAATAAACAGCAAAAAGACAAAAATAATGCTCACAGGCCGCTCCACACAGCAGCGTATTATTCTACAGGAGACGCCAGTTGAAGTAGTGGAACAGTTCAACTACCTTGGCAGTATTGTCTCTGCAAACGGTGGTACGGATCTGGACGTTAAAAGTAGAATAAATAGAGCTCGTGCTGCCTTCGGTACTCTGTCCTCAATCTGGAAATCAAGTCAAATCTCCTTACGCACTAAGTTGAGATTCTTCGAATCCAATGTGAAATCCGTGCTGTTATATGCTTGTGAAACCTGGAAAGTCACGTCTATCATTTCGAAGAAATTGCAGGCTTTTGTGAATCGCTGTCTTCGCCACATCCTAAAGATTCACTGGCCACAAATAATATCAAATGAGGAATTGTGGCGCAGGACAAGTCAAGAGCAGCTGGACGTCGACATAAGAAAGCGTAAATGGCGTTGGATTGGTCACACACCGAGGAAACCAAACGATGAAATTGCAAAGCAGTCATTTCAATGGAATCCTCAGGGTGCACGGCGGGTTGGAAGACCAAGAACAACATGGAAACCAACTGTATTAGCGGAAGCAGAATCCCAGAGAAAGACGTGGCCACAGCTAAAGTACCTTGCAGCAGACCGTGAAGGATGGAGACGTTTTGTTGACGCCCTATGCCCCAGTCGGGGTTACAGGACACGATGATGATGAACTTTTGAACGGAACTTTAAAAGTAATTTTCCTCCAAACCATACAAAATAGATTTAAAAATCTATGACTTGATACAAACAATAACTCTCATTTAAAAGTTCTTTAACAATTAAATTTGATTATGAAGAGTTTTCTGACATTGATATGGTGAGTTTTGGTTCCCTTCACCTCATATATAAATAAGCTTTTTCCTATCTGTAGGTATACTGTCTACAGTTTTCGATATCTTTTTTGTAGTCTGAAGTTAGTAATGAGATATTTTTACAGTTTTCGATATCCATTTTGTAGCCTGAAGTTAGTAATGGGATATTTTGGATGATCTTAGGCCCCAGAATTCAATGTGAATTATTATTTTAAATAAAAATTCATAACTTCTAAAGTACCTACATACTTATCAGATTGGAATAAATTCACTGTCAGAAGGACTGAAAGGTGGTCTGGATTTTTGTTTACTATGAGGGCATTCAAAGTTTTAGATATCTGACTTTTTGGGGCTTCTGATCGGTGAGCTGTCAAAAAATTTCTAAAAATTCAGATGAATTTTGGTTTCGTTTTCTTCCAAATTTTCAGACTAGATTTTCTCATCTGAAAATTCAGATGAAAGAGATGGAAGATGGGTTATGCAAGAAAAAGCGCAAAACGATTCAAATGAGAGTTGAACTTTACTGGCTGATGAGTGATGAAAGTAGACGCATGCTGTGAAAAGTGAAATTTATTAAACTGAAAAGCTATTCAAATTTGAATTGCAAGTGTTATATATGTTTCTCTAGAAGATTCGAATAACCCAACAAATTATTATATGTGCACAGCGCTACTTTGGACTGTTTTCGTCAAAATATTAGCCAACATTTACTGGTAAACTTACGTTTTACTTTTTTAACTTACAGATAACTTCATTCTGAAATTCACTCATCCTGAATTTTTAATATTCGAATAAAATAAAAGTTCTAATTTTACTCTTTTCCATGTAAAAATCAAAAGTAAATGCAATATTTTGACAACACTGAAACAGGTGCCTTTGACTGAAAATTCAATTTTTTTTGCGAATTAAAATTTCTGAATTTTCATGTCTGAATTTTCAGATTTTTTGTGAATGCCTATAACTTAACGGGAAAGTATGCTAAAAGTTGCAACAAAACTATGGATCATACCAATAATCCTATTTAAAATTGATTTATTCAAGCTTTACAATCTCTCAAATATTGATGCTTATTCTTAGGCTGATATGAGGTATATTTGGCGGTGAATTTGATTGCTAAAACCAGCCCAGGAAGTTTTTTTTTTTGTTTTTGTGAAGTTAGCAGGTCACATGGTGTATCTCAGGAACTAAGCGTGCTAGGAACTTGTAGTAAGGCTCCAAATTTGCAGTTTTTTTGCATTTCAACGATAGGCTGGGTTCAAAAATTGAAGTCCTCAATTTGAAAAAAAAATTCATACTGACGTGCTAACTTCACAGTGAAGTTAGCAGGTCACATGGTGTATCTCAGGAACTAAGCGTGCTAGGAACTTGTAGAAAGGCTCCAAATTTGCATCCATAGGGATGCCAGATGTCCCGCCAGGCGCGGGACTTTCCCGCAAAACGACTTCTGTCCCGCAAGTGTCCCGCTGGAGAATTATGTCCCGCAAAACCCGCAGTTTTTGAAACAGATTGCTTTTATAAAAATGCTATTGATTATTAAGAAACACAATTTGGTTTAAAGATTGACATGAACGAAAGTTAAAAAATAACTAAGAATTATTGTGATTTTCAAATTAAAATGTAAGATTTACCAAGAATTTTAGAACCCTACATTGTCTTGGAAATGTATACAGCATTAATAAAGACGAAAAATCTGTTAATATTTGGGTGAACTTAAAAAATGTTCAGAGCCTCATAATGTTCTGTTTGTTTTGCCAGTTTCTCTGCTCTGAAAGAGTTTTTTTTATGAACAACTCTTTATGCATCAAAGGACTGTTTTTTTATGTTTTGAATCAACAAACAACAATGACATAATATTTTTTTCAAGTTTTAAGTTTTCAATTAAATTAGTTTCGGTGTACAACTTTTAATCGCTAGATCTAGCGATTGTTTGATGGCAGTGTATCACAAAAGTGGATATACACCATAAGCTTGTGTTCTACTGGTTCTAGTTTCATCTCACTTTTGTTGTAATATGCAATATTACATCAAAAATTTCTTGAAGTCGCTTTCATTGCTCAACTTGAACGCAATAATGTACCTTAATAACATGAAATAATTTTTAGCGCTACAAAATAATACGACTTTTCAATTTTTGGAAAAGGTGGATTAGTTTTCAGAATTTGTCCCGCAAGGAAATTTTTCAAATCTGGCATCCCTAGATATCCACGAGAATTTTGCCTTCATAAGAATACTAAAGAGCTTACATACAATGGTCCTAGTAAGAGTGTAGCATTTCATACATTAGAATAGAAAATGTAGGCAATTGAAACGATATTTGGAATAATTTCTACGATGAACACGAAAAACGACACGATAAAAATGTTGCACGTTCCTGCCGCTAGAGCTCATCTCGGATTCATGTGGAGTTTTGTACACATTATCATTAGACCAATTTTAATAATTGTGCTATTTGCTATTGCAATGAGATTTCGAGTTTACACGATAACATTGAATCACTATTAAGCAGAATAACAGTTAAGCAAAACTAGCAACAAAACTTAAACGATTATTTGCTATTGCAGTGAGATTTTGAGCTTACACGACAACATTGAATCACTATTAAGCAGAATAACAGTTAAGAAAAATCAGCAGCAAAACTAAAGACTATTTGCTATTGCAAGGACATTGCGAGTTTGCACGATAACATTGAAGTCATCTATTAAGCAGAATAACAGTTAAGCAAAATCAGCAACAAAACTAAAACGACTTTTTGCTATTGCAGTGAGATTTCGAGTTTACACGATAACTTTGAATCACTATTTGGCAGAAAAACAGTTGAGCAAAATCAGCAACAACACTAAAACGACTATTTGCTATTGCAGTGAAATTTCGAGCTTACACGATAACATTAAATCACTATTAAGCAGAATAACAGTTAAGCAAAATCAGCAACAAAACTAAAACGACTATTTGTTATTGCAGTGAGATTTCGAGTTTACACGATAACATTGAATCACTATTAAGCAGAATAACAGTTTAGCAAAATCAGCAACAAAACTAAAACGACTATTTGCTATTGCAGTGAGATTTCGAGCTTACACGATAACATTGAATAACTATTAAGCAGAATAACAAATTTACAAAATCAGCAACAAAACTCGAAATGAGTTTACACGATAACACTGAAATAAATATTAAGCAGAATAACTATGATGCAAAATCAGCAACAAAACTAAAACGACTTTTTGCTATTGCAGTGAGATTTCGAGTTTTCACGATAACATTGAATCACTATTTAGCAGAATAACAGATAAGCAAAATCAGCAACAAAAATATAACGACATTTTGCTTTTGCAGTGAGATTTCGAGCTTACACGATAAAATTGAATCGTTTTTAATCAGAATAACAGTTAAGCAAAATCAGCAACAAAACTAAAACGACTTTTTGCTATTGCAGTGAGATTTCGAGTTTACACGATAATATTGAATCACTATTAAGCTGAATTACAGTTAAGCAAAATCAGCAGCAAAACTAAAGACTATTTGCTATTGCAAGGACATTGCGAGTTTGCACGATAACATTGAAATCATTATTAAGCAGAATAACATTTAAGCAAAATCAGCAACAACACTAAAACGACTATTTGCTATTGCAGTGAGATTTCGAGTTTGCACGATAATATTGAATCACTATTAAGCAGAATAACAGTTAAGCAAAATCAGCAACAAAAATATAACGACTATTTGCTATTGCAGTGAGATTTCGAGTTTACACGATAACATTGAATCACTATTAAGCAGAATAACAGTTAAGCAAAATCAGCAACAAAAATGTAACGACTATTTGCTATTGCAGTGAGATTTCGAGCTTACACGAAAATATTGAATCACTACTAAGCAGAATAACAGCTAAGCAAAATCAGCTGCAAAAACTAGAGAATGTTTAGATTGGGAAAATTAAGTCCGGACTCGTGAGTCTCATCGTTAGAAAATTTGAGGTGCCTCAAAACACATAGAAACAACAACAGCTTCAATGTTTTGCGCATTGAAACAACAACAAAATGAGACTCATGAGTCGGATGTTTATGTTTTCTTCATGCCTCACGACATCCCTGACCCCCCACTTCTCTTATCCAGAAACCGCCGTGAGACCGGTCTCAGCCTTCCCAATCTAAACAGCGTCCTAAAGACTATTTGCTATTTCAAGGACATTGCGAGTTTGCACGATAACATTGAAATCACTATTAAGCAGAATAACAGTTAAGCAAAATCAGCAAAAACACTAAAACGACTATTTGCTATTGCAGTGAGATTTCGAGTTTGCACGATAACTTTGAAATCATTATAAAGCAGAATAACTTCTAACAAATCAGCAACAAAACTAAAACGACTATTTGCTATTGCAGTGAAATTTCGAGTTTACACGATAACATTGAATCACTATTAAGCAGAATAACAACTAAGCAAAATCAGCAACAAAACTAAAACGACTATTTGTTATTGCTGTGAGATTTCGAGTTTACACGATATATTTGAAATCACTATAAAGCAGAATAACTTCTAAACAAATCAGCTACAAAACAAAAACGACTATTTGCTATTGCAGTGAAATTTCGAGTTTGCATGATAACATTGAAATCACTATAAAGCAGAATAACTGTTAAGAAAAATCAGCAAAAAATTAAAACAACTATTTGCTATTGCAGTGAGATTTCGAGCTTACACGATAACATTAAATCACTATTAAGCAGAATAACAGTTAAGCAAAATCAGCAACAAAACTAAAACGACTATTTGTTATTGCAGTGAGATTTCGAGTTTACAAGATAACAGTGAATCACTATTAAGCAGAATAACAACTAAGCAAAATCAGCAACAAAACTAAAACGACTATTTGCTATTGCAGTGAAATTTCGAGTTAATACGATAACATTGAATCACTATTAAGCAGAATAACAAATATGCAAAATCTGCAACAAAACTAAAACTTTTTTTTGCTTCTGCAAAAATATTTCGAGTTTACACGATAACACTGAAATCAATAACTATGATGCAAAACCGGCAACAAAACTGAAACGACTTTTTGCTATTGCAGTGAGATTTCGAGTTTTCACGATAACATTGAATCACTATTTAGCAGAATATCAGTTAAGCAAAATCAGCAACAAAAATATAACGACTATTTGCTATTGCAGTGAGATTTCGAGTTTACACGATAGCATTGAATCACTATTAAGCAGAATAACAGTTAAGCAAAATCAGCAACAAAACTAAAACGACTATTTGCTATTCCAGTGAGATTTCGAGTTTACACGATAATATTGAATCACTATTAAGCAGAATAGCAATTAAGCAAAATCAGCAGCAAAACTAAAGACTATTTGCTATTGCAATGATATTGCGAGTTTGCATGATAGCATTGAAATCCATTCCTGCCAACAAACACGCACACAGGAATGGTTGTGAGTTGTAAGTCACTAGGCCCTGGTTCTCCATGAGCTGTTGCGCCACCCAATTTATTTATTTATTTATTGAAATCACTATTAAGCAGAATAACAGTTAAGCAAAATCAGCAACAACACTAAAACGACTATTTGCTATTGCAGTGAGATTTCGAGTTTGCACGATAACATTGAATCACTATTAAGCAGAATAACAGTTAAGCAAAATCAGCAACAAAAATATAACGACTATTTGCTATTGCAGTGAGACTTCGAGCTTACACGATAAAATCGAATCATTATTAAGCAGAATAACAGTTAAGCAAAATCAGCAACAACACTAAAACGACTATTTGCTATTGCAGTGAGATTTCGAGTTTTCACGATAACATTGAATCACTATTTAGCAGAATAACAGTTAAGCAAAATTAGCAACAAATATATAACGACTATTTGCTATTGCAGTGAGATTTCGAGTTTACAAGATAATATTGAATCACTATTAAGCAGAATAACAGTTAAGCAAAATCAGCAACAAAAATGTAACGACTATTTGCTATTGCAGTGAGATTTCGAGTTTACACGAAAATATTGAATCACTATTAAGCAGAATAACAGTTAAGCAAAATCAGAGCCTGTTTAGATTGGGAAAATTGAGTCCGGACTCGTGAGTCTCATCGTTAGAAAATTTGAGGCGCCTCAAAACACATAGAAACAACAAAAACTTCAATGTTTTGCGCATTGAAACAACAACAAAATGAGACTCATGAGTCGGATGTTTATGTTTTCTTCATGCCTCACGACATCCCTGACCCCCCCCCACTTCTCTTGTCCAGAAACCGCCGTGAGAACGGTCTCAGCCTTCCCAATCTAAACAGCGTCCTAAAGACTATTTGCTATTTCAAGGACATTGCGAGTTTGCACGATAACATTGAAATCACTATTAAGCAGAATAACAGTTAAGCAAAATCAGCAACAACACTAAAACGACTATTTGCTATTGCAGTGAGATTTCGAGTTTTCACGATAACTTTGAAATCACTATAAAGCAGAATAACTTCTAAACAAATCAGCAACACAACTAAAACGACTATTTGCTATTGCAGTGAGATTTCGAGTTTACACGATAACATTGAATCACTATTAAGCAGAATAACAAATATGCAAAATCAGCAACAAAACTAAAACTTTTTTTTGCTTCTGCAATGATATTTCGAGTTTACACGATAACACTGAAATCAATATTAGGAATAACTATGATGCAAAACCGGCAACAAAACTGAAACGACTTTTTGCTATTGCAGTGAGATTTCGAGCTTTCACGATAACATTGAATCATTATTTAGCAGAATAACAGTTAAGCAAAATCAGCAACAAAAATATAACGACTATTTGCTATTGCAGTGAGATTTCGAGTTTACACGATAGCATTGAATCACTATTAAGCAGAATAACAGTTAAGCAAAATCAGCAACAAAACTAAAACGACTATTTGCTATTCCAGTGAGATTTCGAGTTTACACGATAATATTGAATTACTATTAAGCAGAATAGCAATTAAGCAAAATCAGCAGCAAAACTAAAGACTATTTGCTTCTGCAATGATATTGCGAGTTTGCACGATAACATTGAAATCACTATTAAGCAGAATAACAGTTAAGCAAAATCAGCAACAACACTAAAACGACTATTTGTTATTGCAGTGAGATTTCGAGTTTGCACGACAACATTGAATCACTATTTAGCAGAATAACTGTTAAAAAAAAATCAGCAACAAAATTAAAACGACTATTTGCTATTGCAGTGAGATTTCGAGCTTACACGATAACATTAAATCACTATTTAGCAGAATAACAGTTAAGCAAAATCAGCAACAAAACTAAAACGACTATTTGTTATCGCAGTGAGATTTCGAGCTTACACGATAACATTGAATCACTATTAAGCAAAATAAGAAATAAGCAAAGTCAGCAACAAAACTAAAACGACTATTTGCTATTGCAGTGAGATTTCAAGTTAACACGATAACATTAGCTGCGTTTTATTATCTCTGGGTCTGGGTCGAGCTTATCTTTTAACATGCATTACAAAAACAACATGGGATCTAGGTTTCTATCGAGGTTAATTTCAATAACCCAGATAGAGGTTTTCACTCTGACCGGCAGAGGGCTATTTACCATTGTAAATGGATGTAAGCGATTTGTCAGCAGTATTAGGAATAGAGAGGAAAAGAGACAAGTGCTTACATGAAAAACAAATAAACATAAGAAAAAAAGAGACTGATATACAGCATTGCTTTTGCACTAACCCACATCGATTTATTTTCACGAGGTGAACCATATGGGTTATGAGCAATAAAACGCGGCTATTGAATGACTATTAAGCAGAATAACAGTTTAGCAAAATCAGCAACAAAACTAAAACGACTATTTGCTATTGCAGTGAGATTTCGAGTTTACACGATAACATTGAATCACTATTTAGCAGAATAACAAAATGCAAAATCAGCAACAAAACTAAAACTTTTTTTTGCTTCTGCAATGATATTTCGAGTTTACACGATAACATTCAATCACTTTTAAGCAGAATAACAATTAAGTAAAATCAGCAACAAAAATATAACGACTATTTGCTATTGCAGTGAGATTTCGAGTTAACACGATGACATTGAATCACTATTAAGAAGAATAACAGTTAAGCAAAATCAGTAACAAAACTAAAACGACTTTTTGCTATTGCACGAGCTTTCGAATTTGCAAGATAACATTGAAATCACTATTAAGCATAATAACAGTTAAGTAAAATAAGTAACATAAGTAAACAACTTTTTTCAACGGCAATAAGGGTTCATAAAGTTGGAATCACTATTTAGCAGAAAACATTTTCATTTATGAGTTTTATTAGAGCTATAACGGTCATTTTTGTTCCTTTATTTCAACTACTGTTTTTCCTAAACTGTTATTTCAGTAACAGGTACTTGTAACTGTTATTGAAAAGTAGCAATAACAGCAGTAACAGATATGGCAAACTAGCAGTTTGGTCCATCCCTACTTTGAACAAATTCACTCTAAATGCTTGATTACACGTGAAGAACGAAAGTGTTCAGTTGTGAAGAAAATTATTCTGCAGATTTTGTTCTCCTTTTTGGGATTTTCGTATTTTCATAATGAAAGACACGATTTGATTGGTTGGATTGGATAGAAAAAGCAACACAAAAGAGAACGTCAATTTTCTACATCGAATATTTTCAAATATTTCATCCCCCTCCCTCTTCTGCAAGTTACCCCGCTCACCATCACAAATCGCAGAAAATGCTTGAATTTCTTCACGTGTGATCAGGGACAATAAACCGAAGAATGAACGTCTTATTTAGTCTAATGATTAGCGTGAGTTGAACAATGAAAGGTAAAAAGAACTGTCCCAGATTAAAAAGGGACGCAAAACAAATATAATAAGAGGTGAACGATCGTCTTATTTTGAATGAGAGCCAGAGCCAGAAATTATCAAATAAAGATTACAATCCTCGGCTGTCAATTTGATTTGCCTAAAAGCTAAACGAGGAGCTGGATGAATTAGATTTGCAAAGTACATTATTAATAGCCATTCCACACTATCCCACTGAGTATTAACACATGTCAAAAAAGTGTGAAGAAATCATGTATAATAGTGTGGAAACAAAATATGAAATTTCATCACACACAACTTGACAGCGCATCCGACACGGTTTGACATGTGTTAATACATGAAAATATTTAGGATCGGTTCTAAAACCATCACACTTTCTATCCCACTTGGGCGTTTGAGGTTATGGTGTAACTGATTTTTGATGCAAGTGTGGAAGGAAAATATGAAAGTCAGTTACATCACACAAATTTGGCAGTCGTATGAAATTTCTTCCCACTTTATTCTGACATGTGTTAATACTTTGTGGGATAGTGTAGAGGCACTTTAATGAAGAACAGTGAAACGCACACATAGATTTAACGCATCACTCAGCACATCATTCAGCACTCTTAGTAGGACCATTGTATTTAAGCTCTTTAGTATTCTCATGAAGGCAAAACTCTCGTGGATATCTAGTGGCCAAATGTCATACTATCCTCAGTTAAGAGATCCCGGTGCACTCAACGGTCACATGTAATAATAAAAAATCATGTTGCATCAGAATTCTATAGAGTTTCAGCCTTATTCAATAAAAAAACAACCCCCTTTTTTCCTGCTGCGCTGCCGCCGCGCATTGGTTTGATTGTTTTAAGTTTCTTTTTTTTTTTTTTGGTATTATAATTCAGTTTTCGTTTTGTTATAGTTAATAGTAGATACGCATTTATGTGCATAAATAAAAGAAAATTAAATTTTTTGAGAAAATAATCTGTTTTGTTGTTTTATTTCATTATTCCTTCGCTCACAGTTTTTATTTTGAAGAATAAGTATAGATATGTACATATGTGCGCATATGTATATCTAAATATTTCAGTTTTGTGTGTGTTAGTGACATTTTGATACTAAATATCCTTATGTTGCCACTACTCAACATCCAAACGCGTTTAGCTTATAATGAGTCTATGTAACGTTGCATGAGTTTTATGAATAAGGTTTTTGCGTTTTCAGATGCATTATAACGAGTACATAGCACTATTCACAAGCTATGATGCGTTTATGAATAAGGCTGTTTATATACAATGCAAGGACTAACGTTTTAAGGGATTACATATATGATCGGCTCTCAAGCCTTTACCATGGCAAGATTGACGTATGCTTGTACAGAATAGTAGCTATCATTTTCTACACCAGGGGCGGAGCCAGACTAGGATTTGTATGTACCTACCTGATTTAATGAAACATATAAACTTTTTTTTATACGTAAACTTTAATTTATATATTAGAATTACATACAATGAGGTTTACCCAAATTTCAAAATCTTTCAATAAAATCATCGGGTTCTACCTCAATGTCGTAATTATGATGAGAAGGGCCAACCCTTTTAATAAGCTTGAAACATTGTTATTCTAAGCCAATTTTTGTTTCGACGTTAAGAAGAAAACGATCTTTCATTTTAGTGCAAAACGATTTTCCACCTATTCTGCGCACCGAGTTGAATAATATTCAAGGCGAAAAACGTTTGCTTTGGCCTAAACCACCCATTGAGTCATTAATTTACCCTTAATTCACAAGCTATAGGCCTAAAAATGGAAAATAGTTATTTTTGGATGCGAAAACCATTTGCATGCAAATAATGCCTTGAGGTGAATATACTTTTTTTTTCGGAAGTATAAACCGACCATCAAAAAAAAAATATTTTATTCACCACCCTTTTTTTCGCATGCAAATCAATTGCCGGTCCATTGTTTTGCATGACATTCCATGACAGCATAGTTTTTTTTTTGCGTGAAACTGTAAACCAATCATGCAAACAATTAATTTTACATTTCACCTCAATTATTTTTGACATGCGAGAATATTTGCATAGATTTTTTTTTTGCGCACGGGAACTGTAAACTAGGCTTAAAGTGCAAAGAATGCAAAGTAAGGTATTTATAGTTGGATATATACTGGGGGCTATCGTAGATACAATTTTTCACGGAATTTCTTTCATCTTCCAAAATTGGAAATGCCAACAATTTTCCCTTGCTTCTTGCAGGTTCATTCTGAGTCATGGAATATTCATTTTCGATGTCAATAAATTCCGAGGGAAACTGCGACCACCATTTACGTTCCCAGTTTTCGACGATGGGAAAAATTCCCCCATATCCTTGTCGCATTGTTTGAAAATATCATCCGAGACCCGGATTCAATTTGCACCCTCCATTGCTGAATCAAAATCGCTAATTCCGCTCTCGGATTCAATTTTAGATGTTAAGGTAAATGTTCGATAAGACAGTTGATTAGTTTGTCAATGTGTTTCATTTTTAATTCAATGTTTAGTTTTGGAAACAGCTGGTTAAGATAGAAACTTTTCACTAGTACTTGGCAATATCGTATCATCAAATCCTCTGTGACCATTTCGATTCCTGGAATGTATACAGAAACTGTTAACGTGTAGTGGCCTTCACAGCTTTGAGATGTATGATTGTTTCGATGACTTTCGAGACCGCAAGTTCTGGGTTTTCTTACTTCAAAGTCTAACTTCTCAGCTAGCTTTGTGGAATTCAAGCAAATACCACGAAAGTGATCGTCTACATGGGTTCTTCGATTGCTAAGTGCAGCAATCAATATATTTACAAGTTCTGATGCCTGCGGAAATTCTATTCTGCAAAATCCCACTTAGGGGCTGCGATAATGATTAAATATCAAACCTTGTGATAAGAAATGAGCTGATTGGAATTTAGTAGAAAACATTTCTTGAGAATGTTGATGATTGCCAAATTTCTCTGGGTTACGTACGAATGACCGACAAAAAAATGTCAACTGGTTAAAAGTAGACTTTTCTGTAAATTAAAATACCGGCTTTTTTAACCAATTAAAATATCGACAGTTTGAAATCTTGACTTAAAGTCTGTCTGCCCTGATAGAAGTCGAGAAAAATATCGACTTGTCGGTGCGTTTTATTGACCTGACTTGAAGCAAAACAAAAGGTTTTATCGCATGTTTACAAGCGCGCGGTTATAAACATCATTCCCTAAACTATGATCTGATCAAAACCTCGACTTTTAAAATGTCGACTGTTGGAATATCGATTGATAAATTATTGATCACTGTCGACATTTTGACAATCGATATTTTGTAAAGTCGACATTGTGATATTTTTTGATTAGTCGGTCTTTTAAACATTCGAAATTTTTTTTGTCGAGATTATAAAAATCGATCTTATGAAGTCGATATTCAAAAAGTCGAGATATCATTCCCAATCCTATGCATCAGCTGTTTTTAACAAGGGATTACAACAACACAAAGCTATCCGGATAACTCAGAATAAACATCGGTACGTGGCCAATATGAAGGTATTTCATTTGCTTGTTTTCGATTATAACCAACTAATTAGGTTAGGATACATAGTAGTGGGAAAGAGAAAAAAAGTGAAACAAAATTATATAAGCAAGATAATTATCATAAGCGCAATAATGCAAATTCAAGCAAGCGCCATTTGAAACCATTTAAATTCCATTTTTGTTTCCAAATATTAATTTTATCAATAGCAGCTGATTTTGACAATTTTAATATTACGGGTACCAACTTTGAGATTTCAATTAAGAGTGAATATGTAAATATTTTATTCGGACCTGCATTGCTTGCCCTAAGTTACCAATAAAAACGCCTAATTTGGGAAATAAGATAAAGTCCAATGTCCAAATGCTGAGTTGCATTATGGTTGTTTTCGGTTTTTTTTTTAGTTTGAATATCTCTCGAACCACATGGTTTATATAAGAGTACCAAAAAACAGTCCTCAAAGCTATTCAGGACAAAAACAGTTGGTATGGAGATTGGATGGAACTAGCCCAAGGATGTGGTATGATTTTGAGCATTAACGTTGCAAATATAATGGGTAGTAAAAGTCATCTTTACGAAATAATAGAAAAAGTGGATGAGCAGTGTAGAGTGCAATATACAGGGTGTCCCGGACCTGAGTGGAAGTATTTCAGGGGGTGGTTCTTTGGGTTATTCTAAGAAAAAAATTGTATGGGGGGAAAGTTGTATCTCCCCTCCCTGAGGCAGGGAGGGGCAGTTTCTAAAACATTGACTTCAAATGCAAAACAAAACATTACAAATCAAGGGAAACACATTTAATAATGTGCTATAATTTTTTTGAAAGCTAATACTCCTCTCTTATATTTGGTCTTTAAATAAAGTTGTTTGAGCGAATAGTTTTTGAGAAATAAAATTTCAAAGTCAAAATTTAGAAAAAAAATTGCAATTTTTTTTTCTTAAGTCGATATTTTTCAAAATTTTACGTAATTAAGGGCATTTTTTGTGTTCAATATTCAATGTCTTCATTACTTTTTAGTCCATTACCGAAAACCAAATGTAAAAATCTCTCTTAGTTTTTGAGAAATTAAGAAAAAACAAAAGGTACTTTTACCAAAAAAGCCCGAAAAAGGGTTAAATTATGGATAATTCATGAATAAATTCATTTTTTCGGGCTTATTCGGGAAAAGTACCTTTTGTTTTTTCTTAATTTCTCAAAAACTAAGAAAGATTTTTACATTTGGTTTTCGTTAATGGACTAAAAAATAATGAGGGCATTGAATATTGAACACAAAAAATACCCTTAATAACGTAAAATTTTGAAAAATATCGACTTAAGAAAAAAAAATTGAATTTTTTTTTTCTAAATTTTGACTTTGAAATTTAATTTTTCAAAAACTTTTCGCTTAAACAACTTGATTTAAAAACCAAATACAAGAATGGAGTATTAGCTTTCAAAAAAATTATAGCACATTATTAAATGTGTTTCCGTTGATTTTTAATGTTTTTTTTTGCATTTGAAGTCAATGTTTCAGAAACTGCCCCTCCCTGCCTCAGGGAGGGGAGATACAACTTTCCCCCCATACAATTTTTTTCTTAGAATAACCCAAAGAACCACCCCCTGAAATACTTCCACTCAGGTCCGGGACACCCTGTATAGCTGAAGCTTCTGGCTCGCTGTACAGATCAATCTACAGCAGACTCAATCATAATCTATTGTACAAAAATTATTTTCAAGATACAAATAGTGTTCACGTGATTGCTACAATGGTCAGGCTTAGAAGCGAGTTGCTCAGCTTGAACTTTATTCCTCACAGACCTGATTTACCACTGCACTGCAGTATATGCAACTTAGCGGAACGGGAAGACATCATTCATTTCGTCGGAAGGTGCCCAACTCTCAGAGAAACCAGGAGATGTATTTTTGGATGTGATTTCTTATCGGAGGAGCAAGTGCTTATGAAGCTTAATGAGATGGATGTTCCTAAATTGTATGAGTACTGCAAAATTGCACTGAAGTATAGGGAGCGAATACTCAATGATGATTTCTAATGTACTAATTCACAAATTAAAAATATTCAAAGGATTGTTTAAAATAATTTTGTAAAAGTTATGTAAATTCAAATTATTAGGATAGCTTTTTGCAAATATGTAAAAGAAAATATTCTTGTTGTCAATCTGGCAGACGGCATCTTGCCATGCTATAAAGATTTTAGTATAAATTATAAGAATTGTATATATTTAAATGATTAATTAAATAAAATCAATCTAAAATCAATCTAATCTATAAGAGCACAATTGCTTTTTATATATGAATGTTTTTTGAACGAAAAAATTTCAATTCCATTTGTCTTAAATCAACAAATGTTGAGTTATAATGTGGAATTAAGTGTGGGTACACTCAGTGGCGGATCCAGGGGGGAGGTCATGGGGGTCATGACCCCCCCCAGAGCTCCAGCAAAAATAACAAACACGAGCAATCTTTACTGATTATTCAAAAAATTAGAGAACAGAGAAAAACTTTTTGGGTTATTCCATAGTGTTAGCAACCTACTATTTATTTATACGAAAAACATGACCTATTAATGGTTAGCTTCTATTTTCTTAACAAAGCCAATCTTCTTAATGAAATGGACAGTAAGAGAAAATTGATCAAAAATCACTACTAGCCCTCGAGGATACACTAAACTGTCTTAGATATTCATCCGACTTAAGATTCTACCAAGTTATCATAGCATTTTAAACATTATATTTACTTAACTCTGTTTTATTTTCAATTGAAAAGAAAATAGTTTTGGGTGTCACAGACATATTGTTGCGGATGCACCGATCAAAAAAGGTAGCAACCTTTTTTTGAAAAATTTATAGCAGAAGATCTATGTAAGTTGCTTATTTTAAATTTTCTAAAAATATTACTTGGATGTCTTCGTTTCTTAATGTGCTTGTGCGTGAAGTTAGCACCGCCATTTTTTATTTTCGAGGGTAAAAGTGTGCAGTATTGCGCTGATTTTGTGCTGCCTTGTGCCGTAATTATTAAAAAAAAATCGCAAATTTGCAAATTTTGCGAATTCATTTTTTTTGTAATTTCAATATTTCTTAAAAAAGAAAGTTGTGTTATTTTGTGCAAAATTGCAACGTGAATGGATAAAAATAAAATGCAAAGGGCTGTAGCGTGAAGTTGGCACCGCCATTTTCGCTTTGCTGTATTGCAATCAACTTGGGCCGTAAATTAAAAAAATTGCAAATATGCTAATTTTATGAATGATTTTTTTCGAAATTTCGCAATTTCTTAAAAGTGAAAAGTATGCTTCGGCATGCGCCGAAAAGATACAAAAATCTAATGATTGTAACTTTTAGGTCAAAAACTAATATATGTTAGGGGTGTCGGATTTTTTGTATATTCAATATGTGTATTGTGGATCTTGTAAAGAGTTTAGAAAGAAACAATTTTTGTTCTGGGACATTTGGCAAAACTGAATTTTGAGACCCCGGGGCCCTTTTTTAGGTTAAAAGACCTCAATTCGAAAAAGTGGTTGAAACTTGCTTTCTTAACACTATATACAGCATCTTTAATTTGATGTACGGTCAATACAAATGAGAAACGAAAGCCAAAATAAAACATTATAAGTAATTTTGAGAACATATCGACGCAAATTTAATTGGTTTTCCTGACCACTTTTTGGAATTGTGCTGTTTTTTACCTAAAAACGTCCGCGGGGTATCAAAATTCCATTATGGAAAATATTTCATAACAAAAATTTCATCTTTCTAAACCCTTTACAAGATCCACCATACCCATTTTTAATATAAAAAATAAAAAAAACTTCCGACACCCCTAATACATACATATGTACCTATGCCTTTTTGTTAAAGTTTTACATTTTTATAAAAAAAACTTAGGTAACTGTGCTATTTCGTGCTCATATGGAGATACAAAAATTCGCATATTTGCAACTTTTACGGCCAAAAAACAACAAATTTTTAAAAAAATTCTCATCCGTAAAATTTGAAAACTTGCGATTATAGGTACTATAAGGCAAGTTTTGGATTCGTGTTGAGATAACAATCAAACATGATATTATGATGATAGAGAACACCAAAAAAGTGGGTGGCACAATTCTGTCTGTCTGTCTGCCTGTCTGTTCGTCTATAGCCTAAACGGCTTGATCGATTTTCTTCAAACTTGGTACATAGTGGTTTTTGGTGATTATGCCCACACGCTTTTTTTCATTTTTTTTTTAGAATCAAAAATAACGGTACCTGCCACCTGCCATACAATTTTTCTTAGCAATCTTACATAATCGTATTTTTCTCAAAAACGGCTCGACAACTTTTCTTAAAAAAAATTCAATAAATTTATTTTAGTAAGGGTTTTCTTTTGGTAGAAAACCATTTTTCAAAAATGGTTATTAATGGTACCTCCCAAAGAACCATTACTTGAATAACCCCTTTTGATTCTTTTTTAAGCTTTACATTTATGTACCTATATGTAATGTGTAGTCCATTACTGCCAACTATTCTTTGTAAATTGCTCAAAAGTTTTCAAAAGAACGGTTTTTTCGTCAATTTCGCTTCCAATCTTAAATGTTTATCTTATTCTCATCATTGTCCGAAAAGTATGAAATGAAGCTAAATTTTGTGATGAATACAATTTCTAGCTTAAACTACATATAAGCGGGAGTCCGATTAAGACTTAAGCTTCTCCATGATCATGCCTTCGACTGGCTTGAAGCCATGTATAAGATGGACTTTTGGTAAGCAGTTCTTATTGATCTTAAAATTTCATGACCCCCCCCAAACTGAATTCCTGGGTCCGCGCCTGGGTACACTATTGTTTTTATTTCAGTTACAGTTTGTTAAGAACAATTTTGGTACCTATTAGGCTAGGAACGCACATGCGATCAAGAAATTGTACTGAGATGCGACCATTTTTTTAGTCGCGGCGACAGAAAATCGCAATGATAACGATATGAGAGGCTGTGAGTGAAAAAGTGGTGTAAGGTGTAACCGACTTTCTTTATCATATTTTCCATTTTTAACTGGTCACATTTTCGGAAAGCTTAGATGTTTAAGAATTTTGGCTTAGATGACTTTGACTCAAATACATGTAAAAATACGAAAGAAAAGTATAAGTATCAATTTAGTCTATAAATGGGTTACTTACATCACTTTTGCACTCACGGCATCATGTAATAGGTAGATTCAATTTTCATAAAATTAAATGTTAGTATATCACAAATATAAAGTTAAATTCTATAAAAGAAACATTTTTCATTTCAGGTTGTTATCTCAACACAAGTGACAGTTGATGGACCACTATTAGCCATTTCTGATAACATGTTTGTGCACAATAATTCTAAGCACGGCCGCCGAGCAAAGCGGATGGACGCCACGGAAGGTACAGGAACTCCCTCCCTGTCCATTTCGGGTCACCCCCTTGCACCTGACAGTACCTACGATGGTCTGTAGATAGTTTCTGTTTCGTTTTTTTTTTTATAAGTTGAACAAATTGAATTTATAGTAATGAAATTAATGTGGTTTTTCATTTACGTTGTATATGCTCTTAATTTTCATTGCTAAAAAATTAAAATAAAGAATAATAGTCAAGTAAATCGACCCCAAATAAACGAATAGATTCAGAACACTGGTACTTAAGACATATCCAAAAGTACCCCATGGGAACATTGGTATTAAGTTTCCTGTTTCCAATATGAAAATGACCACTTATTGCAGATAACAAAATATATTGCGTTAAAGCAAACTTGTGATATATCTATTAATAATGATTTTTCATTTTCACAATACTTACAATTTCATTTCTACTCTATACTGAAATACTGTAGATATTTTAAACAATCTTGTTTCGTTGGCTTTTGTTTAAATATATACAATACATATATGGTGTTTGAAAATTAGTTTTTTTAAATCTTTGTCGAGAAAATGCATTGGGCCTTACTAATAACCGAAGCAGATGTGGCAAAATTGTATGGGGCCTGGGCCAAGAGCGTGCATGAACAAGAGTGGTATAAAAAAAAGGTGAGTGTTAGCACATTAAATCTGTGAAGTTTTTGGGAAATCGTGTGTGGGAATTTTGAGTTATTGTTCATATTTCGAAGGCTTGGTTTTTGTCCGTTTATAAGCAAATAAAGTCATATATCATAGGAAGTGTAAGACAAACCCCTATCTATTTGGTATCAAATGAAAGGTCAGTTTTGTATCTTTCAAATAATGTAAAAATCATGATTCTAGAACCTTCAGTTTTTGTAATAATCAAATAAACGTGAAACTTAGTATTTTTTTTAGAAATCAGTTATTTCTGAAAAATCTACAGTGGCTTTGTACCGTTTTTAACAGTTATGTGAAAGAACACATTTCAGTCTTTATTTTGATACATAATAATCTAAGATTCAGTCAATAATAAGCAAGAAACCCACCTTCCGAGTCCTTGCTTGGGAAAATCAAATAGAATCTACACAATATGGGGTTTATACTAGAGTTCCTGTTAACATATTTCTTTATTTTTTGAACTTGGCCAAAATGATCTCAACTTAATACCAATCCATTCGAATATTTTTAAAGTTTATTTATATTTCCAAAAACGTCTTGTCAAAAACATAATGAGACAAACTTCAAAATGGTTGTCAATCATGTTGTTTTTCTTTGGTCACTCCTTGTAGTCCTTTTTAGCTCCTTCTGTTTTCCAAAAGTCTTCCAGTGGCTTTGTTTTTATCAGAGAGCACACCAATACACGTAAACATACGTTGTCATTCTTAGGATTACTTGTCAGAGAAATTAATGTATGAAAAATCGTTTTGTATAAAATAACGTCATTTGGTAAAGTTTGTATGAATTCAGAAAGTCGGTCGTTTCATATTTTATTGGAATTATAAAGGATAAATTTTCTGAAAAAACAATAGAGCAACAGTACTCTGATCCCTAAAAAAAAAATCTTCTAAGTTGGCGGGAAAAGAAATATCACTGTAAGAATCCCAACAGAAAATAATTTGTTTCCGTAGCAATTTCATGCTGGTATGTATTTCCATATGTCAGAAAACTATGAAGTTTACTCAAAATATGCATGTTCTTGCATTATGTTTATCAACTATGTATGTACATAAAATAAAATTAAAATCGTCCAAACCCTTTGAACGAATTACATACTAAAGTACTGAAAAAGTTGCTGTTAAAAAAGAATACGGCAATACTTATCTTTACTCCTTGAACAATAAAAAAACTAAATTCATCTGTCATTTTGCCGAGCTAAGGATAGGAAAGTTTTTTCAGATTTCGAATCAAGTGATAAAAACTTAATTAAACTAAATAAAAAAGTGTTATATAGTTAGTGTAATGAACACTTGCAATACTTTTTTTTAATTAAATATAAAAGAACACGCGGTGTCATGGGCGCCCGCAGGATTTTTGCAAGGGGGGGGGGGCAGAAATAAAATGTACCTACCTTTAAAAATTGAGATTCTAAATTAGGCATTGTTGCAAAAAATATAATGGCATATAATGAACAGGCACCCGTTAGATATATACAAATATTGTTTTTTTATCTTAAAAGTTGTTTTTCTCTTTAAACGCTTGTAAAAAACGCCGCGGTTACCTCCACTCCCTCCCACTTCTTAGTACCTTCATATAATAAGCCGAAGTGAGTGCAGTGTGACGGACGCGTTCCGCTCGCTGCTTCCATAGGTCAGTTTCAGCATACGCGTGGGTCCATAATATATTTGTTCCTTTTACTAATTTAGTGTTCGAGTTCTGATTCAAATTTGTGTAATGAAAAATTAAATTATTCATTCAGGGAATCGAGACGATATGATGGAGCAATAGCTAAGTGCTAAAAAGCCCAGCGACGATGACGAAAATAGCCTAAATTCAAATTTTCACGACTGCACTTAATTTATTTATTTATTTATTTAGCTACAAATTAACAAATTATTAGCTTTGAGATTGAAAAGATCTATAAACTTCTTCTTTTAAACAATATTTTGAATTATTAAAATCAATTACATTAATATATTTATTAAAAGCTGAGCATGCAGCGAGCAAAGGTTCATGATTTCCATAATTCATTCTATTAAATCTTTGATTTAAAAATCTACAGATCTTAAGGATCGTGAGTAAATATTTAGGTTGAATTGTGCTAAAAGATATTCAGAATCATCATACACAAATAATATTTTAGAGACTGTTCTTCGATGAGTCAGTGACGGCAAATTAATTTAGGCTAGGCGCTGGTTGTATGGTGGTAGATGAGTGTTTACGTTCCAGGGAAGATGGCGAAGCGCATAAATGAGAAATCGTTTTGGCACAGATTCCAGTCTATTTATATTAGTTTGATAACTCAGACTCCAAACGCTGCTACAGTATTCGATTTTTGTTCGCACAAGATAGCAGCATAAAGTTTTTAAAATGTATGTGTCTCCAAATTTTTTTGAAAACCTACAAACAAATCCCAACATGCATTTGGCTTTATTAATAATGTGATCAATATGTTTGTTAAAGTCTAATTTTGGGTCCATTATAACGCCAAGATCACAAAAACTATCAATCCTTTCAAGTGATGGTTGACTACACAGGAAAAAGACATTAAAGAAGGGCACAAGTTTGCGTGAAAAAGACATACACTTGCACTTTGCTACATTTAGTTCCATATCATTGACACTACACCAATAGAAAACACTATTCAAATCCATTTGCAGCAGTTTATAGTCATCATTATTTTTGTAAGATAAGTGAAGCTTAGCGTCATCGGCGAATATAAGAAGATTAGAATATTTGATTGCACTATGTAAGTCATTTATAAACAATATAAATAGAAAGGGACCTAAATGGCTTCCTTGAGGAACGCCGGAATACACAATTATCTTTTTTGATGTTTTGTTTTTAAAATAGACAAACTGTGATCTGCAACATAAGTATGTATGACTCCAACCAAACTATAAACCATTTAGGGAGCCCAATGGTCATTAGCTTTTTTAAAAGTAAACCATGATAAACGCGGTCAAAAGCTTTTGAAATATCCAAGTATGCGACATCTGTTTGAAATCCATTTTGGTTTTTACAATGACATCCGAGCAAAACTCCATCAAGTTGGTTGCGGTAGATTTACCCTTCATAAATCCATGTTGATGTGGCGTAACGTTTTTGTATCTTTTTTCAATGGCTTCTAGAATAATTTTTTTCGAACAATTTTGGTATACATGATAACTTAGCAATGCCTCTATAGTTGGATATATTGCACTTGTTTCCGTTTTTAAATAGTGGCGAAATAAATGAGGACTTCCAAAAGTTTGTAAGGGCTAATTAATAAGACGAAAACTTATAAAATAGACTTAAAAAATAAGACCTTGCACTAAATATTGGATTTATTCTTTTTCTCGCAAGAGAAGTTGTAGCCTTCTTGGTGCTTCCCTAGAAAATCTGTCTAGCACACTTTTTTTCAAATAATGCTCTTGCGGCTTGAGTAGATAACCGATCTCTATGTGAAAAAAGTATACAAAGGCCACTGAGTCGATCATTGCTCGCTCATTGCAGGGACATGGTTCAAAAATATTCCTTTCTATTATGAAAGAAAAAATACAAGTAGGTAACTTAACATATTATGAAAGTAATAGATATTGTCGTTGTGGCACGCGACGCGTTTGTAGTCTTTGTTAAGGATATCTGTTTATTGAGTAGAAGGAAATATAAGGCTAGTCGCGCACATGCAACTTTCAGTTTCGCAACTGTTTGGTTGCAAAAATGAATCCTATTGACTCATATGGGACAGCGCGCACATGCAGAAACTATTCAGTCGTCGATTCGAGCAACTTTTCAGTTTGTGTTTTGCCACAAACTGAACGATTGCCCGAAATCGGTTTTTCAATTTGTGTCATATAGAATAATATGTAACTGCGCGTACATGCAACCAAATAGTTGCAGATATTTTACCACATCGTTGAATTTTGTTCTTTCCAAAGTGACTTATGTTCTCTGTGCGAAAGAGAACAAATTTATCTTTTCTTTTATCTGCTGAGCAAAAGAATAGGACAAAGGCGATAATATTTTACTTTGTATGTATGGGGTAGACAATTTTAATAAACATTGTCCGTGTGTTGGTTAGGTTCGTTGCGATTGTGGAGTTGCTCATGTGCGCGCTCATCGGTCAACTTGTGACTAAACTGTTTTGTTGCAGTAGCAGTTGCATGTGCGCGACTAGCCTAAAAGAGAACAAACTTTATGCGGAAGATTACTTCTTTATGTTTTCTGAAACATGTGCATGTGCTAAGGAAGGTAAAAATTACCTACGTCAACTTTTGCTAATAATTTCATGTGAGGCAGAAAAATATTTTTTGTTGGATACCTATTCAATTATTGAGTGACAAAAATTGAATTGCATTAGTGGAAGGTTGGTAGGATACCTACATATTTTTTATATCTTTTTCTGATTCTAAAAATTGAACCACCTCGTAGTCCTGAACATTAAAATTAAATTAATGTAGGTATAGAACAAAAGTAAAAACTTGAAATTCTAGGGGGGGGCAAATGCCCCCTCTGCCCCCCCCCTGCGAGCGCCCATGCGCGGTGCTACGTTAAATCCTAAAAAAACTCCTGTAACTCTTTGTTACATATTTCATTTCAAAAGTGAGTTTTGTCTGATATTTCCACATAAATTAATGTGAAGTGATGCTTTTTAGGTTAATAAACTATCGTAGAATACTTTTCAATTGATATTTCGTGATATTTTGCTATAATAAATCTAATTTGTTGTAAATAAAAATATACTTCAATCAAGTGATTTAGTAGAGATTCATTTGTCAAATGAGAAATTCTTGTCCAACAGGGACTACAGGGTGATGGCAAGGCGCTCAAATCCATTTAGTGTCTGAAGGGCAGAGTTATTATCAAGGTTTTGAATGATATATTCTTAAAGGTCTTTTTGCTGTTGGCCCTAACTATCATCTCAGTTTTGTATTTTTGGCAAGAAGTTTTATGTCATTTTAAAAGTATTCTTAGATCATGTATTTACCTAAAGAACTCCGCTTCACATAACTTTATGTAGAATATGAGACAAAACTTACTGTGAAATGAAAAATTTGTTCACCCCGTATTATAGGTGTTCCTTCATTATTTAGTGTCGCATGTTGTCTTTTTTTATATTTTTTTTAAATATAAGTATTGCAAGTATTGACTGTATTTACTTTTGTTTCACTTTTTGATGTGTAAACATCTTAGCACTCGGTATGGGTAAAATTGAAAATCGGCTGTAACGGATATGGGTTCACGGTTCCGTTTGGAACCATTTTATTTGTTGTAGGTTAGTAGAACTCTGTAAACTCGAATTGGTAAGGTAGTTTTCATTTCATACCTAATGGTTTTGGTATTTGCTAAGTGGAGTGAATTCCTTACACCCCGACTCCACAGTAGATAATTTCTTTCGTCTTGACATTAAATATCTAATGGAGTCACTCCGTTTCATATCTTGATTGGATGTCAAGATACAATCATATCTTGACAGAGATATTTGACATACATTTTGCCAGGTGAAGATTTTGTTGCTTTTTTTCTAGAAATTTAATTTTTTATTTCATTATTTTGTATCCATATGCTGCTTTTGATCTCTGCAATCGCGGGTGGAAATTTTGGTTTGTGATATTAAGTGTTATTTGCAATTTCTTGATTTGAAATGTCATAACATGATTTGCCAAGTGGCGCATTCTTTTCTGTTTCTCTAGTTGGCTGCATTTAATGTAACAAAAAGAAGTGTTGTTATGTCACATTTAAAAAAGTTACTTTGAGTTACTTTTCATTTAGGAACGACAAAAGCTAAAAATATGGCTGATCTGTCAAACAAATTGGGTGAAAAAAAGTCGAAATAAATTTGGAATTAAAAATCAAGAAGAAATTGTGATTTCATTATTGAAAAGAACTTTTATCAGCACTTTGAAAATGCATACATTTTTCAAATTAAATTTCATTTTACATTCTAGCACAAAATTGAATATTTAAGCAAAAATATTTCCATTTTTTTTTATCATTCATTACTTGCACAAATTTCTTTACTACAGATCAATCAAATCAGATAAAAAAATGTCGCAAAACCTGGAAAAAATTTCCAAACTCACTATCGACGGTAAAATCAATAAAAATAAAAATATATTAGCTTTATATTTTCCCCCAGATCTGATCTGGATTGTATATGCATAGTATTACAAAAACAACACAAAATCCAACTTTGCTTTTGGATTTCGATTTGCAAATTAATTCTGACCATACACCCTTAGTAATTTTGCAAAAATGAGTTTTTTCTCTGACAGGTAGATGGCTTTTTGTATTGAAGATAGGGAGAAAAAAGAGTAGAGAGAAAATACAGAAACAAAAGTATAAACGGGGATAGGCATATATAACACTCTTGTAGTACCTACTGGGATCCTGTTTGTTTTATTATGATAATCTAATCCAGATCAGATCTGGGGGATAATAAAATTAAACTATTACATATTACAAAAATGAGATCAATTCCAAACCGAACGATAGAGAAGCAAAAACAAAAGATAACTCAAAATGAAAACATCGTGATTTCAGCTGCTTTTGACGGATTAACCATTTCAACTCAGTATCAAAGAGATGAGTTGGAAAAATGTCCTCAAAGTTACTTTTTGACACTTTAACTTTGAATCCAGTAACAACTTTGTGACGTCATAAAGTTTTCTCGGAAGGTGTTTTTTAATGGGTAAATTCAATATACTTTGTGTCGTGCAACCATTTTGTTTTAGCGCTTGTATTACAGATTCCTAATTTTTGCCATAAGTGGTAATGACCCGATCCCTTACCTTCAGGTGAAAACGAATGTTTACACATCTTCCACGCGAGTCCCGGTACTCAAACATTTTTTTATTTAGTTTGAATAGCTTTTTTTTTTACTTTTTTAACATTTTAAAATCTCTACACTTTCCTATAGCTCGGCAAAATTGACAGAAGCACTTCAATGATATTTTTTTTTTAATCCTGCTTTCCTTGGGCGCCCCAGAATTAACAGTGTAACTGCACGCCGAACCCGTGTCAATGCATTTGTGTTTGTGTATTTCTTCTTCTATGTCTTCACTTGTGTTATTGTAGTTTGCGGTTTTGTTTGATGGAATTTGATGCAAATTGTAGTAGATTCAAGGGAAGTCTGAGGATTTTGTTAGCAAAAGGGTAAAATTCTTTATTGGTAGCATTCCTTTAAGCTCCACATTTTATTTTAACTTCTCAGTTAGCTAATAGTCGGCATTAGTGTTTGATTATTAGTAAGGCCCATTGTTTTTAATTCTAGGACATAATAACCCCGTCGTTTTCTGCCCGTTAACGAATTAAAAAAAAGTTATATATTTCTTGTAATATTGTAATGACTTTCAAATTTGAGCTAAAACGTCTCACAACAGCCAACAAACGGACGCAGTAGAGCTTACGGTCGCAGTGCAAACATACCCTTATTAGCTTTAACTATAGCGACTCTCAAACGAAAGAAGTGCCATCTTCCGGATTATAGCAGATATACCAGCTGTCAAATAAAAGCTTTTGGAAGAGAAATTATTGGGAAATTTCCCCTACGGAAAGCTCTGGAAGCAGAGACCAGAACCTTCTACTTATTTCTAGAGTTTTTCAAACAAGTATAAAAGGCACATGTTTGATCGGCAGCGACACAGTTTGTTTTTAATCGTGAATGAATAAAATTGGTTGTAATAAAAGTGAAAAGTAAAGTTGGTTAGTTAATTTCAGTGGTGAATAACAAATCGTTTTGTTTGTAGTAAGAAAAGTAAAGTGTTTTATTTTGTGAAATAAATAAGTGGACGTTTAAATAAAGTAAATAAGTTTTATTAACGAACCTGAGAAAATATTACATTGGTGTCAGAAGTGGGATAAACTCTGCAACAGCTTCAAGCAGACATCGAACGATTGGCGCATCTGGCATATTCAGCTAGAGAAGATGAAATCATTAACCAATTCGCAACAGAAGCCTTTGTTCGTGCTGTTTCTGACATCAACCTTCAGCGAGAAATTCGAACGGCTGGAAAACGCACACTCCCTGAAGCATTAGCGTTCGCCCTGACTATGGAAGCAGCAGAACAGGCTTCTCAAGGAGTTAATCGGGTAAGAGAACTAGAAATTGAGGAGTGTTCTTGCTAGAGAACTGCATTCCAAAGGAACCAGCGAGACGGACCTGCTGGATGCTGGAACTATAACAAGACCAGACATCTTCAATGCCAGTGCAGATTGCCACCTAGAAGACCTGCATGTCAACATTTTGGAAGCAGAAACTTTAGCAACAACAATGTCAAACTCCTACTCGCCCCGTTTCTCAACCGGGAAACGAGCAAGAACCAACCTCGAGGAGCAGAAGCTGGTTTCTGGTATCGATGGCCCCAGAACCACCATCCAGGTCTCACAGACGAAACGAAACAATAAGAGTCTGACTGTGGAGGCAACACTAAACGGCAAGACGCAAGTGGCTTCGATCGACACCGGTGCCACTGCTTCCATTGCTCGAAAGGACTTGATGAAGATGACATGGCTGCATAACACCAACACTTACCGTCTTAAAACTGCAACAGGGAGGTAGCCAGAGTTTACGGGGAAGTTCGTCCTAAAAACCATTTGGCAGAACTGGTGTTTTCACATCTGTTTCTGGAGTAATTCTCGACATTGGAAAGCAAGTTCTCAAATACCGAAATGAGGAGATTCCTATGGTTTATGGCAATGAAAATTCAAATACATTAAGGAAGTAAGGACTGTCATTAAGGATGATATTTGCCTGCCACCTTCCTCAGAAGTGTTCGTTTGGACAAAAATAAAGGGAAATTTGGGTAGCCTTTGATACCTAATGGTGGAGCCAGACTTTGAACAATCTTCCCAAAACATCATCTTGTGGCACCAAAGAACAACATGGTGCCCGTCCGGATACCTAACATCAAATCGTACGAAGTTAAGCTAAGAAAAGGATAAATAGTTGAGAAGTGTGAATCCGTGTTCGCAATAGCTACGATCACAGAAGCTGACGCACAAAAATCTGTGGACCTCGTGAAAGTGAACTCTATGAAGGCAAAAATTCTGAAGTCATCCAAATTAACTGGACGTCAGCTAAGTGTTGCTGGAAGCCTCCTCTGGTGCAGCATCGAATCGACGCGGGAGACGAGAAACCTATTCGACAACCAGCAAGACGTCTCCCATTAACCAAACAAGCCGAAGTTGAAGAGTTGATATCGCCAATGAAGAGAGATGGGCTAATCGAAAACTCTAAAATTCCTTGGGCATCCCCAGTTATTCTTGTCAAAAAGGAGGACGGGAGTACTCGATTTTGTGTGGACTATCGGAGGCTGAACGATGTGACAGAGAAAGACAGCTACCCTCTGCCAAGAATCAGCGATACTCTGGATGCGATAGAAGGAGCTGAATGGTTCTCAACATTGGACTTGAAGAGTGGCTACTGGCAGAGAAATGATCTGTGGCAATTTAAAGTGATGCCTTTTGGACTATGCAACGGTCGGGCAACATTTGAGCATTTGATGGAGTTCGTTTTCGAAGGACTTACTTGGAAATCTTGCCTAGTTTATTTGGACGATGTCATCGTTTATGGTAAAACATTTGACGAGCATTGTGGACACCTTAAGGCCGTGTTCCAATGGCTTCGAGAAGCAAACTTGAAATTGAATCCAGACAAGTGCGAATTTTTCAAGTCTGAGTAAAAATACTTGGGACATATCATCTCTTCCCAAGGAGTGAAGACTGTTCCTGAAAAAGTTGACCCCGTAAAGAATTGGCCAACACCACAGGATAAACATCAGCTCGAAAGCTTTCTTGGTCTAGCCACGTATTATCGACGATTTGTGAAGGATTTTGCAGGGATCACGAAAATTTTGCACCAGCTAACAGAGAAAGGCAAACCGTTCAAATGGTCAAGCGAGTGCGAGAAAAATTTCGGGGAACTTTAGCAGCGCCTATGCAATACACCAGTTTTGGCCTATCCGACACCAGGGAAACCTTTCATCATCGACGCTGACGCAAGTAACGTGGGAATTTGTGCCGTACTATCATAAGTCCACGAAGGAGAAGAGAAAGTCGTTGCCTATTACATCAAGGTGCTCTCAAAGCCAGAAAGAAATTACAGTGTGCCCAGAAGAGAACTTCTAGTATCGGCAACAAAACACTTCCATAAGTACATCTATGGACAGAAGTTCCTTCTTCGAACAGATCATGGCGCACTTAATTTTCTGTTGAGCTTCAAAAATCCAGAAGGTCAAGTGGCAAGCTGGATTGAGAGATTGCAGACATACGACTACCAGATCCAACATCGAAGAGGAAGGATGCACTCAAACGCAGATGATTTATCTCGGAGACCATGCAAACCGGACTGCAAGCACTGCACATGTCAAGAAGAGAAGGAGGTTGCTTCCATCCAGCGATTAAGAGCCGACCCCATTTACGGTACGAGTAATGAAGAAATAAGAGCTGCCCAACAAGAAGACTCGGATATTAAACCCATTCTTGCATGGAAGGAACACCAAGAGAAACCAACTCTTGAGGCGTATTGGGCACAATGGGACTCGCTTCATGTACAAGAAGGAGTACTAAGACGTAAATGGGAGTCCACAGACGGCAAATCATATGTGATGCAGCTAGTCGTACCTCGTTCCAAAGTTAATGATGTTCTTCAAGAGATGCATGAGGTAGCTTCCGGAGGACATTTGGGGGTCAATAAGGCAATGGAAAAGGTAAGGCAGCGATTCTACTGGCTACATACAAGAGAAGACGTCGAAAAATGGTGCCGAAAATGTGATACTTGTGCTGCAAGCAAGTGACCAGGTACAAAAGTCCAGAGTAGAATGCAGCAGTATAATGTGGGCACGCCGCGCCGTTTGAGAGGATTGCAATAGACGTTGCAGGCCCTTTTCCAGAAACCGAAAACGGAAACCGATACATACTGGTAGTAATGGACTACTTCAGCAAGTGGCCTGAGGCATTTGCCATCCCAAAGCAGAAAACCAAAACAGTCGCAGATCAGATTTTTTTTAACTGGATAAGCAGGTTTGGTGTAGCTATGGAACTCCATTCAGATCAAGAGAGGAACTTCGAGTCAAAAATCTTTCAGGAAGTTTGTACATTCCTTGGCATTAAAAAGACCAGGACAACACCGCTTCACCCACAATCTGATGGGATGGCTGAACGATTCAACCGGACCCTTAAAGAACACTTTTTCAAAGTTATAAGCGACAACCAACGAGACTGGGATCGGCATATTCCATTATTCTTGATGGCCTATCGAAATTCGGTACATAGCTCAACAGGACATACACCATAAGATATCCTGCTCGGGAGCACAATACGACTACCAAGTGAAATCAAATCAGGATGTTATGCAAATGAGCCACAAGGAATAGGCGACTACGTGGACAACCTCAAAGAAAAGCTAGTTGACATCCACGAAAGGACAAGAGCAAATATAAAGCTATCAAGTGATCGGATGAAAACACGATATGACACAAAAGCAACAACAACAGGATTCCAAGTGGGAGACCTTGTGTGGTTTTATAATCAACACAGTCGGAAGGGACTTTCACCGAAGCTTCAACAAAATTGGGAAGGCCCTTATACTGTTGTAATACGATTAAACGATGTCGTCTACCGCATTCAGAGAGGATTAAGAGGCAAACTGAGAGTAGTTCACAGCGACCGTTTACATCGTTATAATGGTGAAGGGAGTGATGGATTTGCTCGGGACGATCAATCCTAAGAGGGGGGCAGTGTAATGACTTTCACATTTGAGCTATAACGTCTCACAACAGCCAACAAACGGACACAATAGAGCTTACAATCTTAGTATAAACATACCCTTATTAGCTATAATTATAGCGACTCTCAAACGAAAGAAGTGCCATCTGCCGGATTATAGCAGATATACCAGCGGTCAAATAAAAGCTTTTGGAAGGGAAATTATTGGAAAGTTTTCCCTATGGAAAGCTCTGGAAGCAGAGACCAGAACCTTCTACTTATTTCCAGAGTTTGTAAAACAAGTATAAAAGGCACATGTTTGACCGGCAGCGACACAGTTTGTTTTTAATCGTGAATGAATAGAGTTGGTTGTAATAAAAGTGAAAAGTAAAGTTGGTTAATTAATTTCAGTGGTGAATAATAAATCGTTTTGTTTGTAGTAAGAAAAGTAAAGTGTTTTATTTTGTGAAATAAATAAGTGGACGTTTAAATAAAGAAAATAAGTTTTATTAACGAACCTGATAGACTTAGAGGCCACAGCAGATTTTGGGTGTGAGTGATAGCAAAAAAAAAGTATAGGCATCGAAAGCTTCATTAAAGGCTATTCAAAAAATCCAAGTCTTACAGTCCAAAACTGGGGCCTTTGCGAGAAACTGTGCATCGAAAAAAAAAAATATGAGTGCAACTTCGAGGATAATCGTTTTAGCCGAAATTGGTTCTCACCCCTTCCTAGATAAGCTCCGCGAATCCCATATCACGGAATCTGAGATCATATATTATAATCAAACAATACCTATGCCGTCAACCTGGCAGCGCCACAAATGCCCTGAGAACAGAATATTGCAATTTCAAAATGCATCAACAAAATAAACATGTTTTAATCCCCCCAAGTTTCGTTCACGTTCACTTACACTTTGTATTTGCACCAATTATATGCCGTCAACCTATCAGTACTAGGACGGCCCTATGATCCCTTTAACTTTCAAAATGCAACACAAAAAAACACATGTTTTATACCAGCTCAAGTTTCGTTCACTTACAGTTTGTATTCGTACGAATTATATGCCGTCAACCTGCCAGCACTAGCTGTCTTAGTGCTGCCAGGTTGACCTAAAACCAGAATAATGCATTGTTAAAAGGCAACAAAAAAATAAAAATGTTTTTTACCAGCCCAAGTTTCGTCCACTTACACTTAGTACATATTCATTCGTACAAATTATATGCCATCATCCTGGCAGCGCAAGGACGGCCATAAGACCAATATAACTCACTTTTTAGTTTGTATTGCATTTTAAAAGTGCATTTGTGTGGACTTATGCCCATCCTAGCAATGCCAGGTTGACGGCTTATAATTCGTACGAATACAATGTGTAAGTGAACGAAACTTGGGCATTGGGCTATTAAAAAACATAGTTTTTTTTAGAGTGGTATAGACATAGAGAACACTGTTTACCTTAAGTCTATTACAATAGAGTTTGTGTTGATCATTTCATTAATTTTTGTCGACAACAGAAAATCGATTTAATTCCAAACAGAATCGTTTTTTTCTAAACAAAATCGAATTTATTCTGTCAAAACAAATCTTGCATTTTAAGCAAGATTTCACATCGATTCCCAACTAACACACTCTTCAGAGTAAAGCTCCCAGAATCCACAAATCCTTTCTCATAAGGTTCTTCTAGATCCCATAGCTATACTTAATAATAAACATCGTGTAATGAAACTTAAATTACTCTCATAGTGATTTTATAATGAGACTGCGTCTTTTTTTTATTCCTAATGCTTAAGTTTTATTATGAAATCAATTTTTTCTCCCTTACTAGGAGTGTACAGTCGACTCCGCTTAACTGGAATACGATAATTGCAGAATATTTGTATCAGTTAAGCGGAGTTTTCAATTAACCGAACTTCGAATAACTGAAACTTGTTTCAAATAAGCGGAATTCCGTCAAAATATAATAAATTTAATTCAAAAAACAATATATATTATATTTATTTTGGTTTATTTTCCACAACATTGCAGAATATCTTTAAAGCTTACGTACCCTCCAGGAACGGATTGACAAGAAATGAGTTTTTAACATTCCAAATCCGAGGGGTGTGCTCGATTCAAGATTCTCGGTACGAAGAATCAGTAGTGTTTCGGTATTTACCGCGTGAATTTGACGTTTATTTCAGTAGTGGGCATTTTTGTGTGCAATAAAACCGATGAAATTATAATATGTCTGTTCGCGTACCTCCCAAAACTACGATTTTCAACGAATTTAGGCCAGAATTCTGTCAAAGCTCATATGAAAAAAATAAAATTCGTAGAAATTCGTAGTTTTAGGAAGTGCGCGAACAGACACAATAATATTTTCATAAAAAAAATACAAAATAACATCAGATAGCGAATTATTGCATAATTATTCATGTTAATTTGGATATGCAAATTGAAAAATACCCACTGTTGTACAACTACAAATTGGCGGAGTACTCAAGAAAGGACTTTAAATTGTTTTCTATGTACGGATGTCGCCAGTATTTCTTTCTTTTTTTGCGTGAACGCATATATACAAAGCAAGCAATGAAATCTTCTTTTGATGACGACATTTTTGTTTGTGGAGACGTCAAAAACTAATTCTGTATAATACTGTACCAAAACTATACCGACAAGTGAGGAACGAATACGACATCGGTATTCGTTCGGTAAGGCGGTAAATACTGATTACAGTTACCGCACCGACAAATCAGGGAGCGGCTTTAGTGCCAGCATTCAATGGTAGTTTCACTAATGCGAAGTTGAATAAGTGCAAAACTAGCATTTGAGTTTGAGACGAAAATATTTGTTTCAATTATGCGAAGTTTTCATATAACCGGAGTTCCTTTATGCGAAGTAGTTTGTGTGGAAAATGCTCATAAAAGCTCCGTTATAAATTTCTTGTTAAGTTAAGTTAAGTTAAGCAAGGTTTTCAGTTAAGCGGAGTGCAGTTAAGCGGAATTGACTGTATAAACTTTAAGTCTTATAATAATCTTATTATGAAATTTGATCTCTGTTAACAATACTGTAATGCTTATAATCCCATAGCATTGTATATAAATTCTATAGTATTCTCATGAAGAAAAAAAGCTCGTGGCCATCTATGCGTCCAAATGTCATACTAATTTTTGTTAAGGGATCTCGGTAAGGCGATCACAGCGAACCTATCGACCAAATGTCTACCTACAAAATCGTGTTTCATGAGAATACTATAGATTGGATATACAATGCCCATAGTAAAAACACTTATAAGCGGTTATCTTATACTCTAAGAAAACGCTTTTAAAGATTTGTAGTATAATAGTTTCATAACAAGAAGCTAATAGGAGTTAAAATAAAAACAAACAGCACACAACAAAATACTCTATTTCTATTGCCATAAAAGTGAAGACTATACAAAAAAAAGTTGAGAAAAAAAACAAGCAAAATATGTAGGTAATTAAAATATCAATTATTTTGAAAGCGGTTTGTTTTGTTATATATTTTGTTATTATATAAATCGCACAAATAGTGCAAAAGTGTTAGAACTCAAAAATCCTAGTTTTTCAGTACAGGCAAAAAACCGTTCTGGGAAAATAGGAAACGTTAAACTATGAAATAAGAAATTAAAGCTAGAGGAATTAGACTGTTTACCACCTTAACATCAAGTATTATTTCCCATTTTTAACCACTAAAATCAATATTTATAAGTTCATCGTTGATTTTTACGTCTCCGGTTGTGTATGTATATATGAAATTATATAAATAAAATTAAATAAAAATGATATGAAAACAAATTATTGTTATATTCAATTTATTAAAAAACTTAAGTTTTTGTTACACAACATTTTTTATTTTTTGTTTCGTTACGCGTTTCGGAATTAGAATTCCATAGCCCGAAGATGGAATTCTAATTCCGAAACGCGTAGCGAAACAAAAAATAAAAAATGTTGTGTAACAAAAACTTAAGTTTTTTTTTATAAATTGAATATAACAATAATTTGTTTTCATATCATTTTTATTTTATTTTATTTATATAATTTCAAATATTTATAAGTTATGACATTTTTGGTGACTTTTGCGCTAAGAAGCAGTGTTCCCGTCCCGACACTTTTGAAAACAATTTTTTGAGTTGTGATATTTTTGTTTGATTCTTTTACTCATAATCATGCTCATGATTATACCTTATTTCTTATTGTGACAAAAAATAATTTCTTTTCTTATGAAAAAGTGAATAACTTGTTGCACACCTAATTTGTTTTGTGTCTTTTGACTTACATTTGCAATGTTAACTTAAATTAACTTTTAATATTATTTCGTTTACTAAGACTTGTTTTGAACTTTCTTTCCCTTAAAACTGAAAGTGGACTCTTATAAAAAATCATTAGATAAAAAGATGGGGTTGGGTATAGCACATACCAGGACCACTCAACCCAAGACACCTCATCCCGCAGCTTTCATACCATGAACTAGCTGGTACTAGTACAACTAATACCGGGACAACTCATACCGGAAGTGAAACTGGACCCAAAAATAAATTACACTTACTATAAAATACTGGGAAAGCTTATGGTCCGTGTTTTTGATAAGTTCGTTAAATTTATTTGTATGAGGGATTTTTTGGTTAATAAAAGTGGGATTTGGATTTATAAAATATGATTTTTTTTAATAATTATTAGATTTTTTGTGGTGTTTCTGATGGAGTAAGGTCTGATGGAGGAGGTTCTGGAGGTGGGTCTGGAACCTGGACAAAGGAAAACATTTTTTTTTACTTTTTCATAGATTTTTTTTGTGGTGTTTCTGATGGAGTAAGGTCTGATGGAGGAGGTTCTGGAGGTGGGTCTGGAACCTGGACAAAGGAAAAATTTTGTTTTTAACTTTTTCATAGATTTTTGTTTGTGGTGTTTCTGATGGAGTAAGGTCTGATGGAGGAGGTTCTGGAGGTGGGTCTGGAACCTGGACAAAGGAAAAATTTTTTTTTAACTTTTTCATAGATTTTTTTTGTGGTGTTTCTGATGGAGTAAGGTCTAATGGAGGAGGTTCTGGAGGTGGGTCTGGAACCTGGACAAAGGAAACAAAATTTGTTGTACTTTTTCATAGATTTTTGTTTGTGGTGTTTCTGATGGAGTAAGGTCTGATGGAGGAGGTTCTGGAGGTGGGTCTGGAACCTGGACAAAGGAAAAATAACTTTTTTTTAACTTTTTCATAGATTTTTGTGTGGTGTTTCTGATGGAGGAGGTTCTGGAGGTGGGTCTGGAACATGGGCAAAGGAAAACATTTTTTTTTAACTTTTTCATATATTTTTTTGTGGTGTTTCTGATTGAGGCAGGTCTAACGGAGGTGGTTCTGAAGGTGGGTCTGGAACCTGGACAAAGGAAAACATTTTTTTTAACTTTTTCATAGATTTTTTTGTGGTGTTTCTGAATTTCTTAATATGTATGTACATATGTTTGTGTCTAACATACCGATATAATGCAATTGTGATAATGCTCAAAGTATGCATACCTACTTCTATCATAAAAAAAAGCTAACAAACACTCGAGTTTTGTAACATAGTAGTTTTAGTAGTTTTCAATTTTCTCAAAAACTAGAAGACCTAGAATCATCTAGTTTTTGATTAAGAATTAGTTAGAGCAACGATTTTCAGAAAAAAATTACATATATATAATTTAACAATTACATTTTAAACCTTTTTTATGTTTTTTTTTCCAAATGTTTAGTTTATGCATAGATATTACTTGGTTTAAAAACTAGCTAATAGAACAGAGTATTGGCTTTAAAAAAGGTGTAATACTTAATGGTAAGTGTTACAGTTATTTTTAAATCTTTTTTTCCATTTTTAGTATTATTCTTTTTATTAAATTGCCCCTCCCACCCAAACTGGGGGTGATAGACACCATACTGGTTGTGTCACTCTTTGATTTTGAGAGCAGTTCTTTAAAAATTACAATGAAAATAGCTATAAGCTTCATATTCATTATCTTGAAAGTGCCACCTTCAATTGATGCATCGCATTATATGAAAAATCGACTTTTATTTTTAAACACGATTTGCGGCTAAACTAAACGTCCTAGATACATCAAAGTTGGCACCTTTAAACATGATTTGCGGCTAAACTAAGTGTCCTAGCGACTTATAAAAAGCATATTCTAGATCTAGAAAGTGCCAGTTCTAAAAAATCAATAAAAAATATTGTTAAAAGAGTTTTTTACAAAACTTTCAAAAAAATATATTTTGCTATGAATATAAGGTAATTTTCGGCGCTTCTGAGCCACACTATACGTGTGGCGCCTGCCTGACGAAGTGACGACTTTACATACCCCTAAGCGGAGAAACGGAGTTGCGTGAGCAGGACAGAGAGCTAAAAAAGTAATAATTTTTGTTTGCTCTGGGCGTCAGCTTGAGGAAATACCTAAAGTTGGTACATACAAATATATTTTCGAAAAAAAGTTTTTTTTTTAAGTTTTTCAAAAACTTTTTTAGCCAACTTTTTTTTAATTTTTTAGAACTGGCACTTCCTAGATCACGAATATGCTTTTTTTAAGTTTCTAGGACACATAGTTTAACCGCAAATCATGTTTAAAGGTGCCAACTTTGATGCCTCTAGGACGTTTAGTTTAGCCGCAAATCGCGTTTAAAGATAAAAGTCAATTTTTCATATAATGCGATGCATCAATTGAAAGGTGGCACTTTCAGGATTATGAATATGACGCTTATATTGAGTTTCATTCTAAATTTAAAGAACTGCTCTCAAAATCAATGACTGACACCACCATTACGGTGTCTATCACCCCCCGTTTGGGCAGGAGTGGAAATTAATTATAAAAATACTAAAAATGCAACAAAAGATTTAAAAATAACGGTAACACTCGCAATTAAGTGTTATACCTTTTTAAAGCCAATACTCTGTATTATTAGCTAGTTTTTAAACCAAGTAAAATTTATGCAAAGTTTTTGAAAAAAACGGGTTTTAAACTTAAAATTTGGGAAACAAACTTAAAAAAAGGTTGAAAATATAATTTCTCAAAACTGTTAAATTATATATAATTTGTCTTTCTGAAATTCGTTGCTCTAATAAATTCTTAATCAAAAACTGAAATTTATATGATTATAGGTCTTCTAGTTTTTGAGAAAATGAGAAAATTGAAAATTACTAAAACTACTATGTTACAAAACTTGAAAGTTTGTTAGCTTTTTTTTATGATAGAAGTAGCTATGCATACTTTGAACATTACAATTGCATTATATCGGTATGTAAGACACAAACATATGTACATACATATTAAGAAATTCAGAAACACCACAAAAAAATTTATGAAAAAGTTAAAAAAATGTTTTCCTTTGTCCAGGTTCCAGACCCACCTTCAGAACCACCTCCGTTAGACCTGCCTCAATCAGAAACACCACAAAAAAAATCTATGAAAAAG
Organism: Dasysyrphus tricinctus; assembly: GCA_963921185.1. Classification (NCBI taxonomy): domain Eukaryota; kingdom Metazoa; phylum Arthropoda; class Insecta; order Diptera; family Syrphidae; genus Dasysyrphus; species Dasysyrphus tricinctus. Next base: position 131,786,859 of record OY992531.1, read on the forward strand.
TTAAAAAAAAATGTTTCCTTTGTCCAGGTTTCAGACCCACCTCCAGAACCACCTCTGTTAGACCTTACTCCATCAGAAACACCACAAAAAAAATCTATGAAAAAGTTAAAAAAAAATGTTTCCTTTGTCCAGGTTCCTGACCCACCTCCAGAACCTCCTCCATCAGACCTTACTCCATCAGAAACACCACTAAAAAAATCTATGAAAAAGTTTAAAAAAAAATGTTTTCCTTTGTCCAGGTTCCAGACCCACCTCCAGAACCTACTCCATCAGACCTTACTCCATCAGAAACACCACAAAAAAAATCTATGAAAAAGTTAAAAAAAAATGTTTCCTTTGTCCAGGTTCCTGACCCACCTCCAGAACCTCCTCCATCAGACCTTACTCCATCAGAAACACCACTAAAAAAATCTATGAAAAAGTTTTAAAAAAAATGTTTTCCTTTGTCCAGGTTCCAGACCCACCTCCAGAACCTACTCCATCAGACCTTACTCCATCAGAAACACCACAAAAAAAATCTATGAAAAAGTTAAAAAAAATTTTTTTTCCTGAGTCCAGGTTCCAGATCCACCTCCAGAACCACCTCCGTTAGCCCTTACTCCATCAGAAACAGCACAAAAAAAAATCTATGAAAAAGATAAAAAAAATGTTTTCCTTTGTCTAGGTTCCTGACCCACCTCCAGAACCTCCTCCATTAGACCTTCCTCCACCAGAAGCACCTCAAAAAAATCAATGAAAAAGTTAAAAAAAAATGTTTCCTTTGTCCAGGTTTCAGACCCACCTCCAGAACCACCTCTGTTAGACCTTACTCCATCAGAAACACCACAAAAAAAATCTATGAAAAAGTTAAACAAAAATTTTCCCATGTCCACGTTCCAGACCCACCTCCGTTAGACCTTACTCCATCAGAAACACCACAAAAAATCTATGAAAAAGTAAAAAAAATGTTTCCTTTGTCCAGGTTCCAGACCCACCTCCAGAACCTGCTCCATCAGACCTTACTCCATCAGAAACACCACAAAAAAAAATCTTTGAAAAAGTTAAAAACAAAATTTTTCCTTTGTCCAGGTTCCAGATCCACCTCCGTTAGACCTTACTCCATCAGAAACACCACAAAAAAAATCTATGAAAAAGTTAAAAAAATAATTATTTTCTTAGTGCAGGTTCCTGACCCACCTCCAGAACCTCCTCCATCAGACCTTCCTCCACCAGAAACACCACAAAAAAAAATCCATGAAAAAGTTTAAAAAAAATGTTTTCCTCTGTCCAGGTTCCAGACCCACCTCCAGAACCACCTCCGTTAGACCTCACTCCATCAGAAACACCACAAAAAAAACTTATGAAAGATTTAAAAAAAAATTTGTTTTCCTTTGTCCAGGTTCCAGACCCACCTCCAGAACCTCCTTCATCAAACCTTACTCCATCAGAAACACCACAAAAAAAAATCTATGAAAAAGTAAATAAAATTTTTTTTCCTTTGTCCAGGTTCCAGACCCACCTCAAGAACTTCATTCGTCAGACCATAATCCATCAAAAAAAATTTAGGAAAGTTCCTACCTAATTAAAAGTGTTTATCATTTTACTTTCTTTTCCACACCAGTCTTAGAACAAAAAAAAACATCCCTCCGCAAAAATTCGTTAGCGAAAATCACTCTCAAATTCAAATTTTCAAAACTGAACGAAGTGAATGCACAAACCCTATCTTGAATTTTTATTTTCGTTGAGTTTTAGTTTCCGGTACGAAGATTATTTTGGGGATGAGTTTTGGCGATTTTACTTCCGGTATGACTTGTCCTGGTATGGGTTGAGGCTTGGGTTCACTTGCGCGGTATTAGTTGAGTGGGTGTGAGGTGCCTTGGGATGTGCTGCGTTGACACCTACTGCAGCTATTCGAGTTTTAAACGAATAAATATAAATATCGTGTGAGCACCCGATTTTTGTTCGGTAAAAACCGAATGCGATAAAAAACGTGCAGTACAATCTCGTGTGAACCAGGCCTAAATCGAATCTTTCAGCTTTGAATTTAACTGTTAACAAAGAGCTACAAAATTGGACATCAATGTAATTTTTTTTACAACTGTTTTTTTTTTAAGTTTTTGTGTTTTTGGCATTTTTTTATTTGGGGGGCGTATGCAGTGGTGGCTCTTTTTTTGTTTAAATGCTCTTTTTATTGGCTCTTTCTCAAAATCTAGAAAGGTAGCCCTGGGCTTTGCTTCTCAATTGCCTTCTTAGCCCAAAGAAACAGCGATTAGCAAGAGTAAATTTCATTTGATCTCAGCACTGGTATCGTTCGCTGAGTTTATAGAAGATCCTAGGTAGACAAAGTCTCTGACCACATCAAAATTATAGCTGTCTAGAGTGACGTTGTGTCCGAGACGTCAGTGTTGGGTGTCCTTTCTTGTTGAGAGAATATATATCGTTTTGCTTTCATTCACCGTTAAACCCATCTTCTTGGCTTCCTTCTCAATGCTCACAAAAGCACCACTGCCATCACGCTTTGTTCGTTTGATTATGTCAATGTCGTCAGCGTAAGCGAGTAATTGGACGGACTTTTGAAAGATTGTGCATCTAGTGTTGACGTGAGAGTTTTGCACTATTCTTTCAAGAACGATGTTGAAGAAGTCGCATGACAGCGCGTCGCCTTGCCTAAAACTTTTTTTGACATCAAAGGTGTCGGTGAGGTCTTTGCCGACCTTGATAGAGCAGCGTGCATTCTTCATCGACATCCTGCACAAACGGACGAGTTTGGCAGGGATGCCAAAACTAGACATGGTTCCATATAGCTCGTCTCTATAGATGCTGTCATACGCGGCCTTGAAATCGATGAAAAGGTGGTGGGTATCGATTTGAAACTCCTGGGTTTTCTCCAAGATCTGCCGTAGTGCGAATATTTGGTCGATGGTGGACTTCCCTGGCCTAAGGCCACACTGATATGGACCAATCACGTTGTTGACGAATGGCTTCAGGCGTTCACAAAGTACGGCAGAGAAGATTTTGTAGGCGATATTAAGAAGACTGATGCCTCTGTAGCTGGTGCAGTCCAGAGGATCGCCTTTCTTGAGGATCGGGTAAACAATGCTGAGGTTCCATTCATCGGGCATGCTTTCCTCCAACCATATTTGAGAGATGAGCTGGTGCATACTCCTAACCAATTTATCGCCAGCCGCTTTGAATAGCTCAGCCGCCAGGCCATCAGCTCCAGCAGCTTTATTGGACTTAAGTTTAGATAAAGCTATCCTTACTTCGTCGAGATCGGGTGGACGGAATTGTTGGCCTACGTCATCCAGGTTGAATGGTGGAATCTGCATGGTAGCGGAATTCGGTTCGTCATCGCCGTTATACAATTTGCAGAAATGATTTTTCCATATCCTCAGCACCGACTGCGATTCTATTACGATGTTAGCCTGATCATCCTTGCAGGCTGCGGTCCGGACCTGTAACCCTGGGAGGTTCCCTTTACCTTTTGGTAAAACTTCCGAACTTCATTCCTGCAATGGCATCCCTCTATTTCCTCGATCTCATGTTCTTTCTTTTTCCTTCTTAGAAGCTTGTGTTCCTCTCTCCTCTTCTGCTCGTAGAGCTGGCGAGCAGCTCTGGTTCTTCTATGCAGCGCCGCTTTGTATGCCTGTTGTTTGGCTGCATGTACTCGTCGGCATTCTTCGTCGAACTTCGCCGAGATTCAGCTAATTCGAAACCGCAAGGAGTGAGTGAGATGAGTCACTTTTCGTCGAAAATCGATTCAGTTAGCAAAATTGAGTGAGTGAGCGAGTGAAATGAAATGTCAGATTACTCGCCAGATATTTCCGCAGTAACTTGGTGTATGTGATAGTAAATTTCCAGTTTTGGATAGGTATGTGTGCTTTTCTCAAGAATTCCTATTCATGGATAGGAAATGAAATAAGAAAACAACAATGCAGATAAAAACAACGACCCTTTTTTTGATTGTAAAATCTTATTTTATTTTATTTTTTAATTATTTTTTTTCGTCGTAATTAAAGTTGAATGTGAGTTTTCACCCTTGAGAAATATAATTCTATTATACCAAAGATAATATAACAAGTTATAACTTGTTATATTATCTTAGATTATACATTATGTGCATGTGATAACATAATGTATAATAGAATTATATTTCTCAAGGGTGAAAACTCACATTCAACTTTAATAACGACAAAAAAAAAATATTGATACGAAAGATACTCCATTATTAATATTTCAATGCTAACATTGTTGTATTTGTTATTTCTCTTCGCGTGCATTAGTGGTGATGTGAAACAGAATATCAAACGTACGAGTGTGACAAGGAGGTTGAATTTGGCTCTATTATATTTATTCTTTGTCTCATGTTCGAAACTAAATTCGAACTTACTCATTTCACTTAAATAGCTGAATCACTTTTGCGAGTGAAGTGAGATGAGTCGGCGAGTAAGGCGAGTTATCTCATCTCACTCGCTGAAATAGCTGAATTTCGGCACAGGAGTTTCGCTGTGGTGGTCGTGCAAGGCCCAGCACGTCAGAGGCGGCATCTCTAATGGCTTCCTGGCAATTCTTCCACTGGTTCTCGATACTTGCAGTTGATGGTATGGAACTATTTAAGAGGGTGCGAGAGACTCGATCGGAAAAGGACCTGGTGATTTCTTGCGACTGTAGCCGTCCGACGTTAAACTTCCTTACAGTATTTCCCTGCTTTGGCATTGGATATCCGTAGCATTAATTGGGCTACAACGAGGTAGTGATCCGAGTCAACGTTGGCTTCTCGGAACGTTAGGACATCATTTATACTGGAAGAGTGATTTGCATCGATCGCAATGTGGTCAATCTGGTTAGCAGTTGATTGACCAGGAATTCGCCATGTACCCTTGTGTATATCGAGATGCGGGAACTGCGTACTAGCTACCACAACGTTTCGCCCCTCAGCAAAGTCGATTAACCTGAGTCCGTTATCGGAGGTGGTGTCGTGCAAGCTATATCTTCAGATTGTGCCACCAAAGATGTCTTCTCTTCCTAGTTTGGCATTAAAATCACCCGAGACAATTTTAATGTCATAGCTAGGGCATTGCTCATATGTCTTGTCAAGAGCTAGTGGAACTCGTCCTTGGTGTCGTCATCTTTCTCCTCTGTAGGGGCATGCGTGCATATCAGGCTAATGTTGGCGAATTTAGCCTTCATGCGAATTGTCGTGGACGCTTGTTCATATAGTTGAAATTCAAGACTACTTGCCAAAGTCTGATTCTAACGACGAATCCACATCCAAAGAGACGCTGCCCTTGTGGTCGGTAAAAGTCACCGTAGCAGATATCACAGTCTTTCACTTTTCTGCTGCCGGGCCCATCCCATCGCACTTCTTGGATGGCGGTGATGTCTGCTTTGTAGCAGTTTAGGGCCTCCGCTAAATGTTCGGCTGCACGTGGTCTTTTGAGAGACAGAACATTCCACGTGCAGATCAGAAGTTCGTTGTCCTTATTTCGTTTGCTAGGTTCGTCAACAGTAAATCCGACCGTATCCGAGGCTTGCTGTTGCTTTGCAACTAAAATAGCTTTACGTGGCCGGGAAGTCACCCCGAACGGCACGACCCCCGACCTGGAAGACCAGACCCTTACAATATAAATCCAAGGGCGGGGAGCCGGATTAATCGCTCCTTATAGGCCTGAGCTCCGAATATGTCGTAGTAGCCCGTAAAAGGTGTTCACTAAGTAGCCAACCTAACTGGAACTGTAGACGCCACCGTTGATTCTATCTGAAGAATTCTTCCGCTGCCGCCTGGATAAAGGAGAAGTGCCTTAGTGGGAACACTCCTCCCCCCTCTCTCGTTTGCTGCCCCCTAAAACCGTCCACAGGGATTGGAACCCCATCTTCAGTTAAAGGTACTAGGCACCCGATGTTCACCACGGGGAGGTGAGAGTAGGAGTTGATGGACAGAGGTTCGCTTTGAAAAAAGGCTTGTCGACGCTTGTGTCCTCTTAAATGCATCATGTCTACCCTTTGAACATCAAAGGTAAAACTCACTAAGTGCAGAAAAAAAATTTCAAGAAAATGAGAATGAAATGCATTTATTTTTATCAAAAAATTCAAATTTTACACTGTTTTTATAATGACATTGAAAGGTATGCCCGGGAACTTTATTTAAAAATTCGCGGAACGTGACTTTTCAACTTCAAAAAGTATGTTTCAATCTAATTTCCTTCAAAAGTGTAATATGTTAGCTAGTGAGTTTTACCTTTGAACCGACGATATGGTGTTTAGAAAATTGAGAATATTTGCATTTATTTATTTATGTATTTATTTATTTATTTATTTAGCTTAATTCAAGCGTGCCTTATATCTCTACTTAAATCTAAACTTAAATTTAAACTTAGTTCTATGGTGGGTTTTTCATTTTTTTTGTTGCTTTTTTTTATTTATTTTATTATTGAAATGGGCCCGTAGGCCCACCCACCAGTTCTTACATACAAAAACTTAAAGATTAATTCATAAAATAATAGTACGGGGTAATTAGATTTCAGTATATGGAGCTCTGAGAAATAATTCAAACATGCAGTTTAACTGTCATATACGAAAGGGTATTAGTACACGAGCCGAAAACCACATTTTTCACAACTGCACCTAAAGTCATTTGGCCGCCATTTTGTTTTTAACGGCTTGTTTTTGTTATCAGACGTAACTCACGCATTTTTGACACTACGAAAAAAATTGTGAGACAAACTTGTAGAAAATTTAATTGTCTACAAAATATGTTAAGTAACTTTTATCGATAAGTGCTTTTTTTAAAAAGTTATACTGCATTTTCTTAAAAAAATTAGAGGTTGATTTTGGTATATTCATCATATCTTATTTTTTTGTTCTAAAAAAAAAAGATTTCGAAATAAAAGTTATAGTCAATTCAATTATCTATATTTTTTGCCTTAACAGCTTTGTTATGCGGCTTACGGTTCTCGCCCTGAAGCCCATATTAGTAGTAGAGAACTGTATAGAATCATATATTTTTAACTACTTGACTTCTGCTGGTAAATAGAAACCTCGAGGTTCAAAAGTAAATTAGTACTCGAGCCGAAAACATCATTCTTCACAAATGCCCCTAGAGTCATTTAGCCCCCATTTTGTTTTTAACGTTTTTTATATCTTCGCACGTAACTCACTTTTTGTTCATGCCAGACAATAAAGTTGTAGAACAAACTTGTAGAACATTCAATTTCCTACAAAATTTTCTTGTAACTTTTTTTGATAAGTACTTTTTTAAAATTGTACTGCAGTTTGTTAAAAAAAAGTTTTTTTTTTCAATATATCATAAAAAAATAAATTTCGAAATAAAAAAAGTAGGCAGACCTTTCAATTATCTATATTTTTTGCCTCAATATTTTTTTTCTTATGCGGTATACCTTATGATATGATTTGTTAATAGTTTAAATTATTTGCGTATAGTTTAACTATATTTCCGTTATGTAAAATTAACTAATATCGCACTCTTATCGAGAAATGACTTCAGAACTTTTGTGGGAAATCACATAGAAATTCCCTAATTAATATCTTAAATTTCTAAAATAATGCTAGTTTTATATGATAAACAGGGATAGGATTTTGTTGACCTAAAAACAATAAAAAAGGCAAAATAAAATCCTGAAAAAGGCAAAATAAGGCATTTATTAAATAAAGACAATACTAACATAACTATAAGCGTTCATATAGAAGCATTAAACTACCAACAGCTTTTAAAAATTCTAAGCTTACAGCTTTCTACGATAAATAGTCTCTTAAAAGCGTGTTGCCGTGCCTATATACCTACCTAATGGGCCTCTTTCCTTGAAAAGAAACAGAATGATTTTTTCCAGTTCTTTCAAACCAAAACAAATATTTTAGAGTGCAATGAATAGTTGAAATTATTATAAATCAAATATAATTTTATATGCTTGATTGATTTACCTACTTAAAAAACCTATAATGTGTGGAAATTCAAATTTTAATTAATTTATTAATTTATGTTTCAAGAGTACCAAACCCAAAGCATTTTTTGAGTCCCTAGATTAAAATTTCAAACTTGTTTAAAATAAAAAAAATTGAAGCAAGAATTAAAAGATTTCTTTGTTTTTAGTAGGACTCTATCCACCACTGCCTGTTGCAACACCTTGTATAAAAGCCATATCCCCCAGTGAAGGTTGGACTACTGGGGGAGCCACCGTTATCATTGTTGGTGACAATTTCTTTGATGGTCTTCAAGTTGTTTTCGGAACCATGTTGGTTTGGAGTGAACTGATAACATCACATGCTATTCGGGTTCAAACTCCACCACGGCACATACCAGGTGTTGTAGAAGTAACGCTTTCATACAAGAGCAAGCAATTTTGCAAAGGCTCACCAGGAAGATTTGTCTATGTTTGTAAGTAGAATTGAAAATAGAAAAAAATCTCTGTTATTTGTGGTCACGTACAACTATTTGTTGTTTTAAGCAGCACTCAATGAACCAACAATAGACTACGGTTTTCAGCGTTTGCAAAAGCTCATTCCCCGCCACCCAGGTGATCCAGAAAAACTACAAAAAGAAATTATCCTAAAACGTGCCGCCGATTTAGTTGAAGCCCTCTATTCGATGCCAAGGTAAGTTAGTACCTATACAACAAAAATTCACTCAAATATAACTTTAAATATAACTGGATTTAGATCTCCCGGAGGTACAACAGGATTCAATTCATACGCAGGGCAATTAGCCGTGAGTGTCCAGGATGGAACTGGCCAATGGACCGATGATGAATACCAACGAGCGCAAAGTAGCAGTGTGAGTCCACGTGGAGGCTATTGTAGCAGTACGTCAACGCCACACTCATCAGGAGGTGGTTCCTACGGGGCGACAGCTAACGGTTATGGACCAGCACCAAACATGGGAGCATTGTCGTCCTCACCTGGGAGTGTGTTCAATTCTACATCCAGTGAGTGGATTAATTTGGTTGTATCTTTATTTTGAATTTTTTTTTATTTTGCTTTTTGTTATTTTCTATTGCATGTTTTATTTCGCATTTTATTGTTTGCATCTGTACCGACACAAAACAAAAATATATCAAAAAAATCGAAAAATGAAACAATCTGCTCAGCTAGTGCCTTTTCGCCATTAATTTCAACAGTGACATCCCCGTGGCACCAAGCTCTTGCTCAGCATCATCACCATCATCACTCACATCCGCATCATCACCATCTTTCGCATCACCCACATCAGCTTTGGCATAATCCAACAACGGTGTCTGCTACAGCAGCCGTTTAATGGATGAAGGAGAGAGATCTGCGTGACGCGTTTTCATTCTTCAATATCGCCTTTGATCTATCTTCACATTTTTAATAATGAAAAATTTAATAAAATTAAATTTTCCTTAAATGGATGGGAGCGGATGCAGAGCTCACAATGGTATATGAAATTTTTATTTTGTTTGTATTTATCAATTTTGTTTATTCGTCAAGCTCAGTTTTCCTAACTGAGTCGAATGTTAGTTAAACCCGATTTGGCCGACCCTACATATTGAATTGTATTTTCAGAATATAATAAAATAAGTTAAAACAAAGTTAAATCACCAAATCGAGTGCATTAACTCAGTATACCTATTTAACCCCGCAACTCAGATCATCTCGCAATGAAAAACTGGGCCTTAGTCAATCGTACCTCATAATCGTACCTCATAGTTGTGAAGTTGTGTTTTGGTAAATAAAAAGATCCGCTGGGCTCTAATCGGTTAATTAAAAGTAAAAAAAAAAACAATTTTCAGTGGGCTAAGAAAAAAAAATGTCATCGATTAATCAAGGTCAGTAGATAACGAAAAAGTGTTTTTATCAACATAAATAATAAAACTCACGTAAAAAAATAAAAAGTGCAAACATCCATATAAAATGTTTAAAACATTTTGTTTTTCTAATTTGCAACAGAGGCTTTTGAAAGGAAGTATGTAGACTTGAATAGATGTTCTTTTAGTAGAAACAAAAGCTAGAAGTGAAAGCCTCTCTTGCAATTTCAAGTTTTTTAATTAATTCTAAAGGGTGATTTTTTAAGAGGTTTAGAACTTTAAAAAAAAAAAAAACACAAAAAATTCGAAAAAATGAATGAAATATTTATTTGAATCGATAGATTGAACCTTGCAATTTAATGTTTAAAGATAATTTCATGCAAATGTTGACCGCGGCTGCGTCTCAGGTAGCCCATCCGCTGAGTCCAATTTTGGCATACTCTTTCACACATATCGGCCGGTATCTCACGAATGAATGCATGGATGTTGGCTTCCAGTGCGTCAATCGAAGCGGGCTTGTCCCTATAGACATTAGCCTTGACATACCCCCACAAAAAATAATCTAATGGTGTCAAATAGCACGATCTAGGCGGCCAATTGACCGGCCCGAAACGTGAAATTAACTGTTCACCAAACTCGCCTCGCAATTGCGCCATTGTTTCGCGTGCTGTGTGGCATGTGGCACCGTCTTGTTGAAACCACATATCATGCAAGTCAAGAACTTCCATTTCGGGCAAAAAAAAGTTTGTTATCATCGCTCGGTAGCGTTCACCATTGACAGTAACGCTGCGATTCGCATCATCTTTGAAGAAATATGGCCCAATAATGCCGCCGGCCCATAAACCGCACCAAACAGTGGCTTTTTCGGGATGCATTGGTAGCTGTTGCAATGCTTCTGGCTGATCTTCACTCCAAATGCGGCAATTATGCTTATTTACGTACCCATTCAAACAAAAATGAGCCTCATCGCTGAACACAATTTTCATTTCGAACCGAGCACGAATTTTGATAGTAAAATTCAATAATTTGCAAGCGTTGTTCATTTGTAAGACGATCCATGGTTAAATTGCAAACCAAACTGAAGCTGTTTGACAGTGACACAAGGTACTAAACACACGTCAGCTGTCAAAACCAGTGTTGCCAAAACCAAACCAGCTAAAAAATCACCCGTTATAAGAAACGAGGCTGTGGAAATTGAAAAAATTTCTTTTTTTCAGATTCTTCTTCAGAAATTGTAATAAAAAAAAAAGTTTTAGTGGATAAATTTATAAGTAGTAATGAAAGAGATTTCGATCGAAAATTTGATCACATTGTTGACTTTGTTAGGGAAATAACGGCTTGTCATACTGTAAATACCAACAAAATTAAAAGGGAGCTCCGGAACTTCAAGACCCAGCTACATAGTAAGTGAATAATGCAAGTCTGTGAAGTTAGCTGGGCAACTTTCACCCACGCAAGTGGGACCTTGACAGGAATTTGCAGTTTTTTTGCGTTTCTATTCCTGATTTTGCAGTTCGCCAAAAAAGGGTGTAATTTAGTGACCTGCTATCTTCACAGTGAAGTTAGAAGGTCACATGGTGTATCTCAGGAACCAAGCGTGCTAGGAACTTGTAGTAAGGCTCCAAACTAGCAGTTTTTTTGCATTTCAACGATTGGCTATGTTCAAAATTTGAAGTCCTCAGTTTGAAAAAAATTTCATACTGACCTGCTAGCTTCACAGTGAAGTTAGCAGGTCACATGGTGTATCTCAGGAACCAAGCATGCTAGGAACTTGCAATAAGGCTCCAAATTTGCAGCTTTTTTTCATTTCAACGATACACGGAAGGAATTGAAAAATCACCAATTGAAAAATTTGCAGTTCCAATTTAAGAATCATGTTTTATTCGTAAATTTTCATCCCAAATTAATACAAAAACTGGTAATTTAACATTCAAAACGTAGGAATTTACAAAATTTGTTTCTTCGTAATTTGCAATTAATATCCATGATTCAAGCTTCTATACTTTTCATAGAAAATACAACTGTTTTTGGCGTAATTTTTTCTCCAAAAGCATAATTTCACAAACAGCATTTAAAAATATTGATTTGCGATAGATATTTAGTAATTAACATTGCACAATCACTGATTTACGTTTTTTTTTGTCGCAATTTGCAACTCCATGAAAACAGTTGCAAATCACCAACAAAAAATTCCTAAATCACGACTTTCTTGTCGCAATTTACTTCTCGAAGAGATAAAGTACCACAAAATGGCATGTATCTAATCATTAATGTGTGACACCAACAATCTGTAATGCAAATTGGCCTATTGGTTGCATGCTCGCTCCGCAACTGGAGGGTTGCGAGTTCAAATTCAAGTAGAGTCAAGCGTTAAAGTATTTATTTCAAATAAATTAAATTAAATGTTGTGTATACCTGCAAAATGAAGGATAGAGCAGGATTGATCTTTCCAAGTGGCAATATCAGGAAATAAAAGTGGTAGTCACAAATCTTTTTTTTCAAATTTACAAATTGTGCAATTGAGGAATATTTGGATCAAATTGCGATTTGTTATTCGCAATTTTTGTTTTCTCTCGATGGAATGATTGATACTTAAAGAGTGTTGATTTACGATTTTTGAGTATCAATATCTTCAATTTGCTCAGTTTTGCAAATTGTAAACAAATAATCGTAAATTACGATATCCAAAGCCAAGGTAGGAACTTGCAGTAAGGCTCCAAATTTGCAGTTGTTTTGCATTTCAAGAATAGGCTAGGTCAGAATTTTAAAGTCCTTTTTTTGAAAAAGTGAAGTTGGCAAGTCACTTTCAACGATATACTATGTTCAAAATTCAAAGTCCCCAGTTTAAAAATTTCCCAAATTTGACTTCAATATGAAGTAAGTAGGTCACATCGTGTATCTCACGAATCAAGCATGCTAGGAACTTGCAAAAAGGCTCCAAATTTGCAGGTACATCGTGTATCTCAGGAACCAAGCATGCTAGGAACTTGCAATAAGGCACCAAATTTACATTTTTTTTTGCATTTCAACGATAGACTATTTTCAAAATTTGAATTCCTCAATTTAAAAATTTCCCAAATTTGACTTCAATATGAAGTAAGTAGGTCACATCGTGTATCTCAAACACTAAACATGCTAGGAACTTGCAATAAGGCTCCAAATTTGCAGTTTTTTTTTTGCATTTCAACGAAAGGCTATGTTAAAAATTTAAAGTCCTCAATTGTAAAAATTTCACAAAATTGACTTCAATATGAAAGCCTTTTCCGTATTTGATTGCATTCAGTTCAATTCAAATTTCAAATGCTTTTTCGATGTAGTTAAGGCTTTAAGATTGGTACACATTATCAAACATGAAGGACACCGGTGTTGGATGTCAAACAGAACTGATTATATGTACACGCTGAATTATGGGTTGACACTCACAACTACTGCTCACAAAATCGTTTGATACTACCGGACAACACTCGGTTTGCTGGGTAGTTGATCGATGATGTGTACACAATTTCATTCATGAGTCGTCACGAATTATTGGAAAAAGTGCAAACAAAATAAGAAAAAGCTGGTGTGTGTGATGTAAAAAATAATTAAAACGATTCGTGACGCAAATAGCCTCGAAATAGGTTTTATATTCAACACAGGTGACACTCAGGTTTGATTATGTGAACCACGTTTTAGATTGTCATAATAAAATAAACAGTATCCCAGTGCGACGAGTGTGTTATATACCTATCTCCATTTATCCTTTTGTTTCTGTATTTTCTCTCTACTCTTATCTCAATGTTCTCCCTCTTTTCAACACAAAAACCTATCTAGCCGTCAGAGAAAACACTATTTTTTGCAAGAAAATGCTAAGAGATCAGAATAGATTTGTAAATCGAAATCCAAAAGAAAGTTGGATTTTGTGTTGTTTTTGCAATACATGTATTTTCGTATGCAAATCCAATCCAGATCAGATCTGGAGGAAAATGAAGTAGGTACGGCTAGTGTTGGTTTTCTTATACTAATTCATAGAATGATAGATTTTATTTACTAACTTTAAAAAAACACTTAAATGCGATGTGATATAAATTAAGAGAAAACTTAATATTTTACGTCACTCCTTCATCAAACAGGAACAAAAAAGTTTAAAAACCACCAACGCCAAATACTTTTTATATTCCACCATTTTGGGTTTTTTCAGTCCACTATCATAGCGGTCGCTTACACGAGTGAAGAACAAAAGTGTTCTAGGGCCCAATTACGTAAAACGAAAACGATCGAACGATATCGTTTTGACTATTGCTATCCCTATCGTATCTGTAGAGGAAAATAAAGACAGACATTGTCAAAACGATATCGTTTGATCGTTTTCGTTTTAGGTAATAAGGCCCCAGATATGAAGAAAATTAGTTTACTTTCCTCTGTGTTTATTGTTATTTTATAATGGAAGACGATTCGACACGACGCGACGCATGTCAATTTTCTTCACCGAATACTTCAAATATTTCATCCCCTTCCCTCTTTTGCAAGTTACCTCCATCACCATCACAAATCGCAGAAAATGCTTGAATTTCTTCACGTGTGATCAGGGACATACCTACGTAGGAGCGGTTGACTGATGAAAAATATGTGTCAATAATACCTGCAGCTGCAGGTAATATTCATGGTACTTAGGGCCTTAAAAACAATATACGAGCTATTACCGGCCCGTGTAGCCTCAGGGTTAGGCAGTGAAAATATCTGAAATACATAAATTCAAATAGCCTTAAAGGAAAGGCACCCATTAAATTACAGAAATGTCAAAACACACACGACAAAAATAGAAAAGACAAAAATTCCGAAATTGCTGTCAAAAAAAAAATAGCCAACATGGAAACACTTCTTCATAAAACCTATACGAAAATACAAATTAAGATAAGACTAGTATGAATATGAAGAAGAAAAAAACACAAACAATAAGAAATTATTGTTTTTTTTTTTTTTTTTTTGTGGACTTTATTGAAATTAATTCAGTTTTAAAGGTTTTTATGACCTTTAGTCCAAATATGCGTTTCGCCCAGGCAAGACAGTTGGGCTCATCAGTTAGATGCTGTCGTTACCCTTCTAAGACGCAATTTTTGTGTCGATGATTATCAACACTAATAAAACTTGCAGCACAAAAACACTGCAAATTATATTCTTCTAGGAGAATTTGGTTAAATTCATGCACCTAGAAATGAGTATAGAGCCCGTGGTCTGGCTAGTGTATGAATATGAAGAAGAAAAAACACAAACAATAAGAAATTATTGTTTTTTTTTTTTTTGTGGACTTTATTGAAATTAATTCAGTTTTAAAGGTTTTTATGACCTTTAGTCCAAATATGCGTTTCGCCCAGGCAAGACAGTTGGGCTCATCAGTTAGATGCTGTCGTTACCCTTCTAAGACGCAATTTTTTTGTCGATGATTATCAACACTAATAAAACTTGCAGCACAAAAACACTGCAAATTATATTCTTCTAGGAGAATTTGGTTAAATTCATGCACCTAGAAATGAGTAGAGAGCCCGTGGTCTGGCTAGTGTATGAATATGAAGAAGAAAAAACACAAACAATAAGAAATTATTGTTTTTGTTTTTTTTTGTGGACTTTATTGAAATTAATTCAGTTTTAAAGGTTTTTATGACCTTTAGTCCAAATATGCGTTTCGCCCAGGCAAGACAGTTGGGCTCATCAGTTAGATGCTGTCGTTACCCTTCTAAGACGCAATTTTTTTGTCGATGATTATCAACACTAATAAAACTTGCAGCACAAAAACACTGCAAATTATATTCTTCTAGGAGAATTTGGTTAAATTCATGCACCTAGAAATGAGTAGAGAGCCCGTGGTAAGGCTAGTGTATGAATATGAAGAAGAAAAAAACACAAACAATAAGAAATTATTGTTTTTGTTTTTTTTTGTGGACTTTATTGAAATTAATTCAGTTTTAAAGGTTTTTATGACCTTTAGTCCAAATATGCGTTTCGCCCAGGCAAGACAGTTGGGCTCATCAGTTAGATGCTGTCGTTACCCTTCTAAGACGCAATTTTTTTGTCGATGATTATCAACACTAAGACTAGTAGGTATAATTTTATATAATTTTTCTTCACCAATCATTGTTCTGCACATTGAATCTATGACGCACAATTAGGCATACAAGAATAGGGTAAGTGGGATGGGACGCTAGATATATAGCTAAAACCTTAAATTTCTTATAGTTACCCATGTAGTAATACAACATTTTTACTAGATCCACGATTCGGGAGCAATTATTACTGTCATTAATTTGGATTCCAAGCCAAGAAACATTATTTGCTGGCTCGCTTCGTTGATAAAATTAATACCAACCTTAAAGTGGGTCCGTTTCATACATTTCAAGATAATACATAACTGTCGAAGAAGACCAAGATAGAATGCGCTTACAATGTCCCTCTTATTATTCATCCGTAGATATTTTTTGTTGTCATTCAAAAAGTAAAAAAGGCAACCTTTTTTCACTCCTATTCTATTGTACCTTTATGGAGTTAATAATGACAGCATTAAAGATGTTTCCATACAAAAAACACGTTGGTAGGTCCAGGAATCCACTCCACTAATCTCAGTTCTCAGATATAGAATTCATTGCATTAAATCGGAATCACTTTTATCTTGAATATTCGAAGCTACATGGCTGGCAAAAAAAATTGTTCAAGAATACTATAAAATAATAGATAGGTATAACTCTATAACAAACAAATATTGTTAAATAAATAAATAGATAGGTATAATAGATCAATTACTTATGTTAAGCAAATTTCTCTCGATTTTTGTTTGACAAATCCTCAATTTTTCGTGTAGGTTTGATGTTAGTCCTAACGTTTCGAACCCGTAGGTACGTCATTACTGGTAAAACTGTGGAGTCCAATATATTTCCTCATACCATCACTTAACTTCGAGTCCAATATTTATTTTATATTCCAATATTGCTTCCAACTGTTGCTTATTCGTCGATTAATCTATTTTTCGTCCTGATATAAGAATGTTTTGAGTTGGCCCAAATATATGTAATCTTTCACATATTCTATTTTGTTGTCATTCAGATGTAGATATATCTTTGTTTAGGTGGTTTATCATTATTTTTGTTTTCGTCAGGTTTAGGCATAGTCCATAGTCTTTACAAGCGAAAGCAAGTTCGTTTATCATTGATTGAATGTCATCTGGAGAGTCCGAGAGAAAGATTACGTCATCTGCAAATCGTAAGTTGTTAAGCTTTTGTCCCCATATATTAAGTCCATATTTGTTGTCCCATTTCAATTTTCTAAAAACGTCTTCTAATACTGCAGAGAAAAGTGGTGGTGATAGTGGATCTCCTTGTCGAACTCCTCTCTTTCTATGTGAAACCGCCTTCCAATTTTATCTGTTTTTATTTTAGCTGTATTGTCTTTATAAATGCTTTTCATTGTCCTTATAAAGTCTAATTGAATATTAAGGTTACTTAGTGCTGTCCAGATACAGTTGTGTTCCACTGTATCAAAAGCCTTTGTGAAGTCTATAAACAGAAGATAAAGTGTTTTTATACTCGTTGTGCTTTTCTATAAGTTGATTAATCGTCTGTAGATGATCAGAAGTCGAAAAGCTTTCTCTGAAGCCAGCTTGCTCTCGGGGTTGTACGTCATTGAGTGTTGTTTTCGTTATTTTATATAGTCTTTGAGAATAGTTTGTATGTTGTCGATATCAGGCTGATTGGTCTGTAATTGTTGATGTCATCTTTGTTTCCTTTTTTATGTAATAATATTATGGTGCTCTGTTGCCACTGTGTTGGTATTCTTTCTGTTGTCAGAATCATATTAAATATTTTTGTCAATACTGGTGTGATAGCACTCTTCCCATATTTAAGTATTTCAGCTTTAATCCCGTCGCTTCCAGCACACTTGTCATTTTTCATACTGTCAATAGATGTTTCGATGTCAGTTTCCGTAAAAATAAGTAAATTTGTCTGTGAAGTTATTCGGTTGTCTGGAAGAGAGTTGAGATATAGTTGTCGTTTTCATAGTTTGAACTGAATAAAGATTCAAAAAAACGTGGCTGCTTATCGTTAATATCGTTCCTTTTATTTGTTATTTTGGTTTTGTTTTTCATTGAAATTATCCATTCTTTTTCGTTATTCAAATATGATTTCGTCTTTTTTATAGATTTTGTATTTAAGTATGTATTTGATTGCTGTTTCATTATAATTCTCAATGTCATTTCTGGTTTTCGTCCTAATTGTTTTTCTTAGATTTTTAAGTTGCAGTTTCTCTGTTTCCGTTTGGTTAGTTTTATTTCTTAGGGTTTCTCTAAGACTTATGAGAGCTTTTGTGTCAGGTGAAATTTTGTCGTTCCTGTAGGATCTTGATTTCATTATTGTGTCTTTAGCTGTAGTCTTTATGATTTGTTCAAATGTGTTATAAATAGTTTGGATGTTCTCATTGGTGTCATTATAATAAATGTGTTGTGTTATCCTGTTCAAAAGACATTCGTTGTAGGATTGTAAATGATCATCACAGATATTTTTTGGTACAAATAGTTTTTGTTAATTTTTAAGGTTTTGTGGTCAATTTTTATTTTTGCTCTCACTAATCGATGATCGCTGTCGAACTTGAAATCGTTTATAACTGATATGTCTGATATTGTAGTTATTCTGTTTGTTAATATTAAGTTATATTCATTTTTTGTTTTCCCGTCTGGTGATATCCAGACAGAAAGCCGACGATACAAGCCTTTGGTTTCTCCTATATAGCACAATATTTCGTTGTCAATTTCTAGAATTTTTGGTCCAAATAATCTCGTTTCAGATAAGCCAATTACATCCCAGTTTAATTTATTGAGTACCAGCTTTAGTTCCTGCTGCCGTTCTTCAGACATTAGCGTTTTTGTGTTAAGTGTGCATATATTCACGCTATTGATTTTATTAGTATTCACTACTTTCGTATTATTCGCAGCATCTGTTAAATCTTTTATACTGTCAAATGTATTGGGGGAATAAGCCTACATTCCTCACGGAACTAACTAACTAACTAACCGGCTTGAGGAAACGTCTGTGAAGTTAGCAGGGCAACTTTCACTCACGCAAATGGGACCTTGACAGGAATTTGCATTTTTTTTTGCATTTCTATTCCCGATTTTGCAGTTCGCCAAATAATGGTGTAATTTAGTGACCTGCTAACTTCACAGTGAAGTTAGCAGGTCACATGGTGTATCTCAGGAACCAAGCATGCTAGGAACTTGCAATAAGGCTCCAAGTTGGCAGTTTTTTTGCATTTCAACGATAGGTTATGTTCAAAATTTGAAGTCCTCAATTTAAAAATTTCCCAAATTTGACTTCAATATGAAGCAAGTAGGTCACATCGTCTATCTCAGAAACCAAGCAGGCTAGGAACTTGCAGTAAGGTTCCAAATAGGAACGGACCAAGGATAGATCCCTGGGGAACTCCCGCACGGATAGGAATGGATGAGGAATATTCATTTTGGAAAGCAACAAACATGTTACGATTAGTCAGGAAGCTTTGGATAAGTTTAATGAAGTTAGTAGGGAAGTTAAGTTGATTAAGCTTAAACAGTAGTCCCTGGTGCATACCGAGTCGAAGGCTTTCGCTAGATCCAAGGCACAGGCTACTGTGCATGGTTTTATTCCTTAGGTTATTAAGGATGCGGTCGTGTAGGGCGAGAAGAGCGTGCTCCGTAGAGTGTCCGAGTTTGAAACCAAACTGTTGAGCCTGGGCGAGATCAGAATCGACAAAGAAATTTTGAACTCTAAGCGCCAGCCAGATTCGTGTGTAGACTTTTGCACGAATATTCCTTATGGCAATTTAAAGATGATTGCGTTTAAAAAAATTAATTTGGAGTCTTCCTCAAGTGGAAATGAATTATTTCCTTGATAGTATCCAAAAAAAGAAGGTTATGTTCGTGAGGAAGATTCTGCTGGTGTTTGACCTTGAATAACTCTTAACGCAAGCCAGAATTGTGTGTAGACTTTTGCACTAGTATTCCTTATGAGAAAATTAAAATAATTGCGCTTAAAAATTTTAGCTTGGAATTTTCCCGAAGTGGTAATGCATTTTTCCTAAATATAGGTACTACCAAAAAAAAACATATAATAAAAAAATAGTTTTCTTAGTTTACAATTTTCTCGAAAACTAGATGGCATAAAACCATCTGGTTTTCAGTGTTCATTTAAAAATTACAGGAAAAGAGTATACTAGAAATTAATATAATTCCTGATTTCATATTTTGAAAAAAGAACAGTACCTATATTATTTTGTTCAGTTTTTTTTTTTTTAATTTTGGGTTTGAAGGCATTTTTTTCAAAAACTGTTGGCAGGAATAACTTATTTTGAAAAAATAATTAAAGAACAAACTTGAAAATCTCAAACAAAATATAGTACTTTATATTAAGTGTTGCCATTTGTTTAAAATGTAGTTTTTTTTTTAATTTTAGTACTTTTTTCAGAAAATTGCTCCCCCCGGTTGATTGGGGGGAGATAGACTCCCCCCTCAGTATTTAAAAATGTTTGTACTATTTCTCTCTAAGAAACCCTATTATTATTTAATGTCACTGGGCGAATCATTTTTGGCCGGAAAAACCAGCATTTTCGAAAATTGATACTTTTTGAAGTCTCAATATCTTTTTATTGGGGCCTTATATTGAAAAAGTCATCATAAGAGTTCTTATAGAGAATATTATTGTATATACAAAAAGTAAAAATTATTTTTCAAAAACTTCACCATTTAAGAGAAAACCGCAAAATACCGTTAATTTTGACTTTTGTGCATTTTATATAAAATATTATATCTTTTAAATAACCGAAAAAAAAATATTTTTTTTCATTTTCTTGTAGAATGTTAAGTAACCTACAAACTGTGTAAAAATAAAATTTCTAACATATATCGTTTAAGAGTGGTAAGTGAAAAGTCTTTATTTTCAATACTTAACCTTTTTGAAGAAGCAATATCTTGTTACTGGTCACTCGTGTGGAAAAAAGTGTGTTAATATTTTTTGTAGATTACATTATAATCTATAAGCTGAACATAAATTATTTTATGACAGTCTCGTTATTTAAGATTTAAAAGCAAAAGTCTGGAATTTCAGGATTTTGACGAAATTTTTCAAATAATTATATCTTTAAAATTATCACTCTTAGAAAAATATTTTTTTTTTTTAGTAGAGGGTAACATAGTGTACAAACTTTGCCTATAAATGTTTTCAATAACACTCACCATTTCTGAGTTATACGCAAAAAAGTGATATTTTCGTCAATTTACGTTTTTTGAAACGCCGATATCTTCTTAACCATCAGTCAGAAAAAAAAGTGTTTTAACATTTCTTGTAGATAATCATTTTATCTACAAGTTTTGTCTGCATTACTTTTTAATACCATGTACCGTTTCAAAGTTATACGTAGAAAACCGGTATTTTCGACATTTAACCTTGAATAACTTTAAACGCAAGCCAGTTTCGTTTGTAGACATTCGCATGCGTATTCCTTATGCACAAATAAAGATAATTGCATTCAAAAATCTTCACTTGGAATTTTTCCGCAGCGAAAGTACATTTTTCCTGGGCTATACATCAATAATAGCCGCGTTTTATTATCGCTCATAACCCATATGGTTCACCTCGTGAAAATAAAACGATGTGGGTTAGTGCAAAAGCAGTCCTATATATCAGTCTCTTTTTTGCTTAAGTTTATTTCTTTTTCATGTAAGCACTTGCCTCTTTTCCTCTCTATTCCTAATACTGCTGACAAATCGCTGACATCCATTCAGAATGGTAAATAGCCCTCTGCCGGTCAGAGTGAAAACCTCTATCTGGGTTATTGAAATTAACCTCGATAGAAACCTAGATCCCATGTTGTTTTTGTAATGCATGTTAAAAGATAACCTCGACCCAGAGATAATAAAACGCAGCTAATACCTCGCTGTACGATTTAAAATTAAATTAGGCCTTATGCCTTACCTCTTTGCATAAATACACTCCCGTTCAATTGAATAGGTTCAAAATTTTCGAGTGCGATTTACCGTTATAACTCCGAACTATGTGGAATAAATGCAGTTTTGAAAATAGCATTGGAGAAAGCATCCAAATGAGGAGATAATAAGAAAACACACAATATCAAACTTACCATCATTACACGCTTTACTATCATTTCTTTAAATTCATATTGAAATCGTAGCACTTTTTTTCGTTTATTTGAAGAGGTGCACCGCCTTTATAATCACTTTAGCTTTGAACTAGTTGAAGGTCGGACCTTTTAAAGCTATTTTTGGGCCTTATATCATGGTTTCTTTGATATGACACAAACAATTTGAGAACAAACGTAGAATGAGGAAAAGCTCTTTTCGCGGCTGAGTACGCAAGTGATAGGCGAAAAAGTCTGAGGGTTGCGTCTAATTCGTCGGTTTAAATGGCTAAAGCAAGGTAAGAAGCTAGGTTCAGTGTCAGTATTTCAGCAGTCGAGAGTATTATTACAAGTTCTGCATACCGATACCGAAAAAGAAGGAAAAATTAAAATAAACCACCGCTTAGTTGAAAGAATTTACAATTTGAGAATTCAAGGAAAAGAAATTTAACCCCACATTTTTGAACTATTAGTATGACTATGGTTTAGTTACACAAAAACACTCAGTCATGGAAATACAATTTGAATCCATCAATTCCTTTAAATTAAAACCCTTTTTCATTAGAAAAAGCGACTTTACGCCACTTATTCTTTCAAGTCTAATGAAGCTTACAAAACTGCACTCGGTTTTTTTTTTTTTTTGGTTTTGCTAACTTTGTTTAGGTGTGGTTTTATTTAATCTTCTTCTTTTTCGGTATGTAGAATTTTTAATAATACTCTCGACTGCTGAAATACTGACACTGAACCTAGCTTCTTACCTTGTTTTAGCCATTTAAATCGACGAATTAGACGCAACCCTCAGACTTTTTCGCCTATCACTTGCGGAGATAGCAGGTTATTTGCATCCTTTCATATCGACACCATCTTTTTGTTTATTTTTCAGATAATTATAGATCAAAGAATAAATTCTGTAAGTTTTTTCCAAAATTAGATGTCCCGTTAGCCATTTATCATGAAAACAATAAATTTGCGCGTACTCAGCCGCGAAAAGAGCTTTTCCTCCACCCATTCTACGTTTGTTCTCAAATTGTTTGTGTCATGTCAAAGAAACCATGATATAAGGCCCAAAAATAGCTTTAAAAGGTCTGTCCTTCAACTAGTTCAAAGCAAAAGTGATTATAAAGGCGGTGCACCTATTCAAATAAACGAAAAAAAAGTGCTACGATTTCTATATGAATTTAAAGAAATGATAACAAAACGTGTAATGATGGTAAGTTTGATATTGTGTGTTTTCTTAATATCTCCTTAATTGGATGCTTTCTCTAATGCCATTTTCAAAAATGCATTTATTCCACATAGTTCGGAGTTATAACGGTAAATCGCACTCGAAAATTTTGAACCTATTTAATTGAACGGGAGTGTATGTTGTTTCAGATAAATACAACCTGGTTGTCTCTATCTCATGTTTACATATTTAATTTTTGTTAACAAAACCTTCTTCTTTATGCTATCCCTCTTTTATTATAAGTTAAGCCTCGTACGCAGATCGAGCTAAAATTTCGCTCCCATACAAAATTCTCTCCAAAATTTAGCCAAGCTAAAATTTAGCCAAACATTTTAGCCGAGATGTACGCAGCTCCAGCTAAAAAATCAAATTTTCGTTTCTTACTGAACGCACTCAACTGTCAAAATTTAGCGCGTGAAATAATTGTTCGGCACATTAATTCTCGAGCTAAATTGTGGCAGGTTCATTTATTTGTGAGATTATGTGAGCTTTACATTGCGAAAATAAAAATTGAGACCGAGAAATAATCATAAGGACAAACGATTTAGCAATTCCAAAAGGAAAAATCCATTTTATTTGATTATTTTAACTTGAAATATTGAAAGAAAATTCTTTGAAATTGTTGAATAAAATTTCTTTTCAGAGAACAGCTGTTTTCTGTAATGTATTCTCCACAAAAATCTTGTGTCAAAATTTAGCTAGGATTTTAGCTGGTGTTTGGAGAGAAATGTGGGAGCGGAATTTTAGCTCGATCTGCGTACTAGGCTTTAAGCTCTCTTTCAGTTTGATGTGGTCTTGTTGAGTGGACACATTTTTTCTTATTGTATCGTAAAATACATTTTTTTCTTGATTGCATCGATTTGTCATATAAAAATAACAAATATAAAGTGAACATTGTGTAGCACGGCCAATTCTAAGTCGGCAAATATTAAACAGTCTTGTAATTCAATATTATAAGTGTATTTTAAGTAATTCCAATAATGGAATGAAAAAAAAAAATCTCAATAAAAATTACTACTACTTACTACTACAGATAATTATTTACAATGATTTCATATCATTATGTGGTACCAAATACCCGTAAAACAAATAAGATTTTGGATAAAATATTTGCGCTGGTTGATTTGAGAACTCACAATTTAAACAAAGAAAGAAGAATGGATGCAGTATGTCCTTAGTGGTCAGTGGTTTCACGGATCTGGTACTGCATTTAAAATCACTTTTGACGGATGTGGGGTGCTGGTAACAAATGATAAGCTGTCCACAGACAGGGCATTATGGTTTTTTTAAGGTTATTTTTAAATTAATTTATTTTTTTGTTAAAAAATCTTCAATTGTTATCCTTATTTTAATTTTGTATGTTTTAATTTTAATAAATTTAATTAAAATTGTTGATTGAAGTCTAGTTTATAGTTCCTGTGCGCAAAAAAAAAAACGTATGCAAATATTCTCGCATGTCGAAAATAATGTAGGTGAAGGGCAAAATTAATTGTTTTATTTTGATATTTTTTCGCATGGGAACTGTAAACTATGCTTAAGTTAAAAAATGTTGTCCGTAGTAAAATTATTTAAGATTGAAGTTAAGTGCGCAATAATGCCCGAACTTTCCCTATAAAAGCTTAATATTACCAGTAGTTATAAGTGGTTCATTTGTCATGAAAAGCAATAATAAGAAGTCTATAAAAATATCTGTGGTGGAGTGGTTTTTTTGGAGGGTTGTGGTTATCGTGGGATTATTACCAATGACAATTACTTTTTTCACCGAGACCGCATCGACTTGGTTTTGATGTCATTTCATTCAGCATTCAAAACTACCTTAAGAACATGTGTTGTTTGATACATCACGTATTCCATACAACCAAAGGATTTTGGGCTCATCTTAGAATAAATTTTTACTGTTCCAAGAAATTTTTCAAAGGAGAATTGGCAAATTTGTATGAAAAATGGGCGTGAGCGGCCAAGAATGGGTTTTGTTGTTTTTGGATAGGAATTAGTCCTACAATCACCGTGCAGATTGTCTTTTCATTGTGGTGTACTTTAAAAACAAAAAAAAATGCATATTTGTTTTAACAATGCAAATAAGTTTTATACTAAGTATGTTTGGGTTTTGGGCGATTTAAAAACAAAAATAATAATACTAAGTATGTTTGCTTCTGAACAATGTAAAAATAGAAAAGGAGACTGCAATAAGCAATCTTAATGGTCTCAAGTATATTTTATATACAAAAATTACCATATAATATGATTAATAAGTACATTTACCGTTATATTGTATATATTACAATCTTATGTTTAAAAGAACGTACATATAGTATGTAATCTATGTATCAATGTATAAACAAAGTGCTTACGTATATAATTAAGCTCTGCAACGCATTCGATTCCGTTGAATGTTATCAAGTGTCCTCCTTTTGGTTTTCGTCCAAAAAGGGCCAATACCAGTGGTACTTTGGAACCAAGAACCAAGTGCTTTAGTCGTTTGAAGTGGTCATAATTGAGCTCGTGAGTGCAAAAGTGGTGTAACCCACTTTTTTTTCATCATATTTTTCGTTTTGAATCGATTTTTAATACTATTTAACAAAGATTAAAGGAGTATACGTCACATTTTTGGAAAGCTTAGATATTTTAGAAATGAAAATTTTAGCTTTGATGACTTTGGATGCATAATTGTAAAAATACGAGACAAAAATATCAAAAATGCCAAAAAAACTCACTGCCTCAATTAATTTCTACGAAAATGTGGATGTGTTAACGTATTGGCGTTTAAAAAGCGTCAATCAGCCAACCTCCTACTTTAAAGCCATCAAACATGTGTAAAATAAAAAATAATGGCGCAAAATTATGGAAAATTATTTTTAGAGACTTAGCGTGACACTAGTTAACAATGCAGTTCTCTAAATTTTCCTGAATTATAGACACATGGTAGTTATTGTCGCGTTAAGAATTTTCTTAGCTAATTAAAGTTGAACTCACCTAAATCAATGACAGTTCGTGTGACAGATGTCATTTCAGCGAGTGTGATACTAAAAAATTAAAATCAGACTTTGGTCACTTTAACTTTAATTCAAGTGTTTAAACATAAAGTTGGTTTGACATCGTCTATAATTTAAGAAAACGCCATTTTTTTCACCTAGTGTTACACTAAAGTTGTTTAAGTATCGTGTTAACTTCACTTTAATTTTGCGCCAATATGTTAAAAAAAAAAATAAAAAAATTGTTGAAATTCGAACATCCTATTGGGTCTGTTTAAAACTGTACCGGGACCATGGAAGGTTCTAAAATCTCCCAAAACACACTTCTACAGTGTAAATAAGCATTACACACACTAATAAAATAATTTCTATGCGATATTGCTCTATGCAATTGCATTATATTAAAATTGAAATTTCTAATTTTCTAAATGAAGTGCAATGACCAATGAAACGCCCATATTGAAAGTTGCTCCTGAGTAACATATCTTTCATTTGACACTAGTTTCATTAATGGCCGCTAACGCCCAAAATGCCCATTCTCCTTTGTTTTGCATATTTCTAAAATTATGAATCAATGCATCAATTTTATTGAAAAAATTATAAATACGAAAAAAAAATTTTAAACAGAATCCCACGAATAATCTGCGGAGGGAGTCTGGCTCAATTTTGACATTTGGCTCATAATAAAAATGTCAAAATTCAGTCTGATTCGCTCCGTAGCTCGTTCGCCGGATTCTGTAATCGGGCTGAATTATGTTTCAAAGCAGTTGGGTGACAATTGTATCAAAATAAACTTTTTCTGTCAAAATATAGTTTGCCCCAACAATTCAAGCCAAAAACTGTCAAATTCAATTGAAGAATGGCTACGATGTCGATAGATTAACAACCCTATACAAAATCTGAAGCTTTTGAATAATTTGTATACTGCTGCAGAAAAAGGTGATTTTAAGGCCATATTTGGATAGAAATATAATTTTTTTTTCAAAATACAGTTTGTCCCCTATCAACTGCCAAATTCCATTGACTGGTGGCTACGATGTCGGTGGATTAAAAAGCCTCTAAAAAATCTGAAATTCTAGATGAATTTTTACCGCTGCAGAAAAAGGTGATTTTAAGGCATTTGGGTGACATTTGGATCAAAATATACTTTTTGTTGTCAAAATATAGTTTGTCTCCTATATTTTAAGCCATCAACTGTTAAATTTCAGTGATTCAGGATTAAAATGCCTCTTAAAAATCTGAAATTCTTTATGAATTTTAAATGCTCCAAAAAATAGTGATTTTAAGGCAATTGAGTGACATTTGGATAGAAATACATATACTTTTCTGTTAAAATATACTTGTCCCCTATATTTCTTCATGAAATTTTACTGCGTTTCTCGGTACTTTACTTAAAAGCTGTGTTACCGGCGGGTAGTATATACTAAAATTTTACTTGTCAACGCGTTGACAGCTCGTAGCAAAAGTGACGTTCGCGTAAAATTGGGGCTAAGCTGAACCAATAGAAGAGACATTTGCATGCGATTTGTCGATTACGAAGTCATTCACGCTGGTAGGACAACCTCTTCGGGCTAATTTAAACGTAGAGAATTATCAGCGCTTAGCTAAAATGCGAAGAAAAACTGTGTTACCAATGTGAGCAACATAACAAACGTTTTAGTTATAAGCGCATTGACAGATTAGAGCTTTTTAGAAAGCATGGATGAAATCGGTGAAAAAAAATGACACCGGGGATTACCATCGCCATCACAGAAAAAACATGGAGTTGCCATTCAAACTATCGATTTTTCTCCGTGCTTAAGTTAAACACCGAAAATTCTCCGTAAATTGATGAACATCGACATCGTTTCTTTCATCCAATTCCTTTCGGGGTGACGTGAAATAACGCCAAACGAAATAAAGCCGAAGATAAAAATTTGTTCTTAAGACGTTTTCAAAAACCTTTCATTAATGAAACCGAAATAAGACCAATTTGGCTTTATTTCGTTTTCAACTTTTTTCATATTTTCAAATAATTCTGCCGAAACTGAAATTTTTTTCCTGACATAAGGAGGGTAATGAATAGAAGTTTAATGGTAGGATAAATTCAAAGTTTCCAGATTATTTAAATGCAAAAGAAACTTTTCATACACCCAACCTCGCACTCACCCCAAATCCTATAGTGATCCTAAGCAGAGGGGCAGCATGCCCCCCATGCATACTCACTCACTGTTTATTCGCGAATTTTTAAGCTTAACAATCCTAACAAATCCTCTCCTTTATTTGGTTTGTGAAATTTTAAAATTCACGAATAAACAGTGAGGAGTGAGGTATGTATGGGGGCATGCTGCCCCCCTGCAACCCCCCTGAAACCCCCCTGCAACCCCCCTGCTTGGGCTCACTATATTTTCTTTTGCATTTAAAGAATCTGTATTTAATGAAACTTTGAATAATAAAGCCGAAATGATTCTCAAGAGGTGCCGTGACATTAGGCCAAGTGACATAAGGCCAAATTTAAAAGTTTGGCCTGAAGTCACTTTCCAAAAGCGACTTAATGCCAAGTTTTAAGAGTTGGCGTTATGTCGCTTTTACAAAGTGACATAAGGCCAAATTTGTTTGTGACTTAAGGCCAAACGTAAAATGTTTTGTAAAAAAAACAGTAATTTTTGGGAAAAGAAACTTCGCATACACCCAACCTCACACTAACCCCAAATCCTATAGTGAGTCCAAGCAGGGGAGTTGCAGGGGGCAGCATGCCCCCCCATACATACCTCACTGTTTATTGCGAATTTTTAAATTTCACAAACTTAATAAAACCTCTCCTTTATTTGGGTTGCGAAATATAAAAATTTTCAAATAAACAGTGAGGTATGGATGGGGGGGCATGCTGCCCCCTGCAACCCCCCTGCTTGGGCTCACGATAGGATTTGGGGTGGGTGCAAATTTGAGTGTATGCAAAGTTTCTTCGGCATTAAAGGAAACTGGATATAAAGAAATTTTTCAATGAAAAATGAAAAAAATAACAGGTACGCTAGTAATAAAAGTGACACAATGCCAAATTGGCCTTATGTCACTTTGTTAAAGCGACACTAGGCCAACTCTTAAAATTTGGCTTTATGTCACTTTTGTTAAGTGACATAAGGCCAAATATTCAAGAGGTGCTGTGACATAAGGCCAAATTTAAAAGTTTGGCCTTAAGTCACTTTCCAAAAGCGACTTAATGCCAAGTTTTGAGAGTTGGCCTAATGTCGCTTTTACAAAGTTACATAAGGCCAAATTTGTTTGTGACTTAAGGCCAAACGTAAAATGTTTTGTAAAAAAAAAAGTAATTTTTGGGAAAAGAAATTCGCATACACCCAACCTCGCACCCACCCCAAATCCTATAGTGAGTCCAAGCAGGGGGGTTGCAGGGGGGCAGCATGCCGACCCATACATACCTCACTGTTTATTGCGAATTTTTAAATTTCACAAACTAAATAAAACCTCTCCTTTATTTGGGTTGCGAAATATAAAAATTTTCAAATAAATAGTGAGGTATGGATGCAACCCCCCTGCTTGGGCTCACGATAGGATTTGGGGTGGGTGCAAATTTGGGTGTATGCAAAGTTTCTTAGGCATTTAAAGAAACTGGATATAATGAAATTTTTCAATGAAAAATGAAAAAAATAACAGGTACGCTAGTTAGTATTAAAAGTGACACAATGCCAAATTGGCCTTATGTCACTTTGTAAAAGCGACACTAGGCCAACTCTTAAAATTTGGCTTTTTGTCACTTTTGTTAAGTGACATAAGGCCAAATATTCAAATTTGCCTTATGTCACTTGGCCTTATGTCACGGCACCTTCTCAAGAAATATTTGGCCTTAATTCTATTTTCGCATTGCAATAAAGCCAAAAAACTGGTTGAGATAGATTTGGTTTTATTTGAATTATTTGTTTGGTGTTATTTCCATCGGGCAAAGGAAATAGCACCAAATTGGCGTTATTTCGTTTTTGAGATGGAAATAAGGCCAAACTCAAAATTTGGCTATATTTCGTTTGGTGTTATGTCACATCACCTCCCTTTGGGCTTGCAAGAAAACAGAGCTATTATCGATCACGTATGAGAGTCCGCTGACTGCCAGTCAGCCTGGTAAGAAAGTATGACAATTTGTAGCAAACATTGTCATTGAAATTAGCCAGGGTATTTGCATACGATTTTTGGATGTATACTCCAACATTATAAAAATCGCAAGAATAATTGCATCGTCTAAAAGCAGCCTTGGGCGTCAAGAAGAACTAAGCTACTTTTCTGCAGCACTGAACGCTGCCATCGGACATTCCAATAATCTTTGCAGTCAGCTGGAAAATTGGTTGGTTGGTGGGTGGACAAAATCAAAACGTAACATATTTGTCGACGTTTTGATTTTGTAAAAAAAAAAAAACTAAAAGTAGGTAAACGATATTAATAAAATAAAGAAAAACGAATTAAAAATTAAACAAAGAAATAAAACAAAACAAAAGTGAAAAGAAAATATAATCATCATATTATAGAAGGGCAAACACGAATCTTAATAAGCGTTGTGAATTGTAAAGTGAAAATGTAAAATTAAATGTCATGAGCAATTTCAATTCAATTTCTTTTATTGAAAATAATATATACAATCTGGCTTATAACTAACATGACACTATGATAAATTTACATTTGTTGGCACATAGGGGGCCTTACTTTATACAATGTCTTAAGTTTAACAAATTACACTGGTCAACAAAATTTAATTATTTTTTTGTTACGTAAACCAAAATATACTTTTCCGTAGGTTTTTAGTGTGCTGAACTTGAATCTGAAGTCAGAAAAATTCTATCGGGCTACGTTTTTGAGATATTCCCGTTACAAAATCGAAAAAAAACCGTTTTTTTGCTGTTTTCAAAGTTGTATTGTAACGTGATGTAAATTGTTTAAACAAAATTTTTAATGGTTTCTGAAAGAAATAATTTTCTTCTTTTAAAATCAGTTTAAATTTTTCCGATACCTCTTTTCTTCTCGGAGAAATCTTCCGTTAATTGTAGGCCTTCCATTTATGACATAAATACAATGTTAAGGAGAATGGGAGAAAAATTATGGGAAATGGTCCATTTCCCAATACGAATGTGTGATATATCGTTGAAAAGGTTATTTTGAGTACATCATTTCATTATATGGCCGTTAACCTCTAAACCATGGGGTTCACGAGATATTCAGCTAATGTTGATTGAGAACACATTATTCTTCTTTCGGTGCTTTGAAGCCGAATATCTCGCGAGCCCCATGGCTTAGAGCTTAACGGTCATATACTGAAATTATGTACTCAAAATAACCTTTTCATCGATATATGACACATTCGTGGGAAATGGACCATAAATTTTTACCCATTCTCCTTTACATTGTATTTATGTCATAAATGGAAGGCCTACAATTAACTGAAGATTTCTCCGAGAAGAAAAGAGGTATCGGAAAAATTTAAACTGATTTTAAAAGAAGAAAATTAGTTCTTTCAGAAACCATTATAAATTTTGTTGAAACAATTTATTTCACGTTACAATACAACTTTGAAAACAGCAAAAAAACGGTTTTTTCGATTTTGTAACGGGAATATCTCAAAAACGTAGCCCGATAGAATTTTTCTGACTTCAGATTCGAGTTCAGCACACCAAAAACCTACGGAAAAGTATATTTTTGTTTCTGTAAGAAAAACCTTGTTGACCAGTGTTATAGATAAATAAATTACATGTAAAAAAATTTAAATTAAAAGCCGGCTGACTTAATTGTCGTCAATGGTGTTTTTGGAAGTGTCGTGAAATAGGTACTCTGTCTAGCTCTGGCCCTCGCTCGCACATATTTGCAATTTTCTTTTATTGTTTTTAAGTTTTTGTGGTGCATTTATTTACTAAATTTTTGCATTCTGCGCTTCTGTGTAAAAAAAAAACTTTTCAACGATAATTTATATGCCTTCGGCTTTTGTAGATCGCGTAAATTGTACCACAAAATTCGTGTTTGCCGTTTTTTAATATGATGACATTTCATATTTTTATTTTAAAAATTATAGTTTGAAAAACTAAGAACCCGCTTTTAGAGTTAATCAAACTAAAAAGTATAAAATAATTCTCAGCATGAGAATTTTCGGTAACCGAAA
This sequence comes from Dasysyrphus tricinctus, assembly GCA_963921185.1. NCBI lineage: Eukaryota > Metazoa > Arthropoda > Insecta > Diptera > Syrphidae > Dasysyrphus > Dasysyrphus tricinctus. The sequence goes on from OY992531.1 coordinate 131,819,076, forward strand.
AAATAATTCAGACAACCCGGACTGGGAATCGAACCCAGATCTATTGGTTACGCGCCAAGAGCTCCTCCAGTTAAGTCACCTATACAACTACCTGCTCGATATGCAGAGTTAGTTTAAAAATGTCATACAAGTCACCCCATGCTCTTAGAACAGTGACATTAATTTTCTTGTCAGTAATTTTATTCGCACGCTAAGAACTATTTTTTACTTTTTAGTTTGATTAACTCTAAAAGCGTGTTTTTAGTTTTTTAAACTATAATTTATTTTTCACTTTTAAGTTCGATTTGCTATAAAGCAACAGTCTTTAATATCTACAGATGTGTTAGCAGATGCATCTCGATTTAGAAAATCTCAACTCCGTTTTCTTAAGCCAAGTGCCGAAATATTTTATTGTCATCGGGGCTTGACAAGTGTGCAGTTTGAATCAAATCTGACCGTTTGAAGTGGGTCAAAATCACGTTCCAGGATTCCGTTATATGCATGCATACATTCATTCAGCCGAAACTAATAAAAGCGTGTTAAAAAGATAGGTACATGTAATTGGAAAAGGAAGTAAAAAGCACCTGAGAATTATATAAACAGATATAATTTTTTTATTTGTGACCAATTCTCTTAAATTCAATTTCTTTTCTTTTTAATATTTGGGCTTTTTTGGTCAATTTAAATTTCTATGCAAATGGAAACAAATACATAAATTTTATCCCGACGTTTCGCTGGATTTCCTCAGCATCTTCAGGGGCGTTTTTATTTATCTACATATGTATATATATATGAACAATTTTTTCTTGATTTGTTTTTAAAAAATAGGATATTAATTATTTAAACTTACGTTATTTCTATTGCATTTTTTATATTAAAAATTGCATCGTCCCAACATTGAACATCAAAAACAAAAGCAGTGACAAAATTTTAAATAAATAAATAAATAAATAACAATGAAAATTAGTTTTTCAAACGAATTTAACACTTTAACACAAAACATAAATATCACAGAATGGCAATGTTGTATATATAGTTAGTATTGTCGATGTCTTCTTTCAGGTTCATGGAAAATTCTCTTTTTTGTTGGATACGTAGGCTCTCCAGTGTGTATCTCGTTCTTGTTCTCCTCTCTTTGTCCAAGATCTTCACGTCGTCGATGTTGGCTGTGTGTGCAGTTTGTAAAATGTGTTGTGATAGTCCAGATGTTTCTCTTTTGTTTTTAATGTCCCCCTTGTGCTCTGTCATCCTCGTCGTTAAAGTTCGTTTTGTCGTCCCGATGTAAACTAAATTGCACGTTTCTCCCTCTTTTCCATTGCAGCTGATCTCGTAGATTACGTCTTGTGTTTGTTCTTTTGGAATCGGTGTTTTTGTGTTGGTAAACAGTTTACTAAGAGTTTCGTTAGATTTATGAGCGAATGTGATGTTGTTTTCTTCTCTTATTATTTTGTACAAGTTTTTACTCTCTGTTAAATTTGGAATGTACGGAACTCTTGCAAATGTTTTAGGGTTGTTGTCTGTTTTTTGTGGTGCATTATTGGTAAGCTTAGTGTTTAGTTGATGTTTTTTATTTATGAGATTTCTTATAATGTACCGTGGGAAATTGTTCATTTGTAGTATTCTGTATATTTTTTGTTCGTTTTCTTCTTTAAATGTTTCATCACTGATTTCAAAAATTTTATGTATTAAGTTTATTGCTGTGTTTATTTTCTGAGCCATTGGTTGAGTGGAATGAAAGTTTATTAGCCGTCCAGATGATGTTGGTTTTGTGTACCAGTTGAATTTTGTTTTGTGATTAGTCCGAATAAGTAAGCAGTCTAAATATGGTAATTGCCTGTTGTCTTCTATTTCTATTGTGAATTGGATTTTTTTGTGGTATTGATTTAATGTTTTTAAAATTATTTCTTGGTCTTTTTGTTGGATTATGGCAAAAATGTCGTCCACATATTTGGCAATAAACTTGATTTCGATGTTTTCTTTTTTCAAATCTTCGAAGACGTTATCAAGAAGGTCATCTAAAACTATGTCCGCTATTGTGGGTGAAAGGGGGTTCCCCATGGGCATACCAAATGTTTGATGATAGAAAAGATTGTTGAACTCGAAATAATTGTTATCTTTCAAACGAAAGATAACAATTATTTCGAGTTCAACAATCTTTTCTATCATCAAACATTTGGTATGCCCATGGGGAACCCCCTTTCACCCACAATAGCGGACATAGTTTTAGATGACCTTCTTGATAACGTCTTCGAAGATTTGAAAAAAGAAAACATCGAAATCAAGTTTATTGCCAAATATGTGGACGACATTTTTGCCATAATCCAACAAAAAGACCAAGAAATAATTTTAAAAACATTAAATCAATACCACAAAAAAATCCAATTCACAATAGAAATAGAAGACAACAGGCAATTACCATATTTAGACTGCTTACTTATTCGGACTAATCACAAAACAAAATTCAACTGGTACACAAAACCAACATCATCTGGACGGCTAATAAACTTTCATTCCACTCAACCAATGGCTCAGAAAATAAACACAGCAATAAACTTAATACATACAATTTTTGAAATCAGTGATGAAACATTTAAAGAAGAAAACGAACAAAAAATATACAGAATACTACAAATGAACAATTTCCCACGGTACATTATAAGAAATCTCATAAATAAAAAACATCAACTAAACACTAAGCTTACCAATAATGCACCACAAAAAACAGACAACAACCCTAAAACATTTGCAAGAGTTCCGTACATTCCAAATTTAACAGAGAGTAAAAACTTGTACAAAATAATAAGAGAAGAAAACAACATCACATTCGCTCATAAATCTAACGAAACTCTTAGTAAACTGTTTACCAACACAAAAACACCGATTCCAAAAGAACAAACACAAGACGTAATCTACGAGATCAGCTGCAATGGAAAAGAGGGAGAAACGTGCAATTTAGTTTACATCGGGACGACAAAACGAACTTTAACGACGAGGATGACAGAGCACAAGGGGGACATTAAAAACAAAAGAGAAACATCTGGACTATCACAACACATTTTACAAACTGCACACACAGCCAACATCGACGACGTGAAGATCTTGGACAAAGAGAGGAGAACAAGAACGAGATACACACTGGAGAGCCTACGTATCCAACAAAAAAGAGAATTTTCCATGAACCTGAAAGAAGACATCGACAATACTAACTATATATACAACATTGCCATTCTGTGATATTTATGTTTTGTGTTAAAGTGTTAAATTCGTTTGAAAAACTAATTTTCATTGTTATTTATTTATTTATTTATTTAAAATTTTGTCACTGCTTTTGTTTTTGATGTTCAATGTTGGGACGATGCAATTTTTAATATAAAAAATGCAATAGAAATAACATAAGTTTAAATAATTAATATCCTATTTTTTAAAAACAAATCAAGAAAAAATTGTTCATATATATATACATATGTAGATAAATAAAAACGCCCCTGAAGATGCTGAGGAAATCCAGCGAAACGTCGGGATAAAATTTATGTATTTGTTTTCATTTGCATAGAAATTTAAATTGACCAAAAAAGCCCAAATATTAAAAAGAAAAGAAATTATATAAACAGAATTTCACAAATCAGTCTTTTGAGAAGCAGAATTTTGAAAGTAGAGTTTTGCAAAACGAATTTTTACCTTGCCAAAATTTCGACCCCAGCCCTTTAAGAATTGGTAGGTAGCTGAATTTAATTCCTAGAAAATCCTAAAATCAAAAAAATTAAATCGTGACCAGTCTTTTAATTAATACTTACTTACTTACTTACTTATGGTGGGACAGCAGTCCCGGGTGGACCAAGGCCTCAACCAACAAGCTTCTTCCAGCCGGCTCGGTTTCTAGCTAGCTGTCTCCAGTTTCGCACCCCAAGTTGGTTGAGGTACTCTTCCACTTGCGAGCGCCACCTTTTACGCTGTCCACCTCTACTGCGTTGTCCCACAGGGTTGGATTCAAAGACTTTCCGGGCCGGAGCATTGGTGTCCATGCGCTCTAGGTGACCCAGCCATCTTAGTCGTTGGCTTTTCACTTTTGTGGCTAGGTCGGTGTTGCTGTAAAGCCCATACAGTTCGTTGTTGTATCTTCTCCATTCCCTATCTATGCAGACGGGACCAAAAATCACCCGGAGAATTTTCCTCTCAGAACAGCCTAACACGTTCTCATCCACCGTTAGTAGTGTCCATGCCTCTGCACCATACATCAGGACCGGGATGATAAGCGTCTTTACAGGGACAGTTTAGTTGCTCAAGCGAGGGCTTTGCTTCTCAAATGCCTTCTTAGCCCGAAGAAACAGCGATTGGCAAGAGTAATTCTTCGTTTGATCTCAGCACTGGTATCGTTCGCTGAGCTTATAGCGGATCCTAGGTAGACAAAGTCTCTGACCACCTCAAAATTATAGCTGTCTTAAGTGACGTTTTGTCCGAGACGTAGGTGTTGGGTATCCTTTCTTGTTGACAGCACAAATTTTTTGTTTTGCTTCCATTCACCGTTAAACCCATCTTCTTGGCTTCCTTCTCAATACTCACAAAAGCACCACTGACATCACGCTTTGTTCGTCCGATTATGTCAATGTCGTCAGCGTAAGCGAGTAATTGGACGGATTTTTGAAAGGTGCCTTTAGTGTTGACGTGAGAGTTTTGCACTATTCTTTCAAGAACGATGTTGAAGAAGTCGCATGACAGCACGTCGCCTTGCCTAAAACCTTTTTTGACATCAAAGGTGTCGGTGAGGTCTTTGCCGACCTTGATAGAGCAGCGTGCATTCTCCATCGTCATCCTACACAAATGGACGACTAGACATTGCTCTATATAGCTCGTCTCTATAAATATCATACGCGGCCTTGAAATCGATGAAAAGGTGGTGGGTATCGATTTTAAACTCCTGGGTTTTCTCCAAGATCTGCCGTAGTGCGAATATTTGGTCGATGGTGGACTTCTTTGGCCTAAGGCCACACTGATATCGACCTATCAGGTTGTTGACGAATGGCTTCAGGCGTTCACAAAGTATGGCAGAGAAGATCTTGTAGGAGATGTTAAGTAGACTGATGCCTCTGTAGTTAGTGCAGTCCAGAGGATCGCCTTTCTTGAGGATCGGGCAAACAATGCTGCGGTTCCATTCATCGGGCATGCTTTCCTCTGACCATATTTTACAGATGAGCTGGTGCATACTCCTAAGCAATTCATCGCCAGCTGCTTTGAATAGCTCAGCCGCAAGGCCATCAGCTCCAGCAGCTTTATTGGACTTAAGTTTAGATATAGCTATCTTTACTTCGTCGAGATCGGGTGGATGGAATTGTTGGCCTACGTCGTCCAGTTTGAATGGTGGAATCTGCATGGTAGCGGAACTCGGTTCGTCATCGCCGATATACAATTTGCACAAATGATTTTTCCATATCCTTGTACATGTCCATGTACTTGTCGGCATTCTTCGTCGAACCAAGGGTTTCGCTGTGGTGGTCGTGCAAAGCTGGTTTGGGTAAATTTTTATCGATTTGACCCCCCCCCCTATAGGAGTGAAGCTGTATACGCCCCTGAAAATAATGGAGTGGCAAACAGTTCATATACTTAACTGTCAAACCTCATCATGTTATTTCAACTCAAAAGAATTGGAACTTTGAAGTATGTAACTTCGAGAAGTGTTTAGGCGAAATTTAAAAAGGTTAAAAGCGGTAAGTCAACTATTTTCAAATTTCAAAAATGATGAGCTCCTTTGCAATACCCGTGCATCGACACTTCCAAGCCAACTCCCGTACCCATTGAAGTCAATTGAAATCAAAAATACCAGTCCACCCCCTAAACGAACAAACCTTAATCCTCTCAATGCTTCGGATTTACCTTGTCCGGTTCAGGTAGCAAATGAAGATTTAGTGACGGTTCCCAGCACTATTCCTGAAGGGGATTGTATTACTATATCCAATATAGTTACCGATTCAAGGCCCATCAAAGCTGTCTCCAAACCGAAAACAATTTTCATATCTCGACTTGAACCGGATATTGTTCCTGAAGAGATTGTAAGCCACTTAATAGCTAGAAACTGTATCCCTACAAATACTTCTATTAAGTGTACAAAAATCAGTAAAGTTAATAGTTTTGTCTCATCATTTAAAATAGTTACACATCCTTCGTTCTTTGATTCTATTTTCGATATTGGTAATTGGCCTCCTGAAGCTCTTATCAAAGAATTTTCAATTAGAAAAAATAGACATTCAAGAAATTCACCCAAAAAAATATCCCCAAAAAACTTAATAGTATTACCCTCTTCTATCAAAATGTAAGAGGGCTTCGTACTAAAACTGCTGATATCTATGTTAACTCCCAGGCATTTTCACATGACATCTTTATTTTGACAGAAACCTGGCTCAATTCAAGCTTTTTGGACACGGAACTTTTTGACGCAGAGTTCTTAGTTTATAGAAAAGATCGTCATGTTGATAGACCAAAAGATGTGGGAGGTGGTGTTTTGATCGCAGTTCGAAATAAATTTATATCTTCACGTATTATATTTCCTTTTAATTTATCAATTGAACTAATTTGCATAAAGTTAGCCATACAGTCAAAATTTATTTATATATTAAATGCATACATTCCTCCAAAAAGCTTGAACGCAGTCTATGTTGAACTCTCTAAGGCTCTAGATTTTATTATTGAATTGACTTGCTCAAACAGCACCATATTACTTCTCGGAGATTTTAATTTACCGTCTATAGAGTGGATTCCTTCTGAGGATGAATGTTTTCAAGAAGCATCTTTAACTTCTTCACAAACTGAGCTTCAGCTTTTGGATAGAATTATTGCAACTGACTTACAGCAAGTAAGCTGTATTAAAAATTCAAAAAATCGAATTCTCGATTTAGTATTTTCATCTGACGCTATTAGTACCCTTGTTCTAGAATCTAGTTCAGGAATGTCTAATATAGATAGTTATCATACTCCTTTGGATATAGTTCTTGACTTGAGCAGTCATATTATAGAAAATAGCAACGATTATGATCGCTCATATACTTTGGACTTCAGAAAGGCAAACTTTCAGTTGCTATCAGAAGAATTAGCTAGATCTGGTATTGATAGTATGTAAGTATCTAGCAATATTGACGAAGCAGTTAATAACTTTAATACCATACTTAATAATTGCATAAATAATACTATCCCTATAAAAACACTAAAAAATACGAACTTTTGCCACTCATGGTATACGAAAGAGTTAAAGTCGCTCCGAAATAGAAGAAATAGAGCATGGAAAATATATTTAAAAACTCTTCCTTCAGTTGACCATAACTCTTACATTGCCCTTTTCGAAGAATTTAAATCTCTTTCAAAATCTCTATACACCAATCATGTATACGAAATGGGAAGATCTCTTAAAGAAGACCCCAAGGCGAGTAATTGGACGGATTTTTGAAAGGTGCCTTTAGTGTTGACGTGAGAGTTTTGCACTATTCTTTCAAGAACGATGTTGAAGAAGTCGCATGACAGCACGTCGCCTTGCCTAAAACCTTTTTTGACATCAAAGGTGTCGGTGAGGTCTTTGCCGACCTTGATAGAGCAGCGTGCATTCTCCATCGTCATCCTACACAAATGGACGACTAGACATTGCTCTATATAGCTCGTCTCTATAAATATCATACGCGGCCTTGAAATCGATGAAAAGGTGGTGGGTATCGATTTTAAACTCCTGGGTTTTCTCCAAGATCTGCCGTAGTGCGAATATTTGGTCGATGGTGGACTTCTTTGGCCTAAGGCCACACTGATATCGACCTATCAGGTTGTTGACGAATGGCTTCAGGCGTTCACAAAGTATGGCAGAGAAGATCTTGTAGGAGATGTTAAGTAGACTGATGCCTCTGTAGTTAGTGCAGTCCAGAGGATCGCCTTTCTTGAGGATCGGGCAAACAATGCTGCGGTTCCATTCATCGGGCATGCTTTCCTCTGACCATATTTTACAGATGAGCTGGTGCATACTCCTAAGCAATTCATCGCCAGCTGCTTTGAATAGCTCAGCCGCAAGGCCATCAGCTCCAGCAGCTTTATTGGACTTAAGTTTAGATATAGCTATCTTTACTTCGTCGAGATCGGGTGGATGGAATTGTTGGCCTACGTCGTCCAGTTTGAATGGTGGAATCTGCATGGTAGCGGAACTCGGTTCGTCATCGCCGATATACAATTTGCACAAATGATTTTTCCATATCCTTGTACATGTCCATGTACTTGTCGGCATTCTTCGTCGAACCAAGGGTTTCGCTGTGGTGGTCGTGCAAAGCTGGTTTGGGTAAATTTTTATCGATTTGACCCCCCCCCCTATAGGAGTGAAGCTGTATACGCCCCTGAAAATAATGGAGTGGCAAACAGTTCATATACTTAACTGTCAAACCTCATCATGTTATTTCAACTCAAAAGAATTGGAACTTTGAAGTATGTAACTTCGAGAAGTGTTTAGGCGAAATTTAAAAAGGTTAAAAGCGGTAAGTCAACTATTTTCAAATTTCAAAAATGATGAGCTCCTTTGCAATACCCGTGCATCGACACTTCCAAGCCAACTCCCGTACCCATTGAAGTCAATTGAAATCAAAAATACCAGTCCACCCCCTAAACGAACAAACCTTAATCCTCTCAATGCTTCGGATTTACCTTGTCCGGTTCAGGTAGCAAATGAAGATTTAGTGACGGTTCCCAGCACTATTCCTGAAGGGGATTGTATTACTATATCCAATATAGTTACCGATTCAAGGCCCATCAAAGCTGTCTCCAAACCGAAAACAATTTTCATATCTCGACTTGAACCGGATATTGTTCCTGAAGAGATTGTAAGCCACTTAATAGCTAGAAACTGTATCCCTACAAATACTTCTATTAAGTGTACAAAAATCAGTAAAGTTAATAGTTTTGTCTCATCATTTAAAATAGTTACACATCCTTCGTTCTTTGATTCTATTTTCGATATTGGTAATTGGCCTCCTGAAGCTCTTATCAAAGAATTTTCAATTAGAAAAAATAGACATTCAAGAAATTCACCCAAAAAAATATCCCCAAAAAACTTAATAGTATTACCCTCTTCTATCAAAATGTAAGAGGGCTTCGTACTAAAACTGCTGATATCTATGTTAACTCCCAGGCATTTTCACATGACATCTTTATTTTGACAGAAACCTGGCTCAATTCAAGCTTTTTGGACACGGAACTTTTTGACGCAGAGTTCTTAGTTTATAGAAAAGATCGTCATGTTGATAGACCAAAAGATGTGGGAGGTGGTGTTTTGATCGCAGTTCGAAATAAATTTATATCTTCACGTATTATATTTCCTTTTAATTTATCAATTGAACTAATTTGCATAAAGTTAGCCATACAGTCAAAATTTATTTATATATTAAATGCATACATTCCTCCAAAAAGCTTGAACGCAGTCTATGTTGAACTCTCTAAGGCTCTAGATTTTATTATTGAATTGACTTGCTCAAACAGCACCATATTACTTCTCGGAGATTTTAATTTACCGTCTATAGAGTGGATTCCTTCTGAGGATGAATGTTTTCAAGAAGCATCTTTAACTTCTTCACAAACTGAGCTTCAGCTTTTGGATAGAATTATTGCAACTGACTTACAGCAAGTAAGCTGTATTAAAAATTCAAAAAATCGAATTCTCGATTTAGTATTTTCATCTGACGCTATTAGTACCCTTGTTCTAGAATCTAGTTCAGGAATGTCTAATATAGATAGTTATCATACTCCTTTGGATATAGTTCTTGACTTGAGCAGTCATATTATAGAAAATAGCAACGATTATGATCGCTCATATACTTTGGACTTCAGAAAGGCAAACTTTCAGTTGCTATCAGAAGAATTAGCTAGATCTGGTATTGATAGTATGTAAGTATCTAGCAATATTGACGAAGCAGTTAATAACTTTAATACCATACTTAATAATTGCATAAATAATACTATCCCTATAAAAACACTAAAAAATACGAACTTTTGCCACTCATGGTATACGAAAGAGTTAAAGTCGCTCCGAAATAGAAGAAATAGAGCATGGAAAATATATTTAAAAACTCTTCCTTCAGTTGACCATAACTCTTACATTGCCCTTTTCGAAGAATTTAAATCTCTTTCAAAATCTCTATACACCAATCATGTATACGAAATGGGAAGATCTCTTAAAGAAGACCCCAAGGCATTTTGGAAGTTTGTAAATTCGAGAAAAACTCAGATGGTTACCCGGCAAACTTCATATATGAAAATTGTGAGTTGAAAGAAACCATCGATATTTGCAACGCATTTGCGAAACACTTTCGTAACTCTTTTGTGGACACGCCTTTTGATATTGATGAAGATTATTTCAGAAATTTACACTTCTATGCCCAAACAAATTGCAATAATTTCGCTGTGCAACAGAGTACTGTTTTAGAATTACTATCATCGTTAAATGATGATTTCTCATCTGGACCAGATGGAATTCCCCCAATATTATTGAAAATTGTAGACATATTCTAGCTGAACCTCTTCAATTTTTGTTTGAGCTTTCTATTAAATCAGGCAAATTTCCTTGTTTATGGAAAACTTCATTCCTAACTCCAATTTTTAAAGAGGGTGATAAAACTGATATTTCTAATTATAGGCCTATATCAAAACTGTCATGTATACCAAAGCTCTTTGAACAAGTTGTGTGTGAGACTTTAGCATTCCATACCAAGAATTTAATATGTGATCAACAGCATGGGTTTGTGAGAAGAAAATCAACAGTAACAAACCTACTTACGTTCTTGCATAAATGTTCACATGCCTTAGAAAATGGAAGTGAAGTTGATTGCATATACACCGATTTCTCTAAAGCGTTCGGCAAACTTAGTCACAACATTATTATCTTCAAACTTAAAGCTTATGGTTTTCCAACTTTCTTTATCACATGGATAAAGTCATATCTTGAAAATAGATCGTACCTAGTAAGATTTAGAAACTGCCTTTCAAATTCATTCTTTGCTCACTCCGGTGTGCCCCAGGGAAGTCATCTAGGCCCATTTTTATTTATCCTGGCTATAAATGATGTTGTTTCATGTATACGCTCTAGTGATATTCTTATATTTGCTGATGATATGAAGATATTTAAGTCAATAAAAGCTAACCATGATCACGTTTTTCTGCAAACCGATATTGACAGTTTCAATATTTGGTGTGGTAAGAACGGTCTTTCTCTTAACCCTATTAAATGCCAAACAATTACTTTTTCCAGAAAGCGAATTGCAACTGCTTTTGATTATTCCATCTCGCAGCAAAAACTCTGTCGAGTCTTTAGTTTCAAGGACTTGGGTGTTAACTTTAGCTCAAATTTAGAATTCACTGAACACATTAATTACATCGTTAATAAAGCAAGCTCCATGCTTGGATTTATAAAACGTTGGGCTAAGGAATTTAGTGATCCATATGTTACCCTTTCCTTATACAATTGTTATGTCCGACCTCATCTAGAGTACGCCTCGCAAATATGGTCTCCCTTTTATGAAATTCATAAAAGTCGTATTGAATCAATACAGCACAAATTCATTCGCTTTGCTTTGAAGGGTCTTCCTTGGGCTGATCCGTACAACCTTCCACCATATGAACATCGGATCCAGCTACTGCAGGTCCAAACCTTATATCAAAGGCGTGTTAATAATGATTTACTATTTCTTCACCAACTTTTAAATGGCCAAATAGATGTTCCTGATTTGTTAGCCTGTATAGGCATAAATTACCGCGGAGGATCTCACCACCTGCGAAGATTTGAACTATTACACGTTAATTTCCATAGAACTAACTATGGTATACATGAGCCTCTTAACCGTATGTGCAAGATTTTTAATTTAAACAGCTCCTCTGTTGATTTTAACATTAGTAAGATGGGATTAAGGAAAATATTTCGAACCAGTGCTCCACGGTCGTGATTGTTCTTATTTTTTGTTACTACGTGTATGACTTAAATATTTTATATATTGTTTAATTATGTATGTATATTGATTTTTTGTTTAATTTTGTTAATGTATTAGTATTTTATTATGCATGTGTTAGATTGCCTTATTTTACTAACCACTAACACATGCACTTATGATGAGCCTCTGATTGTAGGTTGCAGCTTGCTCTAAGCTCACTACAACTAAGAATCTGAAGTGTAAAAAAAAAATAATAACAACATACGACCGTAGTGGAAGACAAGTCATAAAAACTAGTTATAGAATATGGGTGATTATTAGAATCAACTTACAATTAGACAAAAAAAAGGGGAGCCAACCAATTTTTCTACAGCACATTTTAAAGTTTTATCACTTTGCTATTTTCCATTTTTATTTTTGCTTTTTTTTAAATAAGTTGCTATTAAAATAAAATTTAGTTTTAAAAATTTGGTTTAAAATTTTATAATCTTAAATTATAAAAAGAAGCCCTTCTTCCGTTTCAGGAGTCGGTGGATTAGGATTCAACCCATTTGCCTTACCTACATGCGGCACACAAGGATATAGTACGAGTCAGTTAGTTACTTCATCAAAATAATATTATTATTGAAAAAAAAAAACAAAAAGAGGATAGGAGCGCAATATTAAAAAGAATTTATGGTTAGACTCTTACAAATCATATTGAAAATTTTTATCATATATTATAGAAATGCAAAATTGCTCATACGATATTCCTTTTTCCTTAAACTTAAGTAGCTAGCTTATATTTAAATTGTTAAGAATATTTGTATGTATACGAAAAACACAAAATTGCACACTTAAAAATATCTTATGTTAATTATATAAAACATTTTGTAAAAACTATGCACATTATAGTATTTCAAATATCTTTTAAGTGTTTTAACATATCATTGTATAGCAAAAGAAAATTGTTTGCCTTTGTAAATATATTATTAATATTAATAAAACTTTAAATGCAATTATTTAAACAAATCGAAAATTATATCGCATAATATTTTTAATAGGTATAAGAAAAACCTTAAATTAATATAAGTAAATTTGCCAAAAATCCATAGGTGATATTGAAGTTTAATCAAAAATGTCTGTTTTCTTTAATCTTTCAAACCGCAATTGAATTTTTCAAAAACAAAAACAGTTAAATTAAAGAAACAATAAAATTTACATTTGAACTTTATTTATTATACAAAAATTATGATGCATTTTTGCATATTGACCTACCTCATCCCGGGTGTTGTGGCCTTATGATATTTGTATGATATGTATCTAGATTGATTCAGATAACAAGGTAAATATGTGTGTACAATAGTTTCGAGACTACAGTTTAACCAATTTGACATTTTTTATGGTGGTTTATGGCCTGAACAGAATAGAGTGCTGCAACTGGAGCTGCAGCTGCGTGTCGTGCACACATCATTGAATTTGTGTGTATTCAACGCTTTGACAACTATTCCAGATGCAGCTTCAGTTGGAGTGCAGCTCCGCCTCCATTCTTTTCAGTCAGCTGAACGGCATTTAACTCTTTAAAACAATAGAAAATATTTTTAAAACAATATGAAAATCAATTGTAACGTAGGTAAACAAACTAACATCAAGCACCAATTGAACAATACAAAATTAAAAGAAAAACTGGGAGTATTCAATTAAAATCACAGTTTCTAACTTCAATCTTCAATTCTTGCCGAAGAATTGATACATATAAATGTTAATTGTAACAGCAACAACCACTAATATTGGACCTGTGCTGAATACTGAATGATGTAGGTACTGAATGCCGAGTGCGCGTTTTTAACTGTTTTTCACTATAATACTTTGCAAATCGGTGACGTGAAATAACGCTAAACGAAATAAAGCCAAAATTAAAAAATTTGGTCTTATTACGTTTTCAAAAACGAAATAAGACCAAATTTTAAATATGGTTTTATTTCATTTATGAAACCGAAATAAGAAATAAGATTTTTTAAGTTTCACAAACCTAATAAATCCTCTCCTTTATTTGGCTTGTGAAATTTTAAAATTCACGAATAAACAGTGAGGTATGTATGGGGGGGCATGTTGCCCCCCTGCAACCCCCCTGCTTGGGCTCGATATAGGATTTGAAGTGGGTGCGAGGTTGAATGAATGCAAAATTTCTTTTGCATTTAAAGAATTTGTATTTAATGAAGCTTTGAATAATATAGCCAAAAAAACGATTCCCAAGAAATATTTGTCCTTTGTAACGGTCCGAGGTGTTGTTGGCAAAAAGGACTATCGAAAAGGTGTTCCATATTCTCTTAACCTGGAGGTGCTATAGTCTAAGAACATACCATCACGTCAGCACAAGTTCGAAGCATGCCTATCAATAAATCCTTATTACCTTTCCTACCTACGCTACCATTACAACCCACCGCTTACAGGCACAGTGGGCTGATCCTGGCAGCAGAAGGAAAGGGTGTTCAGGTTGCGATGGCGTGGCATGCTAGCTCCATGAACATCCTAGCTCGTCGGAAGGGGGGGTTCTTGCTATAACAACGCTGAACGGTCGTTACACTTCAGAATTCTGTGTTGTAATGAGCTTAAAGCAAGCTGCATTCTGCAATCAGAGGCTCATCATGAGTGCATGTGTTAGTGGTTAGTAAATTAAGCAGAGCTAACACAAGCACATAAATAAATAAAAATAAACAAAATTAAACAATATATACAATTAGACACATTTTAATAAAGTTATACACGAGGATAATCAAGACACACAAATTTACGAGAGTGGAGCACTGGTTCGCAACAATGTTTTAATCCTACTTTACTTATGTTAAAATCAACAGAGACAGCATTCAAATTAAAAAGTTTGCACATACGATTAAGAGGCTCGTGAATACCATAATTGGTTCTATGAAAAGGAACGTGAAAAAGTTCAAATCTTCGTAGGTGGTGGGATCCCCCGCGGAAGTTAATACCTATACAGGCTAATAAGTCAGGAGCATCAATTTCGCCACTGATAAGTTGGCGTAAATCATTATTAATACGCCTTTGATATAAAGTTTGAAGTTGCAGAAGCATGATTCTATGTTCATAAGGTGGCAGGTTATACGGATCAGTCCAAGGAAGACCTTCCAAGGCAAAACGAATGAAGTTATGTTGCATTGATTCAATACGGCTTTTATGAATTTCGTAAAAAGGAGTCCATACTAGGAGGCGTACTCGAGATGGGGTCTTACATAAAAATTGTATAAAGAAAGAGTAACATACGGGTCGTTAAATTCCTTTGCCCAGCGTTTTATAAATCCAAGCATGGAACTCGCCTTATTAACAATGTAATAATTATGTACTATAAAATCTAGATCAGAACTGAAGTGAACACCCAGGTCTTTGAAACTAAAAACACGACAGAGTGTATGCTGTGAAATGGAATAGTCAAACGCACTCACTACTCGTTTCTTAGAGAAAGTTATAGTTTGACATTTTACTGGGTTAAGAGAAAGACCGTTTTTCCCACACCAAACCTTAAAATTGACAATATCAGCCTGAAGGAGAGTATGGTCATGATTAGATTGTATTGTTTTAAAAATCTTAATATCATCAGCATATATAAGAAAATTACTACATCGGATACATGAAGTGACATCATTTATAGCGATTTATAGAGAATGAACAAAAATGGGCCTAAATGACTTCCCTAAGGCACACCCGAGCACCCGAGTGAGCACTGAATGAGTTTGAAAAACAATTTCTGAATTTGACTTGGTAAGATCTTTTCCCAAGGTAGGATTTTATCCATGATGTAACAAAAAATGGAAAACCAAAGGCTTTAAGTTTAAATACAATAATTTCATGACTAAGTTGATCGAATGCTTTCGAAAAGTCAGTGTATATGCAGTCGACTTCATTCCCGTTTTCCAATGCATTAGAACATTTATGCAAGAAAGTAAGGAGATTTGTAACCGTTGACTTTCTTCTCACAAATCCATGCTGTTGATCACATATAATACTCTTAGTATGAAATGCTAGGCTCTCACATACAACTTGCTCAAAAAGCTTTGGAATACAAGAGAGCTTTGCTATGGGCCATTATGTATATCAGTTTCGTCACCTTTTTTAAAGATTGGTGTAAGAAACGATTTCTTCCATAATTTCGGAAATACTCCTGTCCTCAAGGAAAACTTGAACAAAAATTGAAGGGGTTGAACTAGTATAAATTTACACTTTTTCAATAGTATAGGCGGAATTCCATCTGGACCAGATGAATAATCATCATTTAATGATGAGAGAAGGTCTAAAACAGTACTCAGTGGCACTGGGATATTGTTGCAACTTGTTTGGGCATAAGTATGTAAATTCTTAAAATAATTTTCGTCGACATCTAAGGGCTTGTCAACAAAAGAATTACGAAAATTTTTTTCGCAAAAGCATTGCAAATATCAATGGTTTCCTGCAACGAACAATTTTCATACATGAAGTTTGCTGGATAACCATCTGAGTTTTTTTTTTCGAATTAACAAACCTCCAAAATGCCTTTGGGTCATCTTTTAGAGAACTACGTACCTACGTATTAACATGCCGAAAAATATTGAAAAAAAAGATCGGGTTCAAAAGGAGCCCGAATTCATCCTGATATTTTAACCCTGCAAAATCTAAAAGTGAGGAGAGTGCACGGTGTTATTGCCTTCCTGCAACGAATATTTTTCATACATGAAGTTTGCTGGATAACCATCTGAGTTTTTTTTTTCGAATTAACAAACATCCAAAATGCCTTTGGGTCATCTTTTAGAGAATAACGTACGTATTAACATGCCGAAAAATATTGAAAAAAAAGATCGGGTTCAAAAGGAGCCCGAATTCATCCTGATATTTTAACCCTGCAAAATCTAAAAGTGAGGAGAGTGCACGGTGTTATTGCCTCTCAGAGGAGTAGCCCACCCACGCATCGTAGAGGATGCCACCATGACTGATATTCCCTCGATTTATTATCAGCCCCTAAATATCATTTAATGTGCGAAATTAAATTTTCATTCCCTACACGAACGTTCTAAAACTAAAAAAAAAAATAACTTTACCATATCCATTCATTTCCGGTCGCCATCGTAATGCACATCGCCACATCCAACTTTGACTTTGCTTAAAGACAATTCATTTTTTTTGTTCGCTCATCTAGAAGCCAAAAACTCAAAACTCATCATCATCGCATCATCGTGTCCTGTAACCCCGGCTGGGGCATAGGGCGTCAACAAAACGTCTCCATCCTTCACGGTCTGCTGCAAGGTACTTAAGCTGTGGCCACGTCTTTCTCTGGGATTCTGCTTCCGCTAAGACAGTTGATTTCCATGTTGTTCTTGGTCTTCCAACCCGCCGTGCACCCTGAGGATTCCATTCAAAGGACTGCTTTGCAATTTCATCGTTTGGTTTCCTCAGTGTGTGACCAATCCAACGCCATTTACGCTTTCTTATGTCGACGTCCAGCCGCTCTTGACTTGTCCTGCGCCACAATTCCTCATTTGATATTATTAGTGGCCAGCGAATCTTTAGGATGTGGCGAAGACAGCGATTCACAAAAGCCTGCAATTTCTTCGAAATGGTAGACGTGACTTTCCAGGTTTCACAAGCATATAACAGCACGGATTTCACATTGGATTCGAAGAATCTCAACTTAGTGCGTAAGGAGATTTGACTGGATTTCCAAATTGGGGACAGAGTACCGAAGGCAGCACGAGCTTTATTTATTCTACTTTTAACGTCCAGATCCGTACCACTACTTCAACTGGCGTCTCCTGTAAAATAATACGCTGCTGTGTGGAGCGGCCTGTGACATTATTTTTGTCTTTTTGCTGTTAATTCTTAGACCACTCAACTCTCCCTTCACTTGCAGTGTTTGGCACATCCCGTTCAGCCCACTGATGTTATTTGCCAGTAGACATATGTCATCGGCATAGTCTAAATGACTGAGCCTTTCGAACGGTCTCCATTGAATGCCCTGTCGCTCAGTTGTACCAACACTGGCCGTCAATACGTCGTCCATCGCCAGCAGGAAGAGAATTGGCGATAGAACATCCCCTTGTCTCACACCCTGTTGCACTACGAAGGAGTCGGATAGCTGCCCATTGTGCAAAACAAAACACCTCGCGTTGTTGTAGGACTCTTTAATAATGGCAACAATTTTTGGTGGAATTCCTCTACCAAGCAACGATCTCCATATACATTCTCGGTTAACTCGATCAAAGGCCTTTTCAAAATCCACGAACATGAGGTAAAGCGGTGATTGATATTCCATCGACTGCTCGAGGACGATACGCAGGGTGTTGATATGGTCGACACACGATCGACCACTGCGGAAGCCAGCTTGATGCCTCTTGAGTGTAGACTCGATTCTATCCTTTATTCGCTCGAGTATGATTGTTGCCATTAGTTTTGGGAAAACGGACAAAACGGTGATACCACGCCAATTGTTGCAATTCTTTAAGTCACCTTTCTTTGGCAACTTAACAATCACACCATCCTTCCAGTCCCTGGGATAGCTTTCGTTTTCCCAAATGTTTTGTATCAGCGGATGTAAAATACTAGCCGCTGCTACGGGATCGGCTTTCAGGAATTCAGCTGGTATTCCGTCCAGTCCAGCTGCCTTGTTGTTTTTGAGGAGATTTATTGATGTACGAATTTCCGATTCTGACGGGGGTTCGATGTCAATACCCCTATAGGACCTGCGCATCTCGTTTAGTTGGGGCACTTCAGCACTCTGCTCAACTGAATCCTCATTTAGCAGGGCACAAAAATGGTCCTTCCATCTACGAAGCTGATCCTCAATTGATACCAAAAGTGTGCCATCCAAATCCATTACAGGATGATTGGTGTTGCTTCTTTTCCCGATAACATCTTTGGCTATTTGGTACAATTCCCGGATATCTCCTCTTCTGGCAGCACTTTCCGCATTATCTGCGAGTCCATCCAACTTCACCCTCTTGTCACGTCTCACACAGCGGTAGACCATCTTATGTGCAATGCGGTACTCTCTTCGCAAGTCAGCCTTTCGTTGGACATCAGCTTCGGCATTTATTTGGGTTTTCAACGATTTGCGAAGTTCGATCTTATCCCAGGTGTCTTGGGATATCCAAGAGTCTCTACGTCTCGTTCGCTTGGGTACAGTTTCGGATCCAGCCTCCATAAAAACACTTTTAATTTCACCCCACATCTCATCAATTGTTGAATTCTGGATTCCATTTAATGACGAGGCTCTGTCGTTAAGGGTGGTGACATAGTTTCGACATATGTTGGGGTCATTTAAAGCATTAGTAATGAATTTTGTGCTCCTTGCTGCATCCTGCGCTGGTTTTTGTACGGCAGCGGTTCGTAGTTTGAGACTCATCAGAACCAAATGGTGGTCGCTTCCCACATCGGCATTTCTTATACTCCGGACATCACACATAGACTTCCTCCATCGCTGCTGAATCATGATATGATCAATTTGGTTTTCGGTTTGACCATCCGGATGCATCCAGGTAATTTTGTTGCACGTCTTATGCTTAAATACAGTCCCACCTATCACAAGACGATTCGCGTTACAAAAGTCGACAAGCAAGTCACCATTTTCATTCCGTGACCCCACACCATTTCTTCCCATCACGCGTTCCAGTCCGTAATTGTCTGAACCGACTTGGGCATTAAGGTCTCCCATAACGACTATGATGTCGGCTCTCGGAACACTTCTGTAAACCGAGTTAAGACGAGTGTAGAACGCGGTTTTGTCTTCCTCGGTCGCTTCATTTGTGGGGGCGTAGCACTGAATAATTGTGACGTTACGAATTTTTGAACGAAACCTTGCTGTCATTAATCTCGCAGAAATGGGCGCCCATGAGATCAAACTACGCCTCGCTTCTTCGTTCAACATAATTCCGACACCATGCAGTCTTTGGCCACCCTCTCTTTCATCTTCGCCGGAATACAGCATTCTCGTCTGTCCAGTGTCTGATCTGTATTCAGCTCTTCCTCTCCACTTAGTTTCGCTTATGCCCAGGATACTGATCTTTAGGCGAAGCATTTCACGCTCAACCTGCTCGTATCTACCATCGCTGTACAAGGATCGAACGTTCCATGCTCCGATTTTCGTACGTATGCGGTAGCCAAAAGTAACATTTGCGCTTCTTGAAAGACTTCTTCTATTTGTCAACGATTCATTTATTATTATGGCGTCTTGATTGACGCTCGTACATGAAGGATGCCGCACCCCCAAATCCGATGTGCGGTTTACTGCAGCCGAAGCTACAGAAGGATTTTCTATAAAAAGATTACCTCTTGGGGACTCAATTCCATTTGTTGTCATAATTCATGTATTTGCATATATCCTTCCACCATGGTGTTTTCCGAGATATGATTAATAACATACATAAGCTCAGATTTGACAGGCACACCCGCCTTTTGTATGGTCAAACACATAACTGCTCGAGGCCGCCCACTATGGGAAAACAGACGCCTTTTGTAGCCGCCCAATATGGGTTACAGACGCTACCTGCTGCTGCCGTTGGCCTTTTACCAAAAAAAGCTCCTCCGCCACCAGACTATCATGCCGTTGACCGCCACCTGCAGTTCATCCGCCTTAAGGGGGCTTTTAACCATCCCGAGGACAAGTTTGTGCCCTGACCAGCATAGCTGGGTTGTCTGCTTATCCCGGCATCCATTCGGTCCCCCTGCACGTTAGCGTTACCCGCCCTCTACCACGCGGAGGTGTGCATAGGGATTTTCCTATCATTGAGCCTAGGGCCATATGGCGTCCTAGCACTCTCAAGTACTTTTAGAGGGCAAAAACTTAACCTAACAATATCATCTTATCCTTAACCTAAATCTCCTAAAAGATTAGCGTATAAATAAAAAGAAATGGCAACAAAAATTATGAATTTGTAGTTTTTTTTTATGCAAATAAATTCTACTAAGAATAACCAACAGTCCATTCCAAGGAATAGTATCAAATTGAAATTTTTCCCCAAAAATAATTACGTATATTAAAAAGGTAAAAAAAAGGAATATATACATATATATTTTTGGCTGTTTTTTTTTCACTCTTTTTTTTTTTAAATAAACTACTTATATTTTTGTTTCTTTTGTTTTACTTTAAATTTTAAGGAAAACTTTTTTGAAATTTTGAAAGAATACAAAATTAATAATAAAAAAAAATACAACAAAACTAAATTAATGGAATGAAATGGATATAATCTCAATTACCAGACTATGTTGCTCTCTGTTTTTTTCTCAATAATACATGTCTATTCTTTAATTGGTATAGAGGTCTGCATGAATGTCTTAAAACTAGATTTGAGACATTCAATAATATTTGCTGCACTCAACTCATTCTACTCACTTCTTGAAATGAGAATGAGTGTACTACTTGGTGTTTGGAAACAATATGAGTTGAATATTCATTTTCATACAAACCCACAGCGCATTGTACCCAAAGGGAATGAATACTCATTTGTGAATATTCACAATTTGAATCAGGTGTACTCACAAAAAAAGTGAATATTCATAATTTAGATTGGGTGGTCTTGAGAGAATGCTGTGTGTTTTATCAATAGCAATAGCAAGCAATGTGTATTGGAATGATGTTTTTCTGTATATTTATATGAATTATGTATGTTGTATGTAAAGATTTATTGAATTAGCGGATACGCAACGTGTATTACTACGTTTTAAAAAAGAAATAGGTACGTTTTGATTTATTTGTTGGACATAGAAAAGAAGTTTTTGTATGGGAAATTCTAAAATCGACTTTATGAATGGACCGAATGTGCCTAATGCCTTGTTTTAGTGGTCAAATGTCTAACACCATCTTCGTATTATTTTCTTTCTTATGAAACTGGTTCGGGGCACATCGATTGGATGATTTTAAAGTCTATAATGGACATTGAAACCATTTTTTTGTTTTTTATTATACAAAGATAAACAAACTTGAATGTGCTTTTTGTTTTGCAAGTAAATATTTTCAAGGAAAAACAGTATTAAGTGAAAATTTCTGATGGCAGTCAGTCAAAGGTGCAAGGGGCCTGAGGCCAGGGGACTGAGTGTTTTCATAGTTTTTGCGCCAAAAACATAGTAACGCATTTTCCAAAAAATTATAAAATTTACATAACAAAGGTTTAACTAATAGACCAAGAGCCGACAGCATATTTTGGGAACAGATGGAGAACCAAAATCGGAGTATGAGGGATTATAGGTACATTTATCGTGATATCGAATACAAAAGTCTGGCAGGTTTTTTTCTAAGTCTATGGTAGGGGTGGGGGGTTCAAACCAGCTTGTTTTCCTATTATGTCATTTTCCCTAAGTCTCAAGACGTTTATCGTGGTGATCCGATAAATGTGACCCATAATTCATCTAAGGCTTTTGAGCAAACCTTATCGGCGTTTTTGTGGATACTTTATTTTTTTTTATTTATTGTTTTGTTGAAAATCTTCAAAAAAGGGGTGATAAGGTTGACGTAAAATGCTTATATACTGAGTTACAAAAAAAGTGGCGCACCTTGAAATTTTGCAATATTTTTAAGTGATTTAAGAAACACATGTGATCTAAAAAACACGTTTTTTTAATACAGTTTTGTTTATTAACATAAAAGTAAGTAATTATTCATCTAAAATAAAAAAAACTGAATAAAAATAAAACTCTGTAAAAACATAGCGGCATATTATCAAAATGATAACAAGACATCCAAAGGTATGACTGCGCCACTTTTTTTGTAACTCAGTGTATATTGAGTTCAATTAATCGGACCGTCAAGATTGTGATGTTTAGGTATAGAAATTTAGTTAATTATAGAGGTTAGAATCCTGAAAATAAAAAAAGAAGAACTTTTTAACCCCCACCCCTCCGAAATGCTTAAAACAAAACCTGCCAGCCGTACTTTGATATTCGATTTCACGATACATGTACCTACTTATAATCTTTCATAATCCAATTTTGGCTATACCCGCATTGGCTTTCTTTGAAGATGCATTTGAAGCCGTGGAGACAGGGGGAGGTTGCTGAATCTAATGGCAACAAATCCAAAATGATATGTCTACCCCAAAGAAAAGTTATAGACCTTTTTATGTAATCATGACTTATTTTTAAGTACATATCAGGTAAAATATTACCGAAAACCGTATGAAAATAGAAGTTTGTCAATTAAACTTCAAATAAACGTTTCATTAGTCAAAAGAACCAAGATTAAAAAGAGCCCCTAAAAATATCTTTGGTAAAAGCATGTTTTTTTAAGACGAAGGTAAAGTGTAGAATTATTAACATAACACTCACTGGACAACGTCAGACCTATAACAGTCAGTATTTTTTACAAGATTGAATCGATCACTCATAATTTGGGCTTTAATACCTTAATTGATTAAGAGTTCTGAATTGACCATACCGCGCGCCGCCGCGCCACCGCCATCCACTAGAAATATTTTCCCATTGAAACACCCAAGTCATTTGCCAGCTCCTAAGTGAAATTAAATTTTTTCTTTTAAAATCCAGGTTTAATCTTTTATTTGGTCAAAATTGAACTTACATTATTCAAATACATTTTCACTTTAAATGGTATAGATATACCTTTCCTCCAATTTTAAAATCAAATCCAAATAGCAATAGAATTGCACTCACAAACAAACTGTGAATATTCAAAACATACTATGAATATTCAAACTATAATATGAGTATTCATAA
Organism: Dasysyrphus tricinctus; assembly: GCA_963921185.1. NCBI lineage: Eukaryota > Metazoa > Arthropoda > Insecta > Diptera > Syrphidae > Dasysyrphus > Dasysyrphus tricinctus. The sequence goes on from OY992531.1 coordinate 131,842,670, forward strand.
TAATACAGAGCGAAAGAAGTGCACTCATTTGATTTGTTTCAAGCACCCACGAAAGAGAAAAGAAACAAGCACTGCACCCGTTCTGTTATCAGAGAGTGAATGTTGTACTGGTTTTGTTTTTTATATGAGTTCTCATTTTGTGAGTGAACTTTATTAAAATTGTGTTGTAAATTGAGTGCACTGAAGTAGTGGAACAGTGTGAATAGATCAAATGAATACATTCATGCAGACCTCTAATTGGTACTAAATAATACGTTAATTCACCTCAGCTCTCAGTTCACCAAATATACAAATGTTGCATTTGTATGGTTTGAAAATGTTCATATCGGAGCAACAAAAAAAAAACTGTGAACTCATATAAGCCGCATTTTACTATCCTCATGATCTGATCCGGATCAGATCATGATAAATAAAACAGACAGGATCTTAGTTACATACATATATACCCGTCTCTTTTTGCCTTATGTTTTTTTATTTGTCATGCATCTGTTGCCTCTTTTCTTGGCACTATTGAGACACATTCACAATAGTCATTTTTGGATCATTGAAATAGAACCAGATAAAAAGCAGGATCCCATGTTGTTTTTGTAATCGCGTGTTAGAAATTGATCCGGATCAGATCATGTGGATAGTAAAATGCGGCTATTATTTAATATAAAAGTGGAAGCTCGTTAATGTTTAAATACAAATTATATATCATCAGTTAATAAAAAAAACTTACCAAATGTATATCCTTTGAGGTGGTGCACCGCACCAGAGGATGTATTGCGATTAAATCTGTATGATGAAAAAATTATTATTATCATTTAATACATTTAATTTGGTGAGCTATTTATTTGTATTACAGCAAAAGGTATAGGAATAATATAGTAGTTTAATGTAAAAAAGAGATTTTTTTATTATTAAAATGCGTTGAAAAAGAAAATATTGGTAGAGTCAGAGTGATGCTTGGTGATGGTTGTAGGATGCAGCGGTGTTGGTGTGGTTGGTGTTGGAGTTGGTGGAGAATCTTCCAGGAAGGATAGGTACTGGAGCGTCGAACCTGCTTCAATCAATCAATTTGATTCGAGTAATCAATCCAATGGGCATTTTTTTTTATCACAAGCCTTGGGTGAGGATTTTTTTTTATTTTAGGGTGCTCTTATGTCTTTTTTTTTGCTTTTTCTGTTTATTTCGATTGCGTGCGGGTCGTGGGGGGGGGGGGGTATGGGTACTTTTGTTCACGTGGGCGTTTTTTTTTTGTAATGTATTCTAGGCTTTTGGTTACGCAGTCTGGTTTTTTTCTTCTTTTTTTCTTGGGGCTTTCGGGGTTTGGCGAATACCTTTTGTAATTCGATCGTTAGCCGTTAGGATATTGTAGATATGTTAATGTGTTTTTGGGCACGGTGATCGTTTTTTTTTTTGCACGCACAAAGGGTTTTTTTTTTTTTTTGTTACGCATGATTTCGATACGCTAGAATTTATGCGAATAAAACATTTAGTTTCAGATTTCAAGTTTTGGATTATTTTGTGGTTTATCGCTTTTCTAACGAACTATTTCACACAAGTCGGTTGTTTTTTGCGCGTTTTTTATTTTAATTTTATCGGCACTAAAGCAAATTTTGGTAAATTATTGTACTTTAAACAAATACATAGTATGGTAAAAAAACACGAACAAAATAATAAAGCCAAAAAAAACTTTGTATTTTACCACGCGGCCAGCAATCAAAATTCACGAAACAAAAGAGAGCGAGTCGCAGCAATCCTGGCATTTTATAGCCCGTCGACAACCCTATCCGTCATGTATTTTCGAAAACTTTCGAAAGAGAGCGCCTAGAAGGTTTCCGACGATGCCGTTTCTGGACGAATTTTTGACCAAAATATCACGTATTGGGTTTCAAAAATCATTTTTGAATTTTTCAAAAATAGATGTGATATTTCTTTTTATTTATGGTTAAAATCCGCACAGAAAAACACCACCGGAAATACTTCCATCATAGAAGTTTCTAGTTAAATTGGGTTGGGTATCGTATAGCACATACCAGGACCACTCAACCCAAGACACCTCATCCCGCAGCTTTCATACCATGACCTAGTTGGTACCAGTACAACTAATACCGGGACAACTCATACCGGAAGTGAAACTGGACCCAAAAATAAATTATACTTACTATAAAATACTGGGAAAGCTTATGGTCCGTGTTTTTGATAAGCTGGTTAAATTTATGTATGAGGGATTTTTTGGTTAATAAAAGTGGGATTTGGATTTATAAAATATGATTTTTTTTTAATAATTCTTAGATTTTTTTGTGGTGTTTCTGATGGAGTAAGGTCTGATGTAGGAGGTTCTGGAGGTGGGTCTGGAACCTGGACAAAGGAAAATTTTTTTTTTTAAACTTTCTCATAGATTTTTTTAGTGGTGTTTCTGATGGAGTAGGGTCTGATGGAGGAGGTTCTGGAGGTGGGTCTGGAACCTGGACAAAGGGAAAAAAAAGTTTTTTTAAACTTTTTCATAGATTTTTTTTGTGGTGTTTCTGATGGAGGAGGTTCTGGAGGTGGGTCTGGAACCTGGACAAAGGAAAAAATAATTTTTTTAACTTTTTCATAGATTTTTTTTGTGGTGTTTCTGATGGAGTAGGGTCTAATGGAGGAGGTTCTGGAGGTGGGTCTGGAACCTGGACAAAGGAAAAAATAATTTTTTTAATTTTTTCATAGATTTTTTTTTGTGGTGTTTCTGATAGAGTAGGGTCTGATGGAGGAGGTTCTGGAGGTGGGTCTGGAACCTGGAAAAAGGAAAAAAAATTTTTTTTTAACTTTTTCGTAGATTTTTTTTGTGGTGTTTATGATGGAGTAAGGTCTGATGGAGGAAGTTCTGGAGGTGGGTCTGGAACCTGGACAAAGGCAACAAAATTTTTTTAACTTGTTCATAGATTTTTTTTGTGGTGTTTCTGATGGAGTAGGGTCTGATGGAGGAGGTTCTGGAGGTGGGTCTGGAACCTGGACAAAGGAAAAAATAATTTTTTTTAACTTTTTCATAGATTTTTTTTTGTGGTGTTTTTGATGGAGTAGGGTCTGATGGAGGAGGTTCTGGAGGTGGGTCTGGAACCTGGACAAAGGAAATTTTTTTTTTTAACTTTTCATAGATTTTTTTTGTGGTGTTTATGATGGAGTAGGGTCTGATGGAGGAGGTTCTGGAGGTGGGTCTGGAACCTGGACAAAGGAAAAAAAATTTTTTTTAACTTTTTCATAGATTTTTTTTTTGTGGTGTTTCTGATGGAGTAGGGTCTGATGGAGGGGGTTCTGGAGGTGGGTCTGGAACCTGGACAAAGGAAAACAAATTTTTTTAACTTTTTCATAGATTTTTTTGTGGTGTTTCTGATGGAGTAGGGTCTGATAGAGGAGGTTCTGGAGGTAGTTCTGGAACCTGGACAAAGGAAAAATTTTGTTTTACTTTATCATAGATTTTTTTTTGTGGTGTTTCTGATGGAGTAAGGTCTAACGGATGTGGGTCTGGAACGTGCACATGGGAAATTTTTTTTTTAACTTTTTCATAAATTTTTTTTGTGGTGTTTCTGAATTTCTCAATATGTATGAACATATGTTTGTGTCTTACATACCGATATAATGCAATTGTAATGTTCAATGTATGCATACCTACTTCTGACATAAAAAAAGCTAACAAACTTTAAGTTTTGTAACATAGTAGTTTTAGTAATTTTCAATTTTCTCAAAAACTAGAAGACCTATAATCATATAGTTTTCAGTTTTTGATTAAGAATTAATTAGAGCAACAAATTTCAGAAAGACAAATTATATATAGTTTAACAGTTTTGAGAGATTACATTTTCAACCTTTTTTTAAGTTTGTTTCCCAAATTTTGAGTTTAAAACCTGTTTTTTTCAAAAATTTTGCGTAGATTTTACTTGGTTTATTATTGGCTTTAAAAATGTATAATACTTAATTGTAAGTGTTACCGTTATCAGGGGCGGACTGGGGGTCAAAGGGCCTACCGGGACTTTAAGAAAAAAGGCCACAGTATACAATAACTCTCAAAATGGTTAAAAATAAAAGTTGATATTTCAGAAATTTCTCGAAAGTCATTTTTTTATATTTATTGATTTTTTAGCTAACATATTGATTGATATTATATTGGATTTAAGTATAGGGTATAGTTTTGAATTCTAAGGTTAGAATTTAATTTTGTTGAAACAGCTTTTTTTAGTTTATGGCTGCGTCACCTGGCAGTAATTAATTTGAGTTTTTATTCCAGCAAGCATACAAAATTGCAAAGATGTTCTTGCGGGTCTCATGCAGTTATTTTACATTAATTTTACGACCTTAAGTAGGTGTGACTTTCAGTTTAGTCAAAACAAAATTACGCTATTCAAAAAAATTATGGGAATTAAGGGAGATATGAAACAAAAAGTATTTTAAATGGTCATATTTCTAATTTTCAATAATTTGTTAGAAATTATTTTTTTAAGCTACACAATAACGCACAATAACAATAATGTGCAATCACAAGAAATGAAACGCATTAAATATTTTCAAAAAATAAATTGGGGTTGGGTACGAAATCCCGAATGCCAAAATCCCGAAGCAAAAAATCCTGAATGCCAAAATCCCGAAAGACAAAATCCCGAATAGACAAAATCTCGAATGGACAGAATCCCGAATGGCTAAAATCCCGAATGCCAGAATCCTGAATGCCATAATCCCGAATGCCATAATCCTGAATGCTAAAATCCCGAATGCCAAAGTCCCAGTTGGCTTAGTACTTATTTTGGTATAAAATCGAGCGCGCGATTCTAGCCTTCAAAATATACATTTTGTAAAGTTTTGTAAGAATATTTATTTTCAATGAATAGTTGGTCAGTTTTTTAACAATTTACTTTTGAAAAATGTTTATCTAAATTGATAATTGGCAATCATAATAAGAGTATAACCCAAGCAGATGCTGACATGCTGATCCTAAAATCAACTTGTCCAAGTAGGCGATGCGTGTTTTAGAACAAATAGATATCACGCGGAAACGGAACAAGGACATTGTCTTCTCTTGTGACAGCGAGCTCAATTTCAGATCTCATTATGACAACATAATTGCTAGGGCTAACGATAAGAAAAGAAATTTTGTTAAATAAGCCCTCAAAATAGGACGGATCAAATATTTTGCATCATGTTGTTCTTAACTTGTTATTAGGGCAATTCGTTTTGTTTTCATACAAATTAGCCAAAAAACCTAGATGACCTATTTAAAAAAGTAGGCGTGTATGTGGGCGAACATATTCTTTTATGATATTTTTTATTATTCCTGAAAATTTCAACGGATTCGGTTGACTGATTTTATAGATTTAAAACCGCCTCTGCATACAACTTGAACCACTGTGTGACAGACGTCAGGACGAATTTTTTTGTTTATTTCATCATCGAAATATTAGATTCAATTTAAACCTATGGCCTTTTCAATTGGCAGTTCGAAAGAACTCTCCGATCTGGAACGCCAATAAAACAAGCACATTCGATTTGATTCTGAAGTTTTCATATTGCTGTATGTGTTCAGCCTCAGATGCCGAAGTGATTTTTCACATTTGTAAACATGGCGGACACAAATATTAAGAAAATGGAAAAATAGTTTGTAAACATGGGAAATTGTTCTAAGAAATAGAAAAGCATATGAAACTAAATTCTGAATCGTTTGCTTTTCTTTTCAGGAGAACAGAAGAAGAGGCTTACACGCAGTCCGGAAGCTTCTGGATTGCCAATCGAAGAGGCCACTAGAGATTTTTGTTTGACATGAAGTTAATATAATGTATGAGAGCATTTCTTCAAATTCGTTTGTTTTTGTTAATCAAAGAAAACTAGGAAAACTTCGGATAGTTGAAGGTAATTTTAAGGCTTTGGTATTTTGAGGAAGCGCATTGCCCCTCAATGCCCTACTATATCTACGGACCTGCTACATAGGTATTTTTATATTGTTGCTTCAATATAAAATAAAACAATTAACTTTGTTTTAACAAGAATTAAATTACTTTATTCCAATTAAGTAAAACAACGTGTGACTTGGTTAATACAATGTAGCGGAATGAATCTTATATTATGTATGTCTACATATAAGGTATATAATGTACAATAGCAGAGAGAGAGTAGCTGTCAAAAGAATTCAATATACAACAGTTCTTCCCTCGTAAGAAATTGTTACATATATACATATATAGGAAATAATTATACGGAATTATAAAGATAATGAGTGTAAACAGGTAATTACTTGAATGTTAAACTTCAGCAATTTAAAAGTCAATATTAAACATAATTCAATAAAGTTGAGCAATAGAAAACCAATAAAAAAATAACTTTGAATTGAATCATTTATGAAAGTTAAATTTTTCCGAAACCATAACGATCTGGAGCCTGACGTGTTCTTTCAGTACGTCTCAATGATGTGGCGAGGTTGTATTACTTTTGTTCAAATTACCTGAATCATCCGTAACTGCAGTGGGCTTGACGATTGACTCGGCTTGTTTTGGCATCACGACTGAGTCCGATGTAGTTGTTGTTGAGGTGGAACTTTTGTTATTAGTTTCCTCTTGTTCTACTTCTTCGCCTGTGTTGTCTCCTGCAATATCTGTTTGATCTGGCAATACTGGATCTTTTACAACGTTTTCTCCGATTCTTCTCATTTGGTCAACGTGTCTCTTCCATATCCGACCATCGTCTAATATCTAATTGAATGTTATAATGTAACTTACCGAGAATCTCTATCACTAGACCAAATTTCCACTTTTCTCCCGATAAATAATCACGCACTGCCACTCGCTGATAAAGAGCAAACTTCGGTGCTCCTAGATATTTATGTTCATCTTTAGTTGATTCCGTTGGCAGCATCAAGTCAAGTTTGGATCTAATTTGACGCCCAAATATTATCATAGCGGGAGATTTACCTGTTTCTGTATGTATAGCTCGACGGTACGACATCAATATGTTGCTCAACGCTTTACTCATTTCACTACGATTGCACTTAATCGCCTTCAATTTGTTTTTCACTGTCTGAACGCATCTTTCCGCCTGGCCATTTGTCGCTGGATGGTAAGGTGCTCCTCGCTTGTGATGAATTCCATTTTGTTTCAAAAATTGTTGGAATTCTGATGACATGAATTGAGGCCCCCAGTCACTAACCAAAGTGTTTGGCAGTCCAAAAGTCGCAAATATCTCCCGACATTTCCGAATCGTGGTTTCAGCAGTAATGTTTGGAAACACGTGCACTTCTGGCCACTTCGAAAAAGCGTCTACCAATATGAAGAAATATTGACCCATAAATGGGCCAGCAAAATCCACATGCACTCGATCAAATGGTTTACATGGCATTTCCCAGCAGTGTGTGGGTTGTATTCTCTTAGCCTCGGGTCTTGTTGATTGACAGTTTGAGCAATTCATCACCATCGCCTCAATTTCCTTGTCCATATTATTCCACCAACAATATCCACGGGCTAGAGATTTCATCTTGGTCATCCCGAAGTGAGCAGAATGTAACTCGTTCAGAACTCGATTTCTCAAAGTGGGTGGAATGTAAACTCATATATTTCTCATCAAACAGCCGCGCTGTAGTGCAAACTCAGTTTGGTCGATTCCAAAACGATCTCTCGATTCACATTCTCGGCCAAATTTTAATGCTTGTATCAAGGTTCGAACAGTTTCGTCTTTCAGGGTAGCCTCAGCTAATTCCACCACAGTCACCGGTAAGTTTTCAATTGCATTTACTTAAAGCTGGTCAACTTCCTCAACACTATTTGAAATGCGTTGAATTGGCAATCTAGACATAGCATCCGCATTTGCATTTTCTTTCGATCTCTTGCAGCGTACATCATAATCGAAGGATTCCAAAAATATTGCATAGTGCTGCATACGTGTTGCGGACAAAGTTGGGAGCCCTTTAGTTGGTGAAAAGATTTGCGAAATCGGTTTGTTGTCTGTCACTAAAATGAACTTACGCCCACACACGTACTGATAAAATTTTCTGACTCCGAAAACAATGGCATAAGCTTCACGGTCAATTTGGCTGTATCGCTGTTGGACTTTTCTGACAATGTTTGTGACGCATATTGTATTGGACGTTCCAATCCATCAGGATAAATATGGCTCAAGACCGCCCCCACTCCATACGGACTCGCATCCGTAGCGAGAACCAACGGTAGCTTCGGATCATAATGTGCCGGCACCACATCGGACTGCATTTGTCGCTTAACTTCTAAAAATGAGTGTTCACATTTGCTGCACCAGATAAATTTTGTATCGTTTTTGAGTAGATTATTTATAGGATACAAAATCGTACTCAAATTTTGTAAAAACCGACCGTAATAATTTACAAGACCAATAAACGAACGTACCTCATCTCTGTTTTCAGGTTTTTTCATGTCTTCTATTGCTTCTATTTTTTGTTTCATCTTTTTAACTCCGTGACGATCGATGACATAGCCACAATATTCAATCTGATCCTTCATGAATTCGGATTTGTCTAGGTTCACTCGCATATTGTATCGATGTAACCGTCGTAAGACTTCATCCAACCGTCTTAAATGTATTGCATCATCAGGTGCTGTAATCTTGATATCGTCCAAAAAGACTTGTACTCCCTCTATGTCACTCAATACCTGCTCCATTAAACGTTGCCACTTCGCAGGTGCAGAAGCAATACCAAACATCATTCGTTTCGGTCTATACAATCCTTTGTGGGTGTTCAAGGTAATTAAGTCACGGTCGTCCGGATGGATTTCCAATTGTAAATACGCCTTTGAAAGATCTATTTTTGTGAACTTTTCGCCTCCAGCCATTGAAGAAAATAGTTCATCGATCGAAGGTTAGGGGTACTCGTCGATAAATAGACAAGGATTCACCGTTACCTTGTAGTCACCGCAAATTCGAATTTTATTATTGCTTTTCCGTACAGCAACAATCGGTGTTGCCCATTCACTCCTTTCAACTTTCTCCAAAACATCCTCTTGGACCAATTTGTTTAATTCGTCTTCCACAGCTTTCATCAGCGGAAAAGGTACACGGCGAGCTTTGAAAAAAACAGGTTTCACATTTTTCTTAACATGTAATCGTGCTTGTAATTCGGTAATCTTTCCCGTTGTCTCCGAAAATACTTTCTCGTATTTGTGTAGCAATTTGTCAACTTCTCCCTTAGTGTTGAGCTTCATTGTTGGAGTTGTTTTTATATTCATTACTTCGTTCAGTTGACCATCCAGTACTTTTTTCCAATCCATCCGAATTTGTCGTAACCACTCACGTCCCAGCAGTGGATTTCGATTCGATCGGGTAATGTACATTTTTAGACGTTTTGAATCACCACCTCCATTTGTCTTGACTAGAACCTGTATGAATCCCAGACATTCTAGCTTGTTGCCACTATAACTGACCAGTTCAATATCGCTTTTCTCAACTCGAAGACTGCCAAAATGCCTCTGGGCATCCTTCAAGCCAACCACAGTCACGGGTGATCCGGAATCTATTTCAAAAGTAAAAGGAAAGTCATTAATATATAGTTCACAAAGGACTTTGGAACGAAAAGTTACCGTAGATGTATCTCCGATTTGATGAATTTCTTCCAGGTGTGACAGTTCGTCAAGCTGTACAGCCTCATCCTCCTCCTCCAATTGATTCGTAGTTCCAACACTCAACCTCTTGGCTTTGAAGCAAATTCTTTTTAGATGTCCCTTTTGTCCACAGCGGTAACAGACTGCGTCCACAAATCTACATTTATTCGCCATATGACTAGTGTTTTTTTTTTTTTTTTTTTTGGACTTTTTTAACAACATTCTTGACATCGAAACAAATATAACTGAGCTTGACTTTGTAAGAAGAATTGGGAAAAAAGGAGAAAGGACGCGACCACTTTTGGTTGGCTTTACCTCCCAAATAAAAAAAGACGAAATCATGAGAAATAAATTTAAACTGAAAGGCTTCAAAGACGCAATAATATACATAAAAGACGACATGATGAAAGAAGACATAAACAACACTATCAAAGAAAAAGACTTAACAACAAAACCAAAAATGGATAAGACAAAAACTCTCAATAAACACTCAGAAGAAAGAACCAAGACGAACCCCAAAAAAAGATCATATGAAAAAGAAATCCATATTGGTGATGAAATACCATCTCATTCTGGGAATAAGAAGCCAAAACAAAATAATGACCAAACAACTTGTGACAAAAATCAAAAGACTACCATTCATCAATTTTTTAAATCGAAGTCTAAAGAAAATGGAAATGACTCCAAACAAACCGAACAATAGCAACAACATGAAAATAATATGACTTTAATAAGAACAGAAAAAACAAACCAGATTAAGAAAATAATGACATCTTCCTCAAGCCGGCTAGCCACCGTGAGGAATGTAGGCTACATCCCCCCACCAAACTTAAACTTAAACTTGACGAGCTCAAAAGCTTCAAGAAACTTAATGAAACCTACGAAAAATAAGAATAATGCTCTTAATATATGTACACTCAACACAAGAACTCTTTTATCGGAAGAACGACAACAAGAATTAAGATTGGCAATATCTGACTTAAACTGGGACATAATCGGCCTGTCGGAAACTAGATTACTTGGAGAAAAAATTTTAGAATCTGACAACGGAATATTCTGCTACGTCGGGGAATCCAAAGGCTTATATGGAGTTGGGTTTCTTATACAAAAATATCTTAAAAACCACATATTAAGCATTCGTTTTTTCAACGAGAGGATTTGGTCCATAACCATAAGACTTCAAAATACAAAACTGACCATTCTTCAAATATATGCACCTACAAAAAAGGCTACAGACGAGGAGATTGAAATTTTTTACGACAAACTGGAATATGCTTATCAAGAGACAAAAACCGAACTGATGTACATCATAGGTGATTTTAATGCTAAAATGGGAACCCAACAAGATGAGGAAGAAAATATTTTTGGAAAATTTGGTTATGGAGAACGAAATAGTAGAGGAGAAAGACTCATAGCGTGGCTAAAGGAAATGAATCTAACTTTTGGAAACTCGTTTTTCAAGAAAAAGGACAAAAACAAATGGACATGGAGATCACCAGACGGAAGAACAAAAAATGAAATTGATTTAATCTTAACGAACAAAATATCTACGATAATGGACGTTTCAGTTATAAATAGTTTAAAATTCGACACCGACCATAGAATGGTAAGAACAAAAATAAAAATTGACCATAAGACTTTGCAAAGAAATAAACAGAAATTGACAATTTCAAAAAATATATGTGACGAAGAAATACATTCCTATAACGAAATTCTCTCAAACAGGCTAAGAGAACACAACTTTAACAACTTAAACAGTAACATCCAAACAATCTATAACGTTCTTGAAAATATCATAAAGACAACAGCCAAAAATACCATAATGAAACCAACATCCTGCAAAATTGACAAAATATCTTCAGACACAAAACTTCTCATCAATTTGAGAGAAACCCTAAGAACAAAGACATCGCTAACAGAAGATGAGAAACTACAACTCTCAAATCTAAGAAAACAAATAAAGACAAAAACAAAAATTGACATTCAAAATTACAATGAAACAACTATCAAAAACTTACTTGAAAATACAAAATCGATAAAAAAGACAAAAACATTTTTGAATAACAAAAAAGAATGGATAACTTCAATGAAGCAAAAAACGAAAAACACAACTTTAAGAAAAGATATTAACGAAGTAGCAACATGTTTCTTTGAATCCTTGTTTAACTCAGACTATGGAAGAGACAACTATCTCAGCTCGAGCTCAAACCTTAACAATAATAGTACAACTTCATCGACAAGTTTATATAATTTTATGGAAACGGACATCGCAGAATCTATTGACAATTTAAAAAATGAAAAAAGCGCTGGAAATGACGGAATAGAAGCCGAAATGCTCAAATATGGAAAAGACACTCTAACACCAATACTAACAAAAATATTTAATGCAGTTTTAAAGACCCAACAAATACCAAGACAATGGCAACAGAGTACGATAATACTAATACATAAAAAAGGAAATAAAGATGACATCAATAACTATAGACCCATCAGCCTGATATCAACAATATACAAACTATTTTCAAAGACATTGTACAAAATAACGAAAACAGCACTTAATGAGAAACAACCTCGGGAGCAAGCTGGTTTTAGAGAAGGCTTTTCAACTTCCGATCATCTGCAGACAATTAATCAGCTCATTGAGAAACACAATGAATATAAAAAACCACTGTATCTACTTTTTATTGACTTTGCCAAAGCTTTTGACACAGTGGAACATAATTATATCTGGACAGCACTAAGAAACCAAAACATTCATCAAACTTTTATAAAAACATTACAAAACATCTATACAAGTAATACCGCTGAAGTTAAAACAGACAAAATTGGAAGGGAATTCCAAATAAAAAGAGGAGTTCGCCAAGGAGATCCATTATCACCACCACTCTTCTCTGCAGTACTAGAAGATATTTTTAATCAGCTCAACTGGACCAACAAATACGGAGTCAATATCTGGGGACAAAAACTTAGCAATCTAAGATTTGCAGACGACGTAGTTCTTCTTTCTGACTCACCGGATGACATGCAATCAATGATTACCGAACTTGCTTCCGCAAGCAAAAACTATGGACTATGCCTAAATCTGACCAAAACAAAGATGATGACAAACCATACTAAAAAAGACATATTTCTCTGCGGTACCAAATTGGACTATGTAGAAAACTATATATATCTAGGACAGTTGAAATCTTTCATAAACCAGGACGAAAAAGAAATAGATCGAAGAATAGACAACACCTGGAAACAGTACTGGAGCGTTAAAGAAGTACTAGACACAAACCTAAGTGATGACATGAGAAAATACATATTGGACTCTACTATTTTACCAGTATTGACATACGGACTTGAAACATTAGGACTAACATCAATTTCACATGAGAAACTGAGAATTTGCCAAACAAAAATTGAACGAAAACTGCTAAAAATTAGACAAGTACAAAGAATTAGAAATGAAGATATAAGAAAAAGAACAAGGATAGTAGACGTGATACAAAGAACTAAAACTTAAAATGGAGATGGGCCGGACACGTATCAAGAATAAATGACCAAAGATGGACAAAGCAAGTGACAAAATGGATACCCTTTGAAGATAAAAGACCAAGAGGACGACCAAAAAAAAGATGGGATGATGACCTCAAACAATTCAATCGAAATTGGTATAACGACGCAAAATCTAGAGACATATGGGCAGCACTGGGGGAGGCTTATGCCGGAAACTAGATAAATTATGAAATAAACTGTAATCTATGTAATATAATTTTATAATTTTAAAATCTGATTTTTATTTATTATATTTTATTTTATTGAATGTTAATTATTTTGGTGAATAAAGCTTATAATAATAATAATAATAATGACTAGTGTCGCCACATCGAAAACACTTTTTGGCATTTGATGGTGTTAATTTAGAAGTTTTCTTTTGGGGTTTTTCCTTGACGAAATTGACTTCCGCCTCCTTCTGAATTTCGGCACCGCCCCTCTCGGATAATTCAATGGCTTTGGCCAACTCCAGTGCTACATCTAATGTCAGAGTTTTCTTCTCCAAGCAGCGATTCTGGCTTCGTTGGTTACGTAACCCAAACACAAATTGATTACGCAATGCTGTCTCCAAATACGCTCCGAACTTGCACTTCGTTGATAATCTTCTTAATGCGATTACAAACTCATCGACTGTCTCACTGTCCTTTTGTTTTCGCAATTGAAATCTATAATTCTCCATTATTTCATTCGGCTCCGGGTCATAAAATGCTGTCAACGTTGACACGATCTCTGCATATGTTTTTTCCGATGGTTTCACAGGTGAAAGTTTGTCGCACAATGTGTTGTAAGCCTCGCCCCCCATATAGTGTAGAATGAGATGGACCTTCTTATCTGCGGCATTATCAAACAGAGCGATAGCTGTCTCGAATCTATCAACCCATCGTGTCCATTTAATATTTTGGGGATCGAATGATTCAATTGCAAAAGCCGTTTGTAAACTCTGTACCATCATTGTTCTTTGCCCTTGAGCAGCATTAAGCTCTGCATTCGGCATGATTCCGATCTGTGTACTTACTTAACCAAGCAAATTCTCAACACCTCGTGGGTTTTTTTTTTGTATGTAATGCACACGATTTCAGTTTTGTTCTCAAACAATTTTTTAATTTTTTTTTTTTTTAATAACCGTCCTCGTTGCCAATTTTTATATTGTTATATTGCAGTATACAAACAACAAACAGACAAGCAATAGAGCGCTATTCTCCACAAGAGCAATGTGAAGGAAGCGTTTCCTGGTCGCATAACATCCCATTTTGGCAATGTGGCATGGCCAGCAAGATCACCCGATTTTACCATCCCAGACTTCTCATTTTGGGGCTACTTGAAGTCACGGGCTTAAGCCAAAAATCCTCAGACAATCTTAGACTTTAAGGAGAATATTCGACACAAATGTTAGCAGTTCCAGGGGCGGACTGGGGGTCAAAGGGCCTACCGGGACTTTAAGAAAAAAGGCCACAGAATACAATAACTCTCAAAATGGTTAAAAATAAAAGTTGATATTTCAGAAATTTCTCGAAAGTCATTTTTTTATATTTATTGATTTTTTAGCTAACATATTGATTGCTATTATATTGGATTTAAGTATAGGGTATAGTTTTGAATTCTAAGGTTAGAATTTAATTTTGTTGAAACAGCTTTTTTTAGTTAATGGCTGCGTCACCTGGCAGTAATTAATTTGAGTTTTTATTCCAGCAAGCATACAAAATTGCAAAGATGTTCTTGTGGGTCTCATGCAGTTATTTTACATTAATTTTACGACCTTAAGTAGGTGTGACTTTCAGTTTAGTCAAAACAAAATTACGCTATTCAAAAAAATTATGGGAATTAAGGGAGATATGAAACAAAAAGTATTTTAAATGGTCATATTTCTAATTTTCAATAATTTGTTAGAAATTATTTTTTTAAGCTACACAATAACGCACAATAACAATAATGTGCAATCACAAGAAATGAAACGCATTAAATATTTTCGAAAAATAAATTGGGGTTGGGTACGAAATCCCGAATGCCAAAATCCCGAAGCAAAAAATCCTGAATGCCAAAATCCCGAAAGACAAAATCCCGAATAGACAAAATCTCGAATGGACAGAATCCCGAATGGCTAAAATCCCGAATGCCAGAATCCTGAATGCCATAATCCCGAATGCCATAATCCTGAATGCTAAAATCCCGAATGCCAAAGTCCCAGTTGGCTTAGTACTTATTTTGGTATAAAAATCGAGCGCGCGATTCTAGCCTTCAAAATATACATTTTGTAAAGTTTTGTAAGAATATTTATTTTCAATGAATAGTTGGTCAGTTTTTTAACAATTTACTTTTGAAAAATGTTTATCTAAATTGATAATAATTGGCAATCATAATAAGAGTATAACCCAAGCAGATGCTGACATGCTGATCCTAAAATCAACTTGTCCAAGTAGGCGATGCGTGTTTTAGAACAAATAGATATCACGCGGAAACGGAACAAGGACATTGTCTTCTCTTGTGACAGCGAGCTCAATTTCAGATCTCATTATGACAACATTATTGCTAGGGCTAACGATAAGAAAAGAAATTTTGTTAAATTAGCCCTCAAAATAGGACGGATCAAATATTTTGCATCATGTTGTTCTTAACCTGTTATTAGGGCAATTCGTTTTGTTTTCATACAAATTAGCCAAAAAACCTAGATGACCTATTTAAAAAAGTAGGCGTGTATGTGGGTGCACATATTCTCTTATGATATTTTTTATTATTCCTGAAAATTTCAACGGATTCGGTTGACTGATTTTAAAGATTTAAAACCGCCTCTGCATACAACTTGAACCACTGTGTGACAGACGTCAGGACGATTTTTTTTGTTTATTTCATCATCGAAATATTAGATTCAATTTAAACCTATGGCCTTTTCGATTGGCAGTTCGAAAGAACTCTCCGATCTGGAACGCCAATAAAACAAGCACATTCGATTTGATTCTGAAGTTTTCATATTGCTGTATGTGTTCAGCCTCAGATGCCGAAGTGATTTTTCACATTTGTAAACATGGCGGACACAAATATTAAGAAAATGGAAAAATAGTTTGTAAACATGGGAAATTGTTCTAAGAAATAGAAAAGCATATGAAACTAAATTCTGAATCGTTTGCTTTTCTTTTCAGGAGAACAGAAGAAGAGGCTTACACGCAGTCCGGAAGCTTCTGGATTGCCAATCGAAGAGGCCACTAGAGATTTTTGTTTGACATGAAGTTAATATAATGTATGAGAGCATTTCTTCAAATTCGTTTGTTTTTGTTAATCAAAGAAAACTAGGAAAACTTCGGATAGTTGAAGGTAATTTTAAGGAAGGGCTTTGGTATTTTGAGGAAGCGCATTGCCCCTAATTGGCCTACCATATCTACGGACCTGCTACATAGGTATATACTTGCTGCCTTATTCATAAAGATAAAATGGTTATTTTAGCCCCTGTTTAAGGGGAACTACACCATGGAATAAGATTATTTCAGACTTAAATCCAGCATTAGGAAATTGCCTTTAGTTTGAGTCCGGAAAATTCTTATTCCATGGTGTAGTTTCTTTTAAACAGGGTTTCTAAAATTACTATTTTACCTTTATGAATAAGGCAGTTGGTGTTAACACACACAAGTTGTTGTTCATTCAAAATTATTCAAAAAAGAAAACCGCCTATTTATGAACTAGAGGGATGCAGTATACAAACAACAAACAGACAAGCAATAGAGCGCTATTCTCCGCAAGAGCAATGTGAAGGAAGCGTTTCCTGGTCGCATAACATCCCATTTTGGCAATGTGGCATGGCCAGCAAGATCACCCGATTTTACCATCCCAGACTTCTCATTTTGGGGCTACTTGAAGTCACGGGCTTAAGCCAAAAATCCTCAGACAATCTTAGACTTTAAGGAGAATATTCGACACAAATGCGAGCAGTTGTCCGTTATTTTTAAATCTTTTGTTCCATTTTTAGTATTTTTATAATTAATTTCCACTTTTGCCCAAACGGGGGGTGATAGACACCGTAATGGTTGTGTCACTGATTGATTTTGAGAGCAGTTCTTTAAATTTGGAATGAAACTCATATTCATAATCCTGAAAGTGCTACCTTTCAATTGATGCATCGCATTATATGAAAAATCGACTTTTATCTTGAAACGCGATTTGCGGCTAAACTAAACGTCCTAGAGGCATCAAAGTTGGCACCTTTAAACATGATTTGCGGCTAAACTAAGTGTCCTAGAAACTTATAAAAAGCATATTCGTGATCTAGGAAGTGACAGTTCTAAAAAATTAAAAACAGTTGGCTAAACAAGTTTTTACAAAACTTTAAAAAAAAAACTTTTTTTTCGAAAAGGTATTTCCTAAAGCTGACGCGCAGAGCAAACAAAAATTATAACTTTTTTAGCTCTCTGTCCTGCTCACGCAACTGCGGTTCTCCGCTTAGGGCTATGTAAAGTCGTCAGGCAGGCGCCAATGTCGACAGTACCTACTGTGGCTCATAAGCGCCGAAAATTACCTTATATTCATAGCAAAATATATTTTTTTGAAAGTTTTGTAAAAAACTCTAAAGATAAAAGTCGATTTTTCATATAATGCGATGCATCAATTGAAAGGTAGCACTTTCAGGATTATGAATATGACGCTTATATTGAGTTTCATTCTAAATTTAAAGAACTGCTCTCAAAATCAATGAGTGACACAACCATTACGGTGTCTATCACCCCCCGTTTGGGCAGGAGTGGAAATTAATTATAAAAATACTAAAAATGGAACAAAAGATTTAAAAATAACGGTAACACTTACAATTAAGTATTATACATTTTTAAAGCCAATACTCTGTATTATTAGCTAGTTTTTAAACCAAGTAAAATCTATGCAAAATTTTTGAAAAAAACAGGTTTTAAACTCAAAATTAGGGAAACAAACTTAAAAAAAGGTTGAAAATGTAATTTCTCAAAACTGTTGAATTATATATAATTTGTCTTTCTGAAATTTGTTGCTCTAATTAATTCTTAATCAAACACTGAAAACTATATGATTATAGGTCTTCTAGTTTTTGAGAAAATTGAAAATTACTAAAGTAAAATAAAAAAGAAGTAAAATCGCCAAAACTCATACCCAAAATAATCTTACCGTACCGGAAACTAAAACTCAACGAAAATAAAAATTCAAGATAGGGTTTGTGCATTGACTTCGTTCAGTTTTGAAAATTTGAATTTGAGAGGGATTTTCGCTAACGAATTTTTGCGGAGGGATGTTTTTTTTTGTTCTAAGACTGGTGTGGAAAAGATAGAAATGATAAACACTTTTAATTAGGTAGGAACTTTCCTAATTTTTTTTTGATGGATTATGATCTGACGAATGAAGTTCTTGAGGTGGGTCTGGAACCTGGACAAAGGAAAAATTTTTTTATTAACTTTTTCATAGATTTTTTTTTGCGGTGTTTCTGATGGAGTAAGGTTTGACGAAGGAGGCTCTGGAGGTGGGTCTGGAACCTGGACAAAGAAAAACAAATTTTTTTTTAAATCCTTGTGGTGTTTCTGATGGAGTGAGGTCTAACGGAGGTGGTTCTGGAGGTGAGTCTGGAACCTGGACAGAGGAAAATTTTTTTTTTAAACTTTTTCATAGATTTTTTTTGTGGTGTTTCTGGTGGAGGAAGGTCTGATGGAGGAGGTTCTGGAGGTGGGTCAGGAACCTGGACAAAGAAAAAAATTTTTTTTTAACTTTTTCATAGATTTTTTTTGTGGTGTTTCTGATGGAGTAAGGTCTAACGGAGGTGGTTCTGGAGGTGGATCTGGAACCTGGACAAAGGAAAAATTTTGTTTTTAACTTTTTCATAGATTTTTTTTTTGTGGTGTTTCTGATGGAGTAAGGTCTGATGGAGGAGGTTCTGGAGGTGGGTCTGGAACCTGGACAAAGGAAATTGTTTTTTACTTTTTCATAGATTTTTTTTGTGGTGTTTCTGATGGAGTAAGGTCTAACGGAGGTGGGTCTGGAACGTGGACATGGGAAAAAATTTTTTTTAACTTTTTCATAGATTTTTTTGTGGTGTTTCTGATGGAGTAAGGTCTAACAGAGGTGGTTCTGGAGGTGGGTCTAAGACCTGGACAAAGGAAACATTTTTTTTAAGTTTTTCATTGATTTTTTTGTGGTGTTTCTGGTGGAGGAAGGTCTGATGGAGGGGGTTCTGGAGGTGGGTCAGGAACCTGGACAAAGGAAAAAATTTTTTTAGCTTTTTCATAGATTTTTTTTGTGCTGTTTCTGATGGAGTAAGGGCTAACGGAGGTGGTTCTGGAGGTGGATCTGGAACCTGAACTCAGGAAAAAAAATTTTTTTTAACTTTTTCATAGATTTTTGTTTGTGGTGTTTCTGATGGAGTAAGGTCTGATGGAGGAGGTTCTGGAGGTGGGTCTGGAACCTGAACAAAGGAATCATTTTTTTTAACTTTTTCATAGATTTTTTTTTGTGGTGTTTCTGATGGAGTAAGGTCTGATGGAGGAGGTTCTGGAGGTGGATCTGGAACCTGGACAAAGGAAACATTTTTTTTTTAACTTTTTCATAGATTTTTTTAGTGGTGTTTCTGATTGAGTAAGGTCTGATGGCGGAGGTTCTGGAGGTGGGTCAGGAACCTGGACAAAGGAAATTTTTTTTTTACTTTTTCATAGATTTTTTTTTGTGGTGTTTCTGATGGAGGAGGTTCTGGAGGTGGGTCTGGAACCTGGGCAAAGGAAAAATTTTTTTTTTTAACTTTTTCATAGATTTTTTTTGTGGTGTTTCTGATTGAGGCAGGTCTAACGGAGATGGTTCTGAAGGTGGGTCTGGAACCTGGACAAAGGAAACCATTTTTTTTAACTTTTTCATAGATTTTTTTGTGGTGTTTCTGAATTTCTTAATATGTATGTACATATGTTTGTGTCTTACATACCGATATAATGCAATTATAATGTTCAAAGTATGCATAGCTACTTCTATCATAAAAAAAAGCTAACAAACTTTCAAGTTTTGTAACATAGTAGTTTTAGTAATTTTCAATTTTCTCATTTTCTCAAAAACTAGAAGACCTATAATCATATAAATTTCAGTTTTTGATTAAGAATTAATTAGAGCAACGAATTTCAGAAAGACAAATTATATATAATTTAACAGTTTTGAGAAATTACATTTTCAACCTTTTTTTAAGTTTGTTTCCCAAATTTTGAGTTTAAAACCCGTTTTTTTTTCAAAAACTTTGCATAAATTTTACTTGGTTTAAAAACTAGCTAATAATACAGAGTATTGGCCGTAAAAAGGTATAATACTTAATTGTAAGTGTTACCGTTATTTTTAAATCTTTTGTTCCATTTTTAGTATTTTTATAATTAATTTCCACTCCTGCCCAAACGGGGGGTGATAGACACCGTAATGGTGGTGTCAGTCATTGATTTTGAGAGCAGTTCTTTAAATTTAGAATAAAACTCAATATAAGCGTCATATTCATAATCCTGAAAGTGCCACCTTTCAATTGATGCATCGCATTATATGAAAAATCGACTTTTATCTTTAAACGCCATTTGCGGCTAAACTAAACGTCCTAGAGGCATCAAAGTTGGCACCTTAAAACATGATTTGCGGCTAAACTAAGTGTCCTAGCGACTTATAAAAAGCATATTCGTGATCTACAAAATGCCAGTTCTAAAAGATCAACAAAAAAAATTGTTAAAAGAGTTTTTTACAAAACTTTCAAAAAAATATATTTTGCTATGAATATAAGGTAATTTTCGGCGCTTCTGAGCCACACTACGTACTGTTGACATTGGCGCCTGCCTGACGACTTTACATACCCCTAAGCGGAAAAACGGATGTTCGTGAGCGGGACAGAGAGCAAAAACTGGCACTAAAATCCTGAAAAGCCGCGAAGAGGCCCACCCAAGGTACTATTGCTCTAGAAAACAAAAATATTTTGTTGTTTGTTGTGAAAAAACAGGCATATCAAGCTACTGAAAAAAGTTTCATTATTTTATTTGAAAGTTTTACTCATTGATTTTGAGAGCGATTCTTAAAAATTTTAATGAAACTCGCTATAAGGGTCATATTCAAAATCTAGGAAGAGCCACCTTTCAATCGATGCATCGTATTGTATGAAAAATCTACTTTTATCTTTAAACGCGATTTGCGGCTAAACTAAACGTCGTAGGGGCATCAAAGTTGGCACCTTTAAACATGATTTGCGGCTAAACTATGTGTAATAGAAACTTAAAAAAAGTATATTCGTGATCTAGGAAGTTCCAGTTCTAAAAAATTAAAAAAAAAGTTGGCTAAAAAAGTTTTTGAAAAACTTTAAAAAAAAAACTTTTTTTCGAAAATATATTTGTATGTACCAACTTTAGGTATTTCCTCAAGCTGACGCCCAGAGCAAACAAAAATTATTACTTTTTAAGCTCTCTGTCCTGCTCACGCAACTCCGTTTCTCCGCTTAGGGGTATGTAGAGTCGTCACTTCGTCAGGCAGGCGCCACACGTATAGTGTGGCTCAGAAGCGCCGAAAATTACCTTATATTCATAGCAAAATATATTTTTTTGAAAGTTTTGTAAAAAACTCTTTTAACAATATTTTTTATTGATTTTTTAGAGCTGGCACTTTCTAGATCTAGAATACGCTTTTCATAAGTCGCTAGGACACTTAGTTTAGCCGCAAATCATGTTTAAAGGTGCAAACTTTGATGCATCTAGGACTTTTAGTTTAGCCGCAAATCGTGTTTAAAGTTAAAAGTCGATTTTTCATATAATGCGATGCATCAATTGAAGGTGGCACTTTCAAGATAATGAATATGAAGCTTAAAGCTATTTTCATTGTAATTTTTAAAGAACTGCTCTCAAAATCAAAGAGTGACAACCATTACGGTGTCTATCACCCCAGTATGGGTGGGAGGGGCAATTTAATAAAAAAAATAATACTAAAAATGGAAAAAAAGATTTAAAAATAACTGTAACACTTACACTTAAGTATTACACCTTTTTTAAAGCAAATACTCTATTCTATTAGCTAGTTTTTAAACCAAGTAAAATCTATGCATAAACTAAATATTTGGACAAAAAAAACATAAAAAAGGCTTAAAATGTAATTTCTCAAAATTGTTAAACTATATATATGTAATTTTTTTTCTGAAAATCGTTGCTCTAACTAATTCTTAATCAAAAACTAGATGATTCTAGGATTTCTAGTTTTTGAGAAAATTGAAAACTACTAAAACTACTATTTTACAAAACTCGAGTGTTTGTTAGCTTTTTTATGATAGAAGTAAGTATGCATACTTTGAGCATTATTACAATTGCATTATATCGGTATGTAAGACACAAACATATGTACATACATATTAAGAAATTCAGAAACACCACAAAAAAATCTATGAAAAAGTTAAAAAAAATGTTTTCCTTTGTCCAGGTTCCAGACCCACCTTCAGAACCACCTCCGTTAGACCTGCCTCAATCAGAAAAACCACAAAAAAAATCTATGAAAAAGTAAAAAAAAAAAATTTTCCTTTGCCCAGGTTCCAGACCCACCTCCAGAACCTCCTCCATCAGAAACACCACAAAAAAAAAAATCTATGAAAAAGTAAACAAAAAAATTTCTTTTGTCCAGGTTCCTGACCCACCTCCAGAACCTCCTCCATCAGACCTTACTCCATCAGAAACACCACTAAAAAATCTATGAAAAAGTTAAAAAAAAAAAATTTTCCTTTGTCCAGGTTCTAGACCCACCTTCAGAACCTCCTCCATCAGACCTTACTCCATCAGAAACACCACAAAAAAATCTATGAAAAAGTTAAAAAAAAATGTTTCCTTTGTCCAGGTTCCAGACCCACCTCCAGAACCTCCTCCATCAGACCTTACTCCATCAGAAACACCACAAACAAAAATCTATGAAAAAGTTAAAAAAAAATTTTTTTCCTGAGTCCAGGTTCCAGATCCACCTCCAGAACCACCTCCGTTAGCCCTTACTCCATCAGAAACACCACAAAAAAAATCTATGAAAAAGTTAAAAAAAAAATGTTTTCCTTTGTCCAGGTTCCAGACCCACCTCCAGAACCTCCTCCATCAGACCTTACTCCATCAGAAACACAAAAAACAAAAATCTATGAAAAAGTTAAAAACAAAATTTTTCCTTTGTCCAGGTTCCAGACCCACCTCCAGAACCACCTCCGTTAGCCCTTACTCCATCAGAATCACCACAAAAGAAATCTATGAAAAAGTTAAAAAAAAATGTTTTCCTTTGTCCAGGTTCCAGACCCACCTCCAGAACCTCCTCCATCAGACCTTACTCCATCAGAAACACCACAAACAAAAATCTATGAGAAAGTTAAAAAAAATTTTTTCCTTTGTCCAGGTTCCAGACCCACCTCCAGAACCTCCTCCATCAGAAACACCACAAAAAAAAATCTATGAAAAAGTAAAAAAAAAAAATTTCCTTTGTCCAGGTTCCTGACCCACCTCCAGAACCACCTCCGTTAGCCCTTACTCCATCAGAATCACCACAAAAGAAATCTATGAAAAAGTTAAAAAAAAATGTTTTCCTTTGTCCAGGTTCCAGACCCACCTCCAGAACCTCCTCCATCAGACCTTACTCCATCAGAAACACCACAAACAAAAATCTATGAGACAGTTAAAAAAAATTTTTTCCTTTGTCCAGGTTCCAGACCCACCTCCAGAACCTCCTCCATCAGAAACACCACAAAAAAAAATCTATGAAAAAGTAAAAAAAAAAATTTCCTTTGCCCAGGTTCCAGACCCACCTCCAGAACCTCCTCCATCAGAAACACCACAAAAAAAAAATCTATGAAAAAGTAAAAAAAAAAATTTCTTTTGTCCAGGTTCCTGACCCACCTCCAGAACCTCCTCCATCAGACCTTACTCCATCAGAAACACCACTAAAAAATCTATGAAAAAGTTAAAAAAAAAAAATTTTCCTTTGTCCAGGTTCTAGACCCACCTTCAGAACCTCCTCCATCAGACCTTACTCCATCAGAAACACCACAAAAAAATCTATGAAAAAGTTAAAAAAAAATGTTTCCTTTGTCCAGGTTCCAGACCCACCTCCAGAACCTCCTCCATCAGACCTTACTCCATCAGAAACACCACAAACAAAAATCTATGAAAAAGTTAAAAAAAAAATTTTTCCTGAGTCCAGGTTCCAGATCCACCTCCAGAACCACCTCCGTTAGCCCTTACTCCATCAGAAACACCACAAAAAAAATCTATGAAAAAGTTAAAAAAAAAATGTTTTCCTTTGTCCAGGTTCCAGACCCACCTCCTGAACCTCCTCCATCAGACCTTACTCCATCAGAAACACAAAAAACAAAAATCTATGAAAAAGTTAAAAACAAAATTTTTCCTTTGTCCAGGTTCCAGACCCACCTCCAGAACCACCTCCGTTAGCCCTTACTCCATCAGAATCACCACAAAAGAAATCTATGAAAAAGTTAAAAAAAAATGTTTTCCTTTGTCCAGGTTCCAGACCCACCTCCAGAACCTCCTCCATCAGACCTTACTCCATCAGAAACACCACTAAAAAATCTATGAAAAAGTTAAAAAAAAAAATTTTCCTTTGTCCAGGTTCTAGACCCACCTTCAGAACCTCCTCCATCAGACCTTACTCCATCAGAAACACCACAAAAAAATCTATGAAAAAGTTAAAAAAAAATGTTTCCTTTGTCCAGGTTCCAGACCCACCTCCAGAACCTCCTCCATCAGACCTTACTCCATCAGAAACACCACAAACAAAAATCTATGAAAAAGTTAAAAAAAAAAATTTTTCCTGAGTCCAGGTTCCAGATCCACCTCCAGAACCACCTCCGTTAGCCCTTACTCCATCAGAAACACCACAAAAAAAATCTATGAAAAAGTTAAAAAAAAAATGTTTTCCTTTGTCCAGGTTCCAGACCCACCTCCAGAACCTCCTCCATCAGACCTTACTCCATCAGAAACACGACAAACAAAAATCTATGAAAAAGTTAAAAAAAAATTTTGTTTGCTTTGTCCAGGTTCCAGATCCACCTCCAGAACCACCTCCGTTAGCCCTTACTCCATCAGAATCACCACAAAAGAAATCTATGAAAAAGTTAAAAAAAAATGTTTTCCTTTGTCCAGGTTCCAGACCCACCTCCAGAACCTCCTCCATCAGACCTTACTCCATCAGAAACACCACAAACAAAAATCTATGAGAAAGTTAAAAAAAATTTTTTCCTTTGTCCAGGTTCCAGACCCACCTCCAGAACCTCCTCCATCAGAAACACCACAAAAAAAAATCTATGAAAAAGTAAAAAAAAAAATGTCCTTTGTCCAGGTTCCTGACCCACCTCCAGAACCTCCTCCATCAGACCTTACTCCATCAGAAACCCCACTAAAAAATCTATGAAAAAGTTAAAAAAAAAATTTTCCTTTGTCCAGGTTCTAGACCCACTTTCAGAACCTCCTCCATCAGACCTTACTCCATCAGAAACACCACAAAAAAATCTATGAAAAAGTTAAAAAAAAATGTTTCCTTTGTCCAGGTTCCAGACCCACCTCCAGAACCTCCTCCATCAGACCTTACTCCATCAGAAACACCACAAACAAAAATCTATGAAAAAGTTAAAAAAAATTTTTTTTCCTGAGTCCAGGTTCCAGATCCATCTCCAGAACCACCTCCGTTAGCCCTTACTCCATCAGAAACACCACAAAAAAAATCTATGAATAAGTTAAAAAAAAATGTTTTCCTTTGTCCAGGTTCCAGACCCACCTCCAGAACCTCCTCCATCAGACCTTACTCCATCAGAAACACCACAAACAAAAATCTATGAAAAAGTTAAAAAAAAATTTTTTTCCTGAGCCCAGGTTCCAGATCCACCTCCAGAACCACCTCCGTTAGCCCTTACTCCATCAGAAACACCACAAAAAAAATCTATGAAAAAGTTAAAAAAAAAAATGTTTTCCTTTGTCCAGGTTCCAGACCCACCTCCAGAACCTCCTCCATCAGACCTTACTCCATCAGAAACACCACAAACAAAAATCTATGAAAAAGTTAAAAACAAAATTTTTCCTTTGTCCAGGTTCCAGACCCACCTCCAGAACCTCCTCCATTAGACCTTACTCCATCAGAAACACCACAAAAAAAAAATCTATGAAAAAGTTAAAAAAAAATGTTTTTCTTTTGTCCAGGTTCCAGACCCACCTCCAGAACCTCCTCCATAAGACTTTACTCCATCAGAAACACCACAAACAAGTCTATGAAAAAGTTAAAAAAAATTTGTTTCCTTTGTGAAGGTTCCAGACCCACCTCCAGAACCTCCTCCATTAGACCTTACTCCATCAGAAACACCACAAACAAAAATCTATGAAAAAGTTAAAAACAAAATTTTTCCTTTGTCCAGGTTCCAGACCCACCTCCAGAACCTCCTCCATTAGACCTTACTCCATCAGAAACACCACAAAAAAAAAATCTATGAAAAAGTTAAAAAAAAATGTTTTTCCTTTGTCCAGGTTCCAGACCCACCTCCAGAACCTCCTCCATCAGACTTTACTCCATCAGAAACACCACAAACAAAAGTCTATGAAAAAGTTAAAAAAAATTTGTTTCCTTTGTAAAGGTTCCAGACCCACCTCCAGAACCTCCTCCATTAGACCTTACTCCATCAGAAATACCACAAAAAAAAATCTATGAAAAAGTCAAAAAAAATTTGTTTCCTTTGTCCAGGTTCCAGACCCACCTCCAGAACCTTCTCCATCAGACCTTACTCCATCAGAAACACCACAAAAAAAATCTATGAAAAAGTTAAAAAAAAATTTTTCCTTTATCCAGGTTCCAGACCCACCTCCAGAACCTCCTCCATCAGACCTTACTCCATCAGAAACACCACAAACAAAAATCTATGAAAAAGTTAAAAAAAATTTGTTTTTCTTTGTCCAGGTTCCAGATCCACCTCCAGAACCACCTCCGTTAGCCCTAACTCCATCAGAATCACCACAAAAGAAATCTATGAAAAAGTTAAAAAAAAATGTTTTCCTTTGTCCAGGTTCCAGACCCACCTCCAGAACCTCCTCCATCAGACCTTACTCCATCAGAAACACCACAAACAAAAATCTATGAGAAAGTTAAAAAAATTTTTTTCCTTTGTCCAGGTTCCAGACCCACCTCCAGAACCTCCTCCATTAGACCTTACTCCATCAGAAACACCACAAAAAAAAATCTATGAAAAAGTTTAAAAAATTTTTTTTTCCTTTGTCCAGGTTCCAGACCCACCTCCAGAACCTCCTCCATCAGAAACACCACAAAAAAAAATCTATGAAAAAGTAAAAAAAAAAATTTCCTTTGTCCAGGTTCCTGACCCACCTCCAGAACCTCCTCCATCAGACCTTACTCCATCAGAAACACCACTAAAAAATCTATGAAAAAGTTAAAAAAAAAAATTTTCCTTTGTCCAGGTTCTAGACCCACTTTCAGAACCTCCTCCATCAGACCTTACTCCATCAGAAACACCACAAAAAAATCTATGAAAAAGTTAAAAAAAAATGTTTCCTTTGTCCAGGTTCCAGACCCACCTCCAGAACCTCCTCCATCAGACCTTACTTCATCAGAAACACCACAAACAAAAATCTATGAAAAAGTTAAAAAAAAAAATTTTTCCTGAGTCCAGGTTCCAGATCCACCTCCAGAACCACCTCCGTTAGCCCTTACTCCATCAGAAACACCACAAAAAAAATCTATGGAAAAGTTAAAAAAAAATGTTTCATTGTCCAGGTTCCAGACCCACCTCCAGAACCTCCTCCATCAGACCTTACTCCATCAGAAACACCACAAACAAAAATCTATGAAAAAGTTAAAAAAAATTTTTTTTCCTGAGCCCAGGTTCCAGATCCACCTCCAGAACCACCTCCGTTAGCCCTTACTCCATCAGAAACACCACAAAAAAAATCTATGAAAAAGTTAAAAAAAAAAATGTTTTCCTTTGTCCAGGTTCCAGACCCACCTCCAGAACCTCCTCCATCAGACCTTACTCCATCAGAAACACCACAAACAAAAATCTATGAAAAAGTTAAAAACAAAATTTTTCCTTTGTCCAGGTTCCAGACCCACCTCCAGAACCTCCTCCATTAGACCTTACTCCATCATAAACACCACAAAAAAAAAAATCTATGAAAAAGTTAAAAAAAAATGTTTTTCTTTTGTCCAGGTTCCAGACCCACCTCCAGAACCTCCTCCATCAGACTTTACTCCATCAGAAACACCACAAACAAAAGTCTATGAAAAAGTTAAAAAAAATTTGTTTCCTTTGTGAAGGTTCCAGACCCACCTCCAGAACCTGCTCCATTAGACCTTACTCCATCAGAAACACCACAAAAAAAATCTATGAAAAAGTAAAAAAAAAATGTTTTCCTTTGTCCAGGTTCCAGACCCACCCCCATACCTCCTCTATCAGACCTTACTCCATCAGAAACACCACAAACAAAAATCTTCGAAAAAGTTTAAAATTTTTTTTTTTCCTTTGTCCAGGTTCCAGACCCACCTCCAGAACCTCCTCCATTAGACCTTACTCCATCAGAAATACCACAAAAAAAAATCTATGAAAAAGTCAAAAAAAAAATTTTTCCTTTGGCCAGGTTCCAGACCCACCTCCAGAACCTTCTCCATCAGACCTTACTCCATCAGAAACACCACAAAAAAAATCTATGAAAAAGTTAAAAAAATTTGTTTCCTTTGTCCAGGTTCCAGACCCACCTCCAGAACCTCCTCCAACAGACCTTACTCCATCTGAAACACCACAAACAAAAATCTATGATAAAGTTAAAAAAAAATTTGTTTTTCTTTGTCCAGGTTCCAGAACCACCTCCAGAACCACTTCCGTTAGCCCTTACTCCATCAGAAACACCACAAAAGAAATCTATGAAAAAGTTAAAAAAAAATGTTTATCTTTGTCCAGGTTCCAGACCCACCTCCAGAACCTCCTCCATCAGACCTTACTCCATCAGAAACACCACAAACAAAAATCTATGAGAAAGTTAAAAAAAAATTTTTTCCTTTGTCCAGGCTCCAGACCCACCTCCAGAACCTCCTCCATTAGACCTTACTCCATCAGAAACACCACAAAAAAAAATCTATGAAAAAGTTTAAAAAAATTTTGTTTCCTTTGTCCAGGTTCCAGACCCACCTCCAGAACCTCCTCCATTAGACCTTACTCCATCAGAAATACCACAAAAAAAATATAGGAAAAAGTTAAAAAAAATTCTTTCCTTTGTCCAGGTTCCAGACCCACCTCCAGAACCTCCTCCATCAGACCTTACTCCATCAGAAACACCACAAACAAAAATCTTTGAAAAAGTTAAAAAAAAAAAATTTTTCCTTTGTCCAGGTTCCAGACCCACCTCCAGAACCTCCTCCATCAGACCTTACTCCATCAGAAACACCACAAAAAAAATCTATGAAAAAGTAAAAAAAAATGTTTTCCTTTGTCCAGGTTCCAGACCCACCCCCAGAACCTCCTCCATCAGACCTTACTCATGGAAACACCACACCACAAAAAATCTAATAATTATTAAAAAAAATGATATTTTATAAATCCAAATCCCACTTTTATTAACCAAAAAATCCCTCATACAAATAAATTTAACGAACTTATCAAAAACACGGACCATAAGCTTTCCCAGTATTTTATAGTAAGTGTAATTTATTTTTGGGTCCAGTTTCACTTCCGGTATGAGTTGTCCCGGTAATGAGTCCAAATGTAATACTAATTTTTGTTAAGGGATCTCGGTAAGGCGATCACAGCGAACCTATCGACCAAATGTCTACCTACAAAATCGTGTTTCATGAGAATACTATAGATTGGATATACAATGCTGGTACCAGCATTGAGTTTATATACATAGAGGAATCACGAAATCTTGCGTTAAAGCCCCCGAAGGTGTCGCCACATACACTAAATTGAGAATTTTAAATTTTGTGGAACGCATTGATTGTAAAAAAAATCAAGGGAAGCAAATGGCAGCTCACCAAGGAGTGCCATGAGAAAGAGAGAAGGTGTACGAGGGGGGTCTGTTTTGTTATTTTGTGGCTTATGTATGCAGACTTATGCAATATCCCTTTTCAGCTTTTTTGTGTGCAGGCACAGGCGCTTGTGCATATTGGGACATCTATAGGTAGGTACATATATTATATCTGTTTCAAAGCGTATAGGGACGAGTTATGTATGTAATTTGTGCGTTTGTATGTCGATCGGTGATGGTCGCGTCAATTTAAAAATAAAAGGCTGGGAAATGTACATACATATGTGCATTCATACGTTAATAGTTTAGGTCCTGATTTTATACTTTAAAGATATTCTTTATTTTGTTTCTATTTCTTTGGAATCAGAAACTTTTTGGTAAACAAGAACAAGACTGTGTTCCTATGGTGTAAATAAATATTTACTGTACACAGAGGTCGAAGATCTGTTTTCTAAACGAAAATCATAAATTTGTACTGCGTCTATCTAGGTACATAGGTACATACCCACCTGGATAGAAAGTCTTTTTTTGTATGCAATTTGATTAGCCTGGCCCAGGAAAATCAGACAAAAATGGCAAAACTACGAAAAAATCATGAGCTTTGTTTTGACGTCTTAAAAATTTAAAGTCGCTTAAATTTAGACAGGGTGAACATTTTTTAGAGGGTAAAAGGGCATACATTTCAGTTTTTTCTTCTCGAAAACTAACAGAAATATGTCAACAATTTGCAACATCGTTTCGTTGTTCCTTGAGTGATTTCAATAAAATTGACACAGGGATAGCTGAGATAGAATTTCAATAGAAACAAATATTTTCAAAACAGGGTATTTCAAAAAATAACAACATTTTGCAACTTCGTTGTTCCTTGGGCGATTTCAATGAAATTGACACAGTCGATAGTGAAAATGTCCATAAATAAAAATTTAATAAAAAATAGGTTTGATACTTTTCAATTTTCTCGAAAACTAGTAGACTTAAAACCATCTGGTTTTCAGTATTCGATTAAAAATAAATAAGAGTTTGAAATCAGTTCTTTCAAGAACTATTCATGGAAATCACTTTATTTAAAAACTAGATGACAGTATTATAGACTTTAGGCTTTAAAAAAATGTGCAATGCTTAATTTTAGGTATTACCGTTATTTTTAAATATTTTTCTTTTCATTTTAAAATTAGGGTGAGATAGACCCCCTCCTAAAGTAAAAATTGCTCGTATCTAATTGTTCCACAAAAAGCCGTTATTTTTTCTTGTCGCCTGAATTATCGTACACTTGGCGAAAGCTTTATTAGCCAACAAAATTCTTCATAATAAATAAGCCATTCGAAAATTGTTCCTGTTTCCTGATCGGAATAACTGGCCCCTAAGGGCCCTATAGTGCAGGCTTATTAACATATTTTTAATCGAAAAAAGAAAAATTGTTAACAGCAGTTTAACGGTTGAATATGGTGAAGGGGGCTATAAGGTATGTACAAAAAATCTATTTCCCAGAGGCAGAGTTGGAGGGGGGATTTGAGGGGTAAAAAAGAGGGGGGGGGGGGGGAATTGTATTATTGCGTTTTCCGACTAAAGTTGACCCTAATATGAAGAGTGTTCAAAAGAAATGTTGTAGATCTGGCAAAAATCTACAACTTTTATATACATTACTTTTTAACGTAACCCCAAAATTTCCGAGATATTGGCGAAAAACCGTATTTTTTTTCTGGTTTTTGTTTTTATTTTTCATTTTTCGAAAAATTGTTGAATTTAAATGAAACTTTGTGAAAATATATCTTGCTGTGTCCTTAATTAGGAAAATTTTTTTCAAGCATAACTATTGATTAGTTTTTGAGATATTCAATTTTGTTTGGAAAAAAATACTTTTTTCAAATGAAAAATGTATTTCGTACCGAGTTCATTTAAGGATCATTTGTTTTGTTTTTTAATTTACTTTTATATGAAATAATGAAAACATATAGTAACCACGTACAAAAATGCGAAAAAAGCAAACAAATCATTTTGCATCAAGTATTTTTTAATAATTGTTGATAAATTGTTAAAAATTTTTGGAAAATGCAATAATTAATAGCACCATTGAATTTTCTACAGACAAAAAAATACATAAAACAGTGTTTTATTATTTGACCCCAGACAAAAGTTTATGCCGATGCCGCAACGATATTGCTAGAAATATTCATTTCGGTACATACAGTTTTAAATGAAAAACAAAAATAATAGTACAAGAGCCGATACCAAATTTTGGGAGCAGATGTACACATAACCAGAATCTGAGTATGAAGTTTTAAAGGCACATGTATTCTGATATTTGATACCAAAGTTTGGCAGGTTTTTTCTCAGCCTTTGGTGGGGATAGAGGTTCAAAACCAGCTTGGTTTCCTATTTAAATTTAATGGTCAATAACTCTTCAATGCACTTTTAAAAAAATAGGAAATAATGCTCTGTCATTTTCCCTTAGCCTGTAGACTTTTACTTTGATGATTCAATCAATGATATAAGTTTTTTCAAAAAAAACCTTATCGATTTGTTTTGGAGACTTTATTTTGTTGATTTTTGTTTTGTTTGAAATATTTGAAAAAAGGGGTGATAAGGTCCGCAAAAAATGATTATATCTTGAGTTTCATATATCAGACTGTCATAATTGATTATTTCATATAAAAGTTAATCTAAAAACAAAACTAATGATCCTTAAATGATGATTTTCTGAAGTACATTTTTCATTTGAAAAAAAAGTATTTTATTGCAAACAAAATTGAATTTCTCAAAAACTGATCAATGGTTATGCTTGAAAAAATTGTACTAATTGAGGACCCATTAATATATATTTTCACAAAGTTTCATTTAAATTAAATTATTTTTGGAAAAATGAAAAATAAAAAACAAAACCCAAACAAACGGCTTTATATTTCATTTTCCGAAAAGAAAAAAACAGTAAAAAAAAAGGTACATTTTATTTTCTCTTATCCAAAAACAAAAAAATTATTGTCTGCCTGTTAAGTGCTCATGCATGGCTCGTATCCAGCGTTCGGACCTTACTCCAATCGGAGCAAATTTACTCCAATTTTGAGGAATAACAAAAACTAACTAACTCCACTAATTTGAAATCTACCTCTTTTTTCCACACTAAGAAATTCTTTTGTCAAACAACATGAAATTAAATCACAACACCGTTTTATTCAATTTTCCAACCATCTCCGACTCTGAAATCTGAATGTTTACATCTGAAAGTATAATTTTAAACGGAATCATTTTTGTTTCATATCTTGTTCGTCGTTTCCCGATCTCGATCATATCGTGATTTATGATATTTTTTGTTGTTAAAAATACCTATTTATTTTTGTTTGAAAATATAGTTTTGACAACTTGAGTTTTTCCTTCGTTTTCAAAATTTTCTATAAACCTACCTACCTACTCCGCATTTTCAACAAATCTGCTCCGAAATTTTGCTGCTGAGATTTGAACCTTGCCATGTCTACCAAATACCAAAGCTAGCCCTTTATGCGTATAGGATGGTATAGGTAGATACATTGATGGTTACAACAAAGAAAAACAACAAAAAGTACACATTCCCATTCCACAATAGAAAGAAAATTGAATTTCTACCTGCAACCTGCTCATGCTCACTGCTCTATTCATTGTTCATGTTGTGTTGGTATAGGTAGGTGTTTGCTTCCCACATTTCATGGGATCCACAATTTTTTGTTTTTGTTTTTATGATGAAAGGGTTCAAGTATAAGGACAAATAAGGTGACATCTAGCAACATGATCCATAGATTAGTTTTCTTTTATGAGTAAAATGGTTGTAGTCTTTGGATGCACAAGGCGACATCTGAAGTCGCTTTAACGTAGTATTTTCATTTTATCGAAGTGGTTCCTCTATGTATATAAACTCAATGGTACCAGCTAGGTCATGGTATGAACTTTGTATATCTAAACCATAGTACTATCATGGTGGCGATTCAAATAGTAGAACAACAGCTCTAGTGGTGGCGCTACTTTCGTCAGCGTCGGAGACTTGCATGCAAGGCATGGCGATGGAGACTTGCATGCCATAAAAGTCTACAACGCCAAGGGACCTAATAAATTCAGCTGTTTGTGTGTGAAATGTCTCTTCTTTGAATACAAGGTTATTTGTTGTTTTATTTAGGACTATGTTTGTATGTAGCCAGTTGTTCTTGTTGAATGTGAGAAGAAAAGTATATGTAGGGAGGTATAACCACAGTTGTATTTTATTATAATATTGAGGGTAGGTTTTGTTTTTGTAATGAAGTTGCGATTTGATTTCAAGACTTTGAAGATAGTCATATAACTTTTGGTAGGTATGTTATTTGACTTGATATTTTCTTACAGAGTATGCATGATTGCATATACCTACATATATCTTTTGGTAGGTATTTAAATTGAATTTAACTTTGAAAGATTGCGATTGCGATGGTAGGCATATGTATATCTTTTGCTAGTCAGCTATATGATATTTTGCTTGGAATGTTTTTTGCAAGATCTGTTTTGCGAGAGAGGGTAGTTATAGGTATGTATATCTTTTGCTGCCTACATTCATATTTGAATGAAAGTTTTTTTTGCTAGATTATTATTGATAGGTAAGTGAGTAGGGATTTTGTATTATTATTTATTTCGAGGAAAGGTTGCTATGAATAGGTGGATATTTTAATAAAAGTTTTTATGCAAAATTGGCGGGTGGGTTAAGATAAAGGTAGGATCTCTTTTAATAGGTAGGTAGGTATTTTAATAATAAATATGTAGTTGAGTGCGCTTCAGGTCAAATGAAAGAAATTGTACCTATATTTGTTACAATTTGTTTCGTTTGACCTGAAGCGAACTAAAAGAAGTAAGTACCTATCTACCAACCTAGGTTACGAAAGTAGAAACAATTACTTATAGGTATCTATTATTTATCAAGAAAATGGTAGGTACCTAGCTATTTTTATTAAATTCAAAGTTAAAAGTTCAAGTGAGCTCGACTCCATGATTGCGTTTCGCTCACTTGAACTTTTAACTTTGAATTATATATTCGGTCACTCCACTTAAACAGAAGAATTTCTTTTCAAATTTTCTTCATATTCAATCATTATTTTTATTAAAGTTATTAATGCAAAATTGAGGTAGGTTTAGGAATGGGTAGGCATATCTTTTGGTATGTATTTCAACTAAAGTTTTTTATGTTAAATTCGGGGGTTGGAGACAGGTATAAGTAAAAAGGACCAGTGGTGTATCTAGGATTTTGTTCTGGGGGACAAACTATTTATTTAGCGACCACATTGTGGGGTAATTTTGAATTTTTTCCTACTAGGTATGTGTTTTCGATGGTGCTGAATCCGAATTTGAGGTAAGCCACTGAAAATTAGTGCAAAACAATGAATTTTTGTCTGTGTTTCTATTACTTGTGGCTCAAAAACTATCAATTATTATTCGTAAATTGCATCCAAAAACAATTGACAGCATATACACAATTTCCAACAAAATTCCGTTTCACCTATTTGGACTCAAGCGCTAGTTGAATAGAATAGAAATAGTTTCAGATCATTTTTTCTTTGAAGAGCGTAAAATGAAGTCAAAAGAAGTGTCCTGGATTTATGGATTTATGTGAATTTGGAAGACGAATTTGTATAAATCTGTACTTAGTTCTAGAAGGGCCATTGTCCATTTTTTTTACAATACTGACTTACATAAGTACACTATTTGACTCAGCATCAGAAGATGTTCCACGACTTTAATAAGTGCCAATGGACTCAAACTGCTTCTTAAAAAATGGTCTTAGAAAATTTAATTATCAAAAGAAATGAGCATTTTTAGACATTAAAAAGCAACATTTTCGACTTCCCAAAAACTATAACAAATTGGACATTGGCTTTTTAGAACCAAGGTAAAAAAATATCCTATACAAAACAGGAAGTCACTCAACCAAATTAGAACACTGCTAGTTCCGTCTATCCTTTTTTTTTTACAATACATAAACGATTGAATGAGATGTGAAGATTTTTGTAAATTCTATTTTTATTGCATTTTATTTTTAATCTTAATCATATCCCAACATTTTAAGCTCTAGTGCATTTTCGGATATACATATGTACCTACTCTGAGGGGTGGCATCATTTGCCGTATAATCACACCACTTGTGGTGTCTTTTTCTCTTCTTTTTGTTCGAATAGGGAATCTATTTGCAACACTTGTTGTTTGCAGGCCAAAATCCTAGGTTCAACGTTGTATATTTCTCATCTTTTTAAAAAAGTAAAAAAAACTTAAATCGAATGAGGAATGACAGAGTTTCAGGCTACTATACTCAAAAAGTACGTTGAGTCACGAAATTTTAGTCGCAAACCTCAGATTCGAAAACATAATTAGGACAAAAATCGAAACTACCCAACAAAAAATACAATATGACGGATCTATTGTGTATATTAATGTGGTAGTATAAATATAAAATCTTATGTCGAATTCCTTACAACCATTTTTTGTTGGTTTCGTGTGGGATTGTGTGTGTGTCATTTGACAGTAGCTTTGAGGCAAAAAGTAAACAAACTATGCGCATACAAATTTGTTACAAATATTCAAAAGTGCATTCAGTTTTTCGCGTCATTTTGTTAGATTAAAAACATATAAATCTGTGGTTTATGGTAGAAACATGATAACTCCATTTTAAAATTTGCCTCCTTACCTCCACTTCAAATCGAGCTACAGACTAAATGAATGAACCGATTTTTCTCAAATTTGAAACATAACTTTTCAAGGACTATGTTCATAAATGTTCCAAATTTGAAGAAAATCGGTAAACTTGTTTAGGCTCTAGCACGATTTAAAGAGGACGTAAAGACGCAAATTTAAAAATGGAGTTATCATGTTTCTACCAAACACCACAGAAATTTTTTTAAGAAAAGTTAGAAAAATAAACAAAAAATAGTTGTGTGCTATTAAAGTAAAAAAAAACAACCCAAATTCATCAAAGAAACACATCATTCGAGAAATACATCGGCGAGCGCGTGATTTATATTCTTAATCGACTTTGGGCACTTTTAATCGAAGTTAGTTGATAATTGATAACTTCTTATTCACTATTCTTTGATGAATTAAAACTAGTTTAAATAATTTATTTGCTTTTAATCTATTTAAATGACCGACGAACACTTTAGAATATTTGTTAAACCGGCCGCAAAATACTTTCAACTCCAGAGAAATGTCAAATCTTGTTAGTGTGTGTGAAATCGATTTGAAATTTTTAAAGTGTTAAGAAAAACCCTTAAATACCAAGTTTCACAAACTCGACCATGTAGTTTTCAAAATACATATTTGATTTTCAAAAAAAATGTTTGAACACTTTTTTAAAAATCCAAAAAAATATTTTTTTTGAAAAATTTAGTAAACAAATTGTTTTTATTTTTAAGAACCTTCTATTTAAAAAATGTTACGGAAATCATATGCACCATTCTGAAGAAAATCAATTAATAATTAAACTGCAATATGCAGAATTGTGAACAAAGTCAAACTGAGTCACTGTTCGCCCAGGTTAATAATTAAATAACTAATTTTTGAAAATGAATATCCAATATACCTATACATATATGTAGGTACCTAGCTCTCGAAGTCCATCCTCTAAATAGGCAACTAGGTATGTTATAATCTTTCAAATACAAAAACAACATTTAAAATCGAATTCCATATTCCTATGTACATATGTACATATCATTTAGATAACCAATTTCAACCTATAAATACCATGTATCTAAATGTTTAAATATACTTATTGAGCTTTTAAGCTGTCCTTTAAAGATAACCCATAACTTTTTAATTGTTCTTTTTTAATAAATAACATCATTAAAGAGCTTCTATCCTATAACTTTTTATTACTTATTTAACCCCATGCCTATGTGTTTAAGACAAATCTAAATGCTGTCTAATAAGATTATACCATTATGAATTTGCTTCAAACTATCTAGGTATATTTTCAAAAAATGAATTGTTTCAAGAAAGCTTTTTCAATCATTTCCTGCTGGCTTAGTAAAATTTTTCCTTCTTCTCATCTGAACATCCAACGTGGTTAGACGTTTTATTAACCTACTTAAATTATATCGAATAAAGTTGTAATTTGTTTAAAGTTGAAACAACTAGTTTTTTTTTTAACATAGCTAATCTACATTGGAATCTACCCCAAATACTTATGCATAATGTATGTATATGTGGCTTAGTTTAGAAAAATATCAAGTCCTCAAACCAACCTCTAAGTACCTACCTATAAGGTTATTCAAATAAACAAATATTTATTTAAATAGGAAAAATAGGTAGGTATAAGGCCAGTGATTTCTATAAGTCTATAAGTATCCACTTTAATATAACTTCACCATTATTGCTTCTATTTTTATAAAAATTACCCTTATGCCAGAAACATGAATGTGCAAAAATGGAAATATTGCAACATCGTTTTCGAAAGTTTTTCTAGATTAAAAACAGAATCTTAAATCTACTAATGGCTTAACTGATATTTTAAAATATTAATTTTCTTCGATATACCTACCTACGCACATTGAAAGTACTGTTATGTCATATGGAATATCGGTAAATCTATAAAACTAGCTAACCACCTCGAAAAAATTGAATGCTTCTGGCATAAAGGGGATGATATGTAACTACAAACCAATTAGATACCTATACCTAAATTTATTAATTAAAACCAAAAATCCGAAGCAAGAAAAAACTAACCCAATATAGGTACAAACATACATAAAACTACACGATAATAAACATAATATACCTTTACTTACCTAGGAACATACAATCACATACATATTAAACGTACTATATCTATCCGGCCGCATCCATACCATACAACTTACAAATAACAACCCATTAGCCATAAGAATAAAAAAAAAATATATGGAATAGGTACCTACCTACTCAATGAAAATCAAACATCCTTTTTTTCCTTTATGCCACTTGCACCGTCGTGATCGTCACCGCCGCCGCCGCCGTGGCTAAGCATATTGACTTCAGCTATTTTCGTTCATGAAGTCATAAGAAAAAAAAAAATTCAAATGCACTGCGAAACTAAAGACTAGTATAAACCAACCCCTTCCTCTTTCAGCCCACATTTAACAAAACCTACAAAACAAACGAGAATACCCAAAATTGTCATCATTTGACACACTTTTCAATTCTCTTAATCTTTCCATATAATAAAAAAACTAACCATCATACAAAATACAATACAAACAAATGTAAACAAAACCAAACCAAAGAAAGCAAAATTGACTACTTTTTTCATTCTGGCCTTTATCTACATATACAAATGTATTTGTATGTTTTCTTTATTATGAATATTTTTTTACAAAAATGTATTATTGGAGACTTGCACTCCACTGAAAGTCAAAAGTCTACGCCCAAATGTGCGACAACAGAACAGAAGATGGCGTTAGTATCGACAGCCACCATGATAGTACTATGATTTAGATATACAAAGGTATGAAAGCTGCGGGATGAGGTGTCTTGGGTTGAGTGGTCCTGGTATGTGCTATACCCAACCCGTTTAAACCTATACCCAATACTCACACTCAACGAAAGACACCTTCCACACCTATTTCACCAATGCGTTCCACAGATTTACTTCATTTATTTGCACACAGATTTGAAGGTTCGAATCTAGGATACAGGAAACGATGTTCTCAAGCTGTGACTGTTGGTCGTTACTTAATTTGAATCATTATACATTTGAAAACAAAAAAAAACAAATAGTTCGCCACAAAACTTTTACAATTTCTAGGTTCTACCGATGGAAATGGAAAAGAGCAGAAACACTGTGACCCACGCCCTAGAATAAGTCTCATACACAGTCTGAAGCAAGCCGGGTGAAAATCACCAAAAAAAAATTCTACCGCTTTATGTCTTTAGAGTGAAAAACTCCTAACGCCTTTCCATTTTCATCTTCCAACTCGTATAAATTATTTTCTACGACTCTTACTATTTTTGTTTTTATAAACTTGGGGCATAGTTTGGCGTTTATCCTTTTGGCAGCATCGCTCAACACAAAGTTTCTCTTGAAGACGATATCCCCAACATTATAGCACAGATAACAAACTATACAGATGAAGCATCCCCATTGAAAAAAATGTCCCAATTTTTTTTTACACCAAGCAGACGATCAACAGGCAAGAAAGCTCTTTGCCTGTCGATAGTAAAGCTCATAAAGAAAGCTGTTTGTCTTTTGCAAAAAGTTCTCTCTTGCGTTCCCGCTCATATGTTTCTCTCTTTCTTTGTTACTCAGACAGAATATATAAATGGGGAAAATATTGAATAAAAACCTGTTTTTCTGTTTAGTATTTCTATTCTATGCAGTCAGCAATGATCGAGAGGAAGACGAAAGACAATGCGATGATGTTTTTTTTTTGTTGTGCTGTAGCTATATACGATTTTTGTTGTTGTTAAGGTCGTCTGAGGCTGGTGACAGTAAATAAAAAGTATATTATGAACTCTTTTTCTGCATTGATGGAGGATAATATTCTTTATGTGGGTGATAGAAAAAATGTAGGTATTCTTTTTTTCGGTTGTTGGTTGGTTGGTTGAATGAGCGTGTAGTTTTTAGTTTTTGTAGGTATTCTATTCTAGATTCGTTAGAGTGAGCATTTGTTGATTAGTTAGCTAGGTACCTATCTATCATTTTTAATTTTATTTACATATATTTATCATTTTCTAGTTTCTGATATTAAGAAATTTTAATACTAATGAATATCAACATTTTGAACTTGTTGTTTCGTAAAAGGAAACAAATACAAAATAATTTGAAAATACTAATGAAATAATGAAAAGTTAAATATTTTAATTCGATTTGATATGTAAAGAACAGGTATGTACCTATATTCCTACGTGGACCTAGGTAGGAAGGTAGGTATTATATTTAAGAAAATGTTATAATGTCCTGAATAACCTACATTAAATTGGATAATATGGCAAGAGTACGATAACTTAGGCGCCAAGAAATAATAACGGTTTTTTGTAGAACAGTTCAATACAAGCATTTTTTTTCTATAGGAGGGGGGGGTCTATCTCACCCCGTTTGGGTGGGAGGGGCAATTTCATAAAAACAGTACCAAAAATGTAAAAAAAATTTTTAAAAATAACGGTAATACTTAAAACAAAGTAGCGAGGATCACCTCGCAGTCTTTATGTGGTATCACAATGGGCCTATTCTGGCCTAAGTGTGTCAGCAGTTTTCCTGGCAGCCACCTTAACCTAACCTAAGTGAAATCTATGTATGGTTTTTGAAAAAATGAATTTTAAACTCAAAAAATGCGAGAAAAAAAGCATAAAAAAAAGGTTTAAAGTGTAATTTATTAAAACTGTAAAATTATATATAATTTTTTTTCTGAAATTCGTTGCTCTAACTAATTCTTAATCAAAAACTGAAAACTAGATGATTCTATGTCTTCTAGTTTTTGAAAAAATCGATAATTACTATAACTACTTTTGTATGGGATGTTTGTTTTTTGCTTGCTTACGTATTACGGCTGGCGTATAAACAGTGAGGTATGTATGGGGAGGCATGCTGCCCCCCTGCAACCCCCCTGCTTGGGCACATTATAGGATTTGGGGTAGGTGCGAGGTTGGGTGTATGCAAAGTTTCTTTTGCATTTTAAGAATCTGGATTAAGCAAATATATACAAAGCAGTTGAAATGTTCAAAGCATTGAATAAATATAAATAGAAGGTGACACCCGGCAAAATGTCCGCTTGATTTTATAGTAGCTCTGCTTTCGCTTTTAATATTATGATGAGGTTGGTATATAACATAAAATTAATTTCCTTAATTAAATAAAGTTGGTGTATTCGAAAGGGAATTTTTCAATAATAGCATTGTTTGTTATTTTTGTTTATTATGAATTGCTATGGAAACGATGGGTGTCAGGACGATTGTAGTGTCTGCTTTGGATGTTAGTTGTGTTCTAATATGAAATTTAAATTTTCTTTAGAATTTGTAGTTTTTAATGATTTTCGTTGCCTTTTGAAATCAAACTTTTTTTTCAAAGCTTAGTATATAAATAATAAATGTACTGATTTTCTTGATACGAAATCTGCATAGCATTGCTGAGGTATTCAACTTGAGTTCAATTGATCTAATCTTTTGGATAAAGTTCTTAATATACAGGAAATAAAATAAGCTATATTCTAGTACCATTTTTTTGAGATAGGCATGGGAGCAGAATATAGGTTGGTACACAGAATTTCCAAACGCCAAAAACTTTTTATTAATTTTTAGAAAATCGTTCGATTTTATGATGAATATTTTAAGGATATGAAGGTTTTTGTATACATAATACAAATTCTATATACTACTGAAAAAAAAAATAATTTAACAAGTCCATTCCTTAATGCTTAGTCTTCTACTTGGCTGATTTATTTCAGTAGTACTTTATAGAATTTGTATAGTAAAAAAAACCTTATAGGAGCTATGCCCGGCCCCGGACAAAAAAAATATCCAGCTTAATGATTAGGAACTCTAATCTTGTTAGATATAGTTTATAGTGGTTTTTGCCAAAAAGTAGTGGTTTTTGACAAAGGCCCACACTATGTCACTGTGAGTAAGCCGGACGAAACGCCATTTTTTGGACTAAAGGCCATAAAAAGCTATTTAAATATACATATTCAAGTTTAAGGTCTATCAAGGCTTCTGAATAAATAGTTAAGTAGATGTTAAGATGTTATTATAACAACTAAAAATAAAAAACATTACCGTCATTTACTTTGAGCGCTTCTATTAACAGCTAGTTTGGCTGTGGAAAGCAACACCAAAATATGAATATAGGGGTCTGGTACGTGCGTTTTGATATCGAATGAATCGAAAATCGAGGAACTGAAAATAAAAGAGATATAACAGACTAAATTCTTGTACTACCTATATTACAATTTATCGTTCAAAATCCATCGTT
Organism: Dasysyrphus tricinctus; assembly: GCA_963921185.1. Classification (NCBI taxonomy): domain Eukaryota; kingdom Metazoa; phylum Arthropoda; class Insecta; order Diptera; family Syrphidae; genus Dasysyrphus; species Dasysyrphus tricinctus. Next base: position 131,885,677 of record OY992531.1, read on the forward strand.
TTCGTTACATTGCGATTTAGTCCAGTCATATTGTGTTTTTAGCATGCAAATTTTGGGGTAGTTTTGATTTGTTCCCTGCTTTATGGTTTCGTGGTTGCTGAATCGGAATCTGAGGTTTTCGAACAAAATTTCGTGACGCAACGTGGACAAAAATGCAAAAAATGATTCAAAAGTGGATTTTGTGGGAGGTTTTTACTTATGGCTTGAAAACTATCCATTATTCGTGAATTACATCAGAGAGCAATTGAAAGCATAAACAAAAAATTTATTTCCAAAAAATCTCTGTTTTAGGTTTTTGTTCTGCGGCAACCCATTGGAATCAAGCGCTAGTTGAAAATTGACGTGTTTTTACTGTTTCCGAAAATCCACTAGAAAACACTATTTAACTACCTACTTTGCGTGACAACATTTGAATTTTTGTCTTTAACATGAACCAAGATATACTTTTTTTATGGTTTTTGATGCGCTGATTTAGAATCTGGGCTAGAAATTGCTCTAGCACGTCACGTTTTTAAGATATTCAAATCTAAAAATAAAAAAGGAATGCGTTTTGATGCAAATTGTTAAAAAAAAACTCGCGGTAATTTTTTTTTCGAATTAATGGTTATGGTCATTCTAAAGTATGAACATTTTGCTTCATAATTCTTTTTGAATCTTCCAAATACCTTCATTTATCTTTGAGAAAATCATTGATTAGTTGTTAGCTTTCGTCTTAAGCCAAATAGTATGAAAGTACGCAAAATTTTAATTAAGGATTTCTTAGAAAGAAATAGGAATAGCCCAGGAAAATTAGACAACAAATGGCAAAACTTCGAAAAAATTCCGTCAAAGCTGAAATTCGGTGGAGAGCTTTGTTTTGACGTCTTCAGCATTTCCTAAAAAGTTCCATAGATTTGTGCTGGGGCTAAACTGGGGGTGAACTTCATGTTCACGACATGAAGTTCTTGTACGAATTGTGTTTGGCTATATCTCCTCAATATAAAACCAAGTTTGTGGGTTGCCTGCCCGGGGTAAGGAGAAGGCCGTCATCTTGGAAAAGAAAGTGATTTGGTTTTTATTCAAACTAAAGCTTCATATGCGTGGATGCTCCTACAGAGAAGAAAGATTATGATGTTAAAGACATCAATCAAAGGTTCTGAGCAAGATGTTATAATTAATGTCCTATAAATGGACCTATTGCACTTCTCATGGTGGAAGCCACGCACTTTAGCTTCCGGAAGGTGACCAAACGATTTCAAAAACAAAGTGTTTGTCTTGTTTAAAATATGACTTACTCTACTGAGCCAGTAAATATGTATGTACAGTACATATGTAGCTACATCCCTAAATTAAAATCTGAGAGCAAAAACTATTTTCACAGAAATTATACAAGAAACTAAATTAAAATAAACCCTCCACCCTACATAAATAATCAAAATCAACAAGTCTCTAAATTTTCCACATATATTTTTTTTGTATCTAAACACATTATGAAATAATAATAAGACTATCCTCAAATAATTTTGTTCTATATTTCAATAAGAAAACTAAAATCTTCTGCTTAGCTTGAAAAATCATACCTAGTCATGGCAACAAAAAAAAACAAAAACAACCAATACCACCATACCTTATAACACAAATTGTAAACAAAATTTAAATACAAAATAATAAATTGACCCATAATAGTTATGGAAACCAGTAATAAAGGAAATATTAAATAAAATATCCTTTTGAGAATTGGTTTGCGTACGCAAAAGTTTCATAATTTCTATTTATTTGTTTCTATTGGCCAACACCTTCTAGTATCGCTTTGAGTAATGCGGTGTCACTTCTATTTGTATTTATTCAATGGTTCAAAGTATGCATACCCACTTAGATCATAAAAAAAACGAGCAAACGGTAGTAGTTTTAGTAATTTTCAATTTTCTCAAAAACTAGAAGACATAGAATCATCTAGTTTTCAGTTTTTGATTAAGAATTAATTAGAGCAATGAATTTCAGAAGAAAAAAGTGATATATAATCTTACAGTTTTGAGAAATTACACTTTAAACCTATTTTGTATGCTTTTTTCTCGCAAATTTTGAGTTTAAAATTCATTTTTTTCAAAAACCATGCATAGATTTCACTTGATTTAAAAATTAGCAAATAGAACGGAGTATTGGCTTTAAAAAAAAGTATAAAACTTACCTGTAAGTATTACCGTTATTTTTGTATAATTTTTGTATTCTTTAAGTACTTTTTTTATGAAAATGCCCCTACTGACCAAACGGGGGGAGATAGCCCCCCCTCCCATAGAAAAAAATTCTTGTATTGAACTGTTCTACTAAAAACCGTTATAATTTCTTGGCGCCTAAGTTATCGTACTCTCCCCGATAATATTGATTTTATTTTGTATTTGTGTGTTACATAAAAATCAGTGACCTCGCCACGCCACTAGATATTTTGCAGGCTATTCCCTTTTTAAATCAATAAAGAAAATTAATAAATTTGTGAAAACTCTGTTCAAGAAATGTCGAAAGATAAACACAATTTTGAACTAACAAAAATATTAATTAAACATAAGGAGAACGAAAACTCAAGTGAAAACACAGTTTCTTCATGGCCATCTAAAATTTTGTTCAAGTGTGCCGCCTTCATGAACAAATATTTTCAACCTATTTTCATAAAACATCTTTTGCATCTAAGGTGAAAGAAAACATATTATAAAAGAATGCATAACTGAAACAAATGGTAATGGATACTTTCCAAGCTGGTTCAATCTATCTGATAAATGTTATGAGCATAAAATTGATATAATTGATTTGCTAAGAGTGGTTTTGCTCTGGATAAATTGCAAATGGTATTTTGATAAGCAAAAAGATTATAAGAATAGAAACCCTAAGAGAAAAATTAAAAAATTGTTAAATTTGATGAATGCTTAGACCTAAAACAAACAATAAAATTAATCTAATAACGATTAAGATGGTGGTTGGGAGGGTGGGGTCAATATACTGCCACATCCGCGCTCGTAACCCCTGGAAACTATTTAAGCAAAGGTAATAAATGAATATAATAAGTTCATAAGTAAGCAGGACCATATCGATTATTTTATATCTTTAAATTAAGCTTCCACCTAATAATTTTGTTAAATTTTATTATTAAATTCATTATTTACCTTCACTTAAAGGCTTAGAGCAGTATCTAATAATATGCAAGAATTCTCAAAGGAGTAACGGGAACCATAAATTTATTACGAACTTATTCACGGTTGCCGCTGTGCGACATTAGTCGCATTTTGACCCATTTTTTTTAGCCTCATGCGATCATGAGACGACTTTTAAAAAAATTTCTCTTTTTGTACCCTTTTTTAAAACTCTTGCGACTTTTTTGTCCCCTTCTCCAGATACTTGCATGGATTTGGTGAAAAAGTTGGAGGTCTATCAAACTGAAATATTTGTTTTGCAATAACTTAATCACATGTTTTATGGGTACATTTTAACGCTGAATCTATTTTAAATTCAAATTAAATAAAATTAAACTCTTTTGGCAAGTTTCATGAGTGTAAGAGTTTTTTCGTGGGTGTTATGGTAATAATTCTACGCTTGCCCCTACCCTTAAAAAAAAACGCCTTGCCAACTCAGATATTTTTAGGGAATTTTTCGATACTTGGTTCTATTGATTATAGAAATATTTATCCCAAGTTCCATTTACAAGGGTAGGTACCATTGTTTTTAACTGTTGTATGTACTTAAAAAAAATCATCATTACATAAAAAGGACCATAACTTTTTTTTTGGGTAGTTGATCATTTGGATTTAGTCTCATTAAATTCAGCGATAAAATTTACCCTTAAAAATGTAGAATAATATTATTAAGTTGCTGCAAAAATAAAGGTATTTCAGTTTGAAAGACTTCCAACTTTTTCACCTCTTCAAATGCATCTACACAAAAAGCCAATGTGGGGATTTTGGAAAGATACCTATGTTATAGAGGGTGTAATTCTGCGTCGATACCGATTTAAGTATTTCATGAATTAATTATTTCAACCTCTGCACCTATTTTTCCTGGGCTATACATACCCATTCAATTTACGAATTTACCTCAGTCAAAACATCACCCAGATTTATGAATAATGAATTGAATCAAGGCAAAAGCTATTCGATCTTCCATCAAATCAAGAAGAAAATTACTGCAGAAGTAGTGTGTAAATATACAATATCAATAGCTTACCCACGACGCTTTTCCACTTAACTACCCTCTTTCTCTATTAAAAATAATTCATATAATTCAAAAAAACCTCTTCTCTTTTTTCAAATTAATTTTTTTCCCAACATTTTCAAAAAGTCAATTTCAATATTTTTCGGATAAAATCTCATGAAGCGCGAAGCAAAATATGTATACAATGAAGCGTACATAATGTATATGTAAAACAAACCATCTTCCAAACGCATGTACCTATGTAAATAAAGTACGAAGTAGCAAATTTGACCTGCGGCACATATTGAGACGTCTGTGAAGTTAGCAGGGCAACTTTCACCCACGCAATTGGGACCTTGACAGGAATTTGCAGTTTTTTTGCATTTTTTTTGCATTTCTATTCCCGATTTTGCAGTTCGCCAAATAACGGTGTAATTTAGTGACCTGCTAACTTCACAGTGAAGTTAGCAGGTCACATGCAGTGACGGTGCGTCAATAAGACGTTTTAGACAGTGTCTACCCTACCGTAAAGAGAGAAAAAAAGAGAAACCTACTTGTTACAATCAAAAAAACTGTGTTTACTTACATTCATTGCATTAAGTCCCTAACACTAACATCCATAGCCTATCTCAAATTTTCAACACCTATAATTTAACGAACATAAATCATGCATTCATCCCTTACTATTCACACACTCACATTTTCCACACCTACTTTTATTTCTTTAGATAATTTGACCTCTACCAACGACCACAATCCACAAAGCAAAAATCTCAATGCTCTCACACAATACAAACACTAGCTTCGCTATGGCTCTGCCTTCTGCTTCTGCATCTGCTACGTGCTTCGGGAAAACCCGACTGAAAACGAAGACAGAGTCTTTCGTTCTACCTAAATTAAATGAAAATAAAATCAGCGGATTATGTTGCTCAGGTAGAATTTCTATGTGGAGCAAGTAGACAGATTCGAATCTGTCTTATTGCTTGTTTTGCTTTGAATTTTGAAGTAAATTCGAAACTTTTTCGTTGACTGTTAAGTGAAGAGGACAACTTCTTAATTTTTTATTTTTGGAGTAGATTAAAGAGGAGTGGGCAGCAGGGCTGTCGTTTCAATTTCTCAGAAAGCAGTACTTCGAGGAAAAAAATTGCAGTACGGCAGTAAAATATATACCAACATAATTGTTAATGCATTTAATTTTGTAAAGATATAAAATATCCGCAAGATATAAAAGATTTAGTGAAAGAGAAAAGAAAAGCACGCAAGAAATGGCAGCGAACCCGTGCTCCTCAACACAAAGCTAATTTAAATCGATTGTGTAATTTGCTTAAAACGAGAATATCAGATTTCAAAAATGGTGAAGTTGAAAATTACCTCGAAAATCTGACAGCAGGACATGATTCCAATTACTTACTTTGGAGAGCTATAAAAGTAACAAAAAGACCAAAGCTTCCAGCGCCTCCTATTAAGAAGGGCCAAAATGAATGGGCTAAAAGTGACAAAGAAAAAGCTATGGTATTCGCCGATTACCTGGAGGAAACATTTAAGCCTTTCGATGGACAAGTACTCAACGAAAATTTAAATATGAATTTAACATCAAATGACAGCTACATAATTAGAAATGCTACACTTGCCGAGTTAAAAAGAGAAATAAAGAAGCTTAAGTCCAATAAAGCTCCAGGTTATGACTTAATCACGGCAGAAATTCTAAAAATGCTTCCTCGTAAAGGTTTGATCAACCTTCTTTATATTTGACAAGGTGTGGCACGAAGGCCTCAAATTCAAATTAAGACAAGTTCTGCCTGGAGGACTTTATAAAATTCTAAACGAATATCTAGAAAACAGACTTTTTCGTGTAAGACACGGAAATGAATATTCTAATTTCAAAGAAATAGTGGCTGGGGTACCACAAGGTAGTGTTTAGGTCCAATTCTGTACCTTCTCTTTACACGTGATATACCTCAAACAGAAGACACTATCGTAGCAACGTTTGCTGATGATACTGCAATACTAGCAGTAGGCAAAACGATTAACGAAGCTACGATTAAATTACAAAATGCTCTTAATAATGTTAATGAGTGGACAAAAACATGGCGAATAGCGCTCAATGAACAAAAGTCAGTCCACGTGGACTTTACGTATAAAAAAAATAAATAGATTGCCCGTCTTTCTTAATACCGGTCGTGTACCATTTGCGAATGAGGCAAAATATCTGGGAATGACTCTAGACGCGAAATTAAAATGGAAGCCGCACGTAAAAAAGAAATGCGAAGAATTAAAAAGTAAATTAAGAGATATGAACTGGCTACTCGGTTAATATTCCAAGCTTAGTATTGATAATAAGTTGATTTTATACAGGCAGGTACTTAAACCTGTCTGGACTTATGGTATACAACTCTGGGGTTGTACCTGCGATACAAATTTAAATATCTTACAAACGCTTGTTGAAAATAAATTGCTTAGGTCATTTGTAAATGCGCCATGGTATATAAGAAACGAAGATCTTCACAGGGATCTCGGGATTCCTACGGTTCGAGACGAAATTGAGAGTTTCGCTCGAAAACATAGAAATCGGCTATTAGATCACGCTAATCCAACGATTATTGACATTCTTGACGAGTCGAATTTAGTACGCCGTCTGCAAAGAACAAAACCTTCCGACTTGGTGCGGTGAACACAAAACCGCTTTAAAATCGCGGAATAAGCAGAAACTTTCACCGGAAAGTTACCTGCAACACGTTACTTAACTTCGTTAAAAATAAATTGCTAGATAAGTTTCAACTTAGTTGCAATCGGGAAGTGGAGGTGGTTTTAGTGTAGTAAGAATCTCACACTTCTATGAGCACGCGTTTTCCGGTCCTCATAGAGCCTGATGCAGGTTTTGCACCTACCCACGGAAAAAAAAAAAAAAAAAAATTTAATTTTGTTTAAATGCAAATATTGTTCATTAAAAATTATCACATATCCGCCAATTACCTATTTAACTCTAGCACACTGCAATGGTGGTATTCATTATTTCATTACCTACAGAACTATTGTTGTGCACGTTTTTCTCAAAATTATTTAAATTAATTAAAGCCAATAAATTTTCCAGTTGATGGCCTTACTTACCCTGGGCACCACAATAACTTGGTTTATAATGAGAAGATTTAGTGCATATAGTACAAAAAATATTGCTCATCTATTAATGCAATTTTAATAATTTTTTTGACAAAATTTGCCACTCCATAAATTCTCCATGATTTACTCTGAAACTATTGAATGCATCAAAAAACATGTAATTTGTGTTTTTTATAAAATTGAACAAGCTGCAACTTTTAACTTGTTTATTTCATACCAAAAAGTTGATAGTTTTCGAAAAATTTGCAAAAAACTGAACTTTACAACTTTTTACTCCTCCAGAAATTCTTTTTTTCAGCCAAAATTTAGAAATTGGAAATTGCTCAAGACATCAAAACAAAGCCCCACCAAAATTCAACTTTGTAGGAGTTTTGTCAAAGTACGTTAAAATCTAAATTTCATGGTCTAGAGATCCATTAGTCTAATTTAACATTGCTTTTGACAGTTGGGTGAAAAAACTACATTTCGACGTGTGTATTTCGTTCCAAATGGCATCATAAAATATCCTTAAATTTCTTAAAATTCCAGAATTACGAATTTTTTACTTGTGATATACAGGCTATGCCTATATTGCAAGCTACGCACTCGTAAAAAATGGAACTCGAGATCTTTCTCAATACATCTATATACATAGTGAGCGTATTCTATACAATTTTATCTGTTTTGTTTATAAAAGAAAACATTAGATAAAAAGGACTAAAACTTTTTGGATATGATTATGATTTGAAAATGTTGTGTGAACAAATTTTCAAAAAAGCAGTACTTTGGTCGTATTAGCAGTACGGCAGTACGGAGTTTCAAAAAGCAGTACAAATACTTCAATTGCAGTACTTCGACAGCCCTGGTGGGCAGTTGTAGGTCAACCCTAAAAAATGCAATAGGTAGGAAGGCTGGACTCTTTCGCAGAAGTACACTACTGACGGAAACAAAATTAAGGGAATAATAATTCTCCCTTGTGCGTTTTGAAGAGCTGTATCTTTGGGATCATATTGAGTCGAAACAAAAAGCATTTTAAAGCTGTGTGCTTCTTCTTGTTTTGAAATTGTTTTTCAAATACATATTTATTTTAAGGTACCATTATTGCCTCATTGCGACTGAGAGAAATGGTACGAGAATCAAATGTTCTACCTATTATTTTCTTTGTTTTATGAGTTTCTTGATTTTTTTTATAAATCAATTTAGGTTTGCCAGTTTTGTTTGTTTGAGATTGGTGTACCCATATAACTTTTAGTCAAACAAATGCATACTTTTGTCTTTGATCACCATTATCTCAACAAAAAATAATAAGGATGAGGATGACATATTCATGGAAAGTTTTTAAGACTTGAAAAGGTTTTCAAAATAATGTTTTTAAAACTTTATGTGGACTATGTACATATCTTGGCCCTTCAACGTTTGTTTCAAAAAAATACAAGCATTTGATAAATATACTTATCTGTGTACAATTCTTTGTAATTTGTATTCTTGTATTGAATAGGTATTTAATTTTTGCTAATTATTAATAGAGTTCCTTATTGGTAGCCATGTTTTTTAGACACGTTCGTGAAGTCTTGTGTGAAGTTTAACGTTTGATTTCAAAGAGAAATACGCTGTTTTTTGGACTTTGTTAACAGTTTTTATTTTTGACTGGATAAGATGGAAAATAATGAATTTAATTTATAACTGTCTACCCAGTTCGTTCGAGTGCCGCACGTCACTGGTCACATGGCGTATCTCAGGAACCAAACGTGCCAGGAACTTGTAGTAAGGCTCCAAATTTGCAGTTTTTTTGCATTTCAAGAATAGGCTAGGTCAGAATTTTGAAGTCCTTTTTTTGAAAAAAATTTCATACTGACCTGCTAACTTCACAGTGAAGTTAGCAGGTCACATGGTGTATCTCAGGAACCAAGCATGCTAGGAACTTGCAATAAGGCTCCAAATTTGCAGTTTTTTTGCATTTCAACGATAGGCTATGTTCAAAATTTGAAGTCCTCAATTTAAAAATTTCCCAAGTTTGACTTCAATATGAAGCAAGTAGGTCACATCGTGTATGTCAGGAACCAAGCATGCTAGGAACTTGCAGTAAGGCTCCAAATTTGCAGTTTTTTTGCATTTCAAGAATAGGCTAGGTCAGAATTTTGAAGTCCTTTTTTTAAAAAAAATTTCATACTGACCTGCTAACTTCACAGTGAAGTTAGCAGGTCACATGGTGTATCTCAGGAACCAAGCATGCTAGGAACTTGCAATAAGGCTCCAAATTTGCAGTTTTTTTGCATTTCAACGATAGGCTATGTTTAAAATTTGAAGTCCTCAATTTAAAAATGTCCCAAGTTTGACTTCAATATGAAGCAAGTAGGTCACATCGTGTATCTCAGGAACCAAACGTGCTAGGAACTTGCAGTAAGGCTCAAAATTTGCAGTTTTTTTGCATTTCAAGAATAGGCTAGGTCAGAATTTTGAAGTCCTTTTTTTAAAAAAAATTTCATACTGACCTGCTAACTTCACAGTGAAGTTAGCAGGTCACATGGTGTATCTCAGGAACCAAGCATGCTAGCAACTTGCAATAAGGCTCTAAATTTGCAGTTTTTTTGCATTTCAACGATAGGCTATGTTCAAAATTTGAAGTCCTAAATTTGAAAAAAATTTCATACTGACCTGCTGATTACTGACTGTGAAGTTAGCAGGTCAGTATGAAATTTTTTATTTAAAAAAGGACTTCAAAATTCTGACCTAGCCTATTCTTGAAATGCAAAAAAAACTGCAAATTTTGAGCCTTACTGCAAGTTCCTAGCACGTTTGGTTCCTGAGATACACGATGTGACCTGCTAACTTTACTGTGAAGTTAGCAGGTCAGTATGCAATTTTTTTTTAAAAAAGGACTTCAAAATTCTGACCAAGCCTATTCTTGAAATGCAAAAAAACTGCAAATTTGGAGCCTTACTGCAAGTTCCTAGCACGTTTGGTTCCTGAGATACACGATGTGACCTACTTGCTTCATATTGAAGTCAAACTTGGGAAATTTTTAAATTGAAGACTTCAAATTTTGAACATAGCCTATCGTTGAAATGCAAAAAAACTGCAAATTTGGAGCCTTATTGCAAGTTCCTAGCATGCTTGGTTCCTGAGATACACCATGTGACCTGCTAACTTCACTGTGAAGTTAGCAGGTCAGTATGAAATTTTTTTCAAAAAAAGGACTTCAAAATTCTGACCTAGCCTATTCTTGAAATGCAAAAAAACTGCAAATTTGGAGCCTTACTACAAGTTCCTAGCACGTTTGGTTCCTGAGATACGCCATGTGACCTGCTAACTTCACTGTGAAGTTAGCAGGTCACTAAATTACACCGTTATTTGGCGAACTGCAAAATCGGGAATAGAAATGCTGTGCCCTCTTGTAGGCACAATTAATTATGTTTTTTAATAAAACACTAGAATTAAGTTATTCTTATTTTAAGTTTTATTAATCTAAATATTTTAGTTTTTAAGTTTTACTAGTTATAAGTTTTAGTTGGCCAAAGAAAAGAAGAGATGCAAGACCTGCCACAGTCACGTTTGAGAGAAGAATTAGAATGAATGAAAATTGAAGATGCCGGAAGTAATATGGCGAACCTTGGTAGTGGCGGTGAGCGCGTGCGGTGAGCGCAAGAATTAAAATAGTTTAAGGGTGAGTGCTTATGTGCGGTTTACACTATGGTGCAAACACTGGGTGTAAACACATGCAACATCACTCCCCGCCGTACAAAAGTTTACATCGAATTGACTTTGAAATTATTTATATAATGCAAATGTGGCCTTGTAAGTTTAAATGTTACATACATAATGTTCTAATTTAATTTTTTTTAATTGTATACATTTATGATTTTTAATAATTTTTACATAATTGCTGTACAGTGAGTTTTGGTTGAAGACCTTACAATTGGATTTTTTTTTTTTAATTTTGGTAGAAGACCTTACAATAAAATTAATAATTTGTTTTTGGTGTAAGACCTTACAAAATGTTTTTATAATATTCATAAACAAGAATAAATTGAAAAATCTGATATATAAACTTTTTATTTTAACAAATTGATGTTGGAAAAATTTTGCTTTTAAGCTGAAAATTGAGATTAACATTTTTTTTTTTTTTTTTTTTAACGGAGTTGAGAAAAAAACTGAAATTGATAAATTTTTTTTAAATTTCGAAAATGAAGTTGAAAAACAATTTTTGTAATGAATCTGAAAGATCGAAAATTAACATTCTTCAAAATATTTTAATGCAAATTGAAAGTTACTTGTTTTCTTTTTGGTTGTAAATCGTTGTCTTTTGCATAAAAGGCTAGTTTGAGTCGGTCAATAGATATTACTTGCTCTTTATTATCTATGAGCACCAAAAAAGTTTTTTCGAATCGATTAATTACTTCGAATGGGCCTTTATACGGTGGATTAAGACTTCCGCGGTTCACCTCCTCTCGCACAAAAACGTATTTGCATGTTTTCAAATCTTTTGGCACGAATATGTGTTTTTGTTCGCGATTTCTACTAGAACACGGTCGGGTTTGCGAAATGGCTTGAGTGATTTCACGAGCTGTCGACGAATTCAAAATCGGATTTAACGGTTTTGGTTCGATAAGTTCTGCAGGTAATCGTAAGTTTTGTCCGTACAATAGTTGTGCAGGCGTTACATTAATGTCGTCAATTATCGTGGAACGAATACCAAGAAGAGTCCAAGGTAAGTTTGAATACCAATTTTGTTTGTCTTCGTGAGCACGAAGAGAATCTTTAAGCTGTCGGTGAAACCTTTCAACTGACCCGTTTGCTTGAGGATGGTACGTTGTAGTTCGGATCCGCTTTGTACCGAGAGTTTCCGAAATTTCTTTAAACAGACTTGATTCGAACTGAGTACCTTGATCAGTCGTGATCGTTTGAGGAACTCCAAATCTGGAAACCCAGTTTTGTATGAAAGCGGATACAACGGTGGAAGCGTTCATATTTTTCAGCGGAATGGCTACTGGCCAAGAAGAAAAACGATCTTTGATGGTTAGTAAATACGTGAAACCCTGAGATGGTGGTAAAGGACCGACCAAATCCATATGGATATGTGAAAATCGACCTTCTGGGACTGGAAAAGTTCCGTGTTTTGAAGTAGTGTGCCTGGAAATTTTTGACTTTTGACAAGAGATACAACTTTTTGTCCATCTGTTAACATCGCTGTTCATTTTAGGCCAAAAGTATTTTGCTGTAATTATTTTACGCATTGCCTTTGAACCTGGATGTGACAGTTTGTGATGATTGTCAAAAATCGTTCGTCGAAAAATTTCAGGCACATACGGACGATTTTTTCCAGTCGATGTTTCACACCATATTTCAATGTCGTTTATCGGAATATTAACTTTTTCTAATTTGAAAGATGTTTTCGAAAGTTTTAAAAGTGACTTGAGCTCTTCGTCGTTTTCTTGCTCTTTTGAAAGACTTGGGATCCTAACGTTTATAAGATCGATCAATTCAACATAAGATCTCGATAAAGTATCGGCGACGATATTTTGTATGCCCTTTATGTAACGAATGTCGGTAGTAAATTCTGCGATAAATTCTAAATGGCGCGTTTGACGAGGCGATTTTTCAGTTTTGGAGCATATTGCGTTTGTGAGCGGTTTATGGTCGGTGAAAACGGTAAACTGTCTACCTTCCACGTAATACCGAAAATGTTTAACGTTTTTGAAAATTGCGAGGAGTTCGCGATCGAACGTTGAATATTTTCTTTCGGCCGGGCTCAAACGAGTTGAAAAGAAACCTAAAGGCTCCCAAAAGCTATTATGGTATTGCTGGAGTACTCCTCCGATAGCGTCGTTAGAAGCGTCTACCAAAATGCTGATTTGCGCTTGGGGCTTTGGATGAAAAAGCATAGTGCGCTGGGATAAGTCTCTTTTGAGAACTTGAAAAGCTTCTTCGCATATGTCTGACCACTGAAAAATCGTCTTTTTAGTCTCTTTTTATTTGCTTTTACACCTTTTAAAAGTTCGTAAAGAACTTTAGCCTTAGATGCCATACTTGGCATAAAACGATTATAGAAATTTATCATGCCGAGAAAGCGCTGAAGTTGTTTGATGGAGCCCGGGCTAGGAAATTCGTTGATGGCTTTTACTCGTTCTTGCGAAGGAATTATTCCATTTTTGGAAACGCAGTATCCCAAGAAATCGAGTTTGCTAACACCTAGTTCGCATTTCGCCAAATTAACGTTAAGCCCGTGCTCCTGCAGTCTTCGAAAAATTTCTCGTAAATGCGCTTTATGTTCGTCGACCGATTTACTTGAAACGAGAACGTCGTCTAAGTACACGAAAACAAACGAAAGATCACCTAAAATGCTGTTCATAAAACGTTGGAAAGTTTGCGCACCGTTGCGCACTCCGAAAGGCATTCGTAAAAATTCGAAAAGCCCGAAAGGTGTAATGACCGCCGTTTTATGAACATCCTCTTCTGCGACCGGTATTTGATGATAAGCACGTATCAAATCAATTTTCGAAAATATTGAACAACCGTCGAGGTTAGCGGAGCAGTCTTGAGCGTTAGCGATCGGATGTTTATCTGGTATTGTCGCTTTATTTAACCATCGATAGTCACCGCACGGCCTGAAGTCAAGTGAGTTCTTTTTCGGAACCATGTGAAGTGGTGAAGCGACGTGTGACTTTGAAACGCGACAAATACCTAAATCGATCATCTGCTGAAACTGGCGCTTCGCGATTGCTAACCTCTCCGGATTGAGTCTTCGTGCACTAGCTGAAGGGAGTTGACCAGTTGTTCGTATCCGGTGGACAACGTCATGTTTGACCGGCAACGTAAAATCTGGTGGAGCTTTAAGTTCAGGAAACTCGTCCAGGATAGCACCGAATTCGCTCGGAATCGAAAAAAGTTTGGGAGAGCTAGTGTTGGCGCATTTGGAGAGACAATTGACTTGAAGACTAGTATTTTTATCCACTAGTCGTTGGCTACGAAGATCGACGATTAAATTGAATTTATGCAAAAAATCAGCTCCTATAATAGGGTGATCAATATCGGCAATAACAAAAGTGAAATCGAAAGCGTGTCTAAGTTTCAAGTCAACTGTCAATCGTTTGCAACCGTAGGTATGGATTTTTCCACCGTTCGCGGTAAGAAGAATGAAATCGTTCGGTTGGCTGATGTGCTGGCAGGATTTACGAGGAATTATCGAAATCTCTGCACCAGTGTCGATTAAAAATTGGAATTTGGAATTTTTATCCCAAATGAAAAGACGGCGCGAAAAGTTTGCCTCACTCATAGCCGCGTCTGAGATCTGGCGAACTAGTTTTTTGGATTTTTATTTGCTTCGGAGTCAAAGGTGCAGGATTGTTTCGAACAATTCCTCGCATTTTTTCCGAATTTTCGGTGAAACCAGCAAATCGATTCATTGTTCCTATTCCCACTCCGCGAACGGTGCCTACCACTAGCTCTATCCCGGGAAAAACTTCTAGACGCTCTTTTAAACTCGTTTGCTTTCGGATATTGCATTTCTAATCGCTCGATGCGATGAACCAATTTTTGTAGCAACTCGCTTTTGCTATTTGAATGGTGGGGCGTACTAATTGGAGCGATTTGAGGTATCGAAGATGAGTCATGGAGTCTATCTGCAAGTGTGAACAGTTCACTTTGAGTTTGTGAATTTTCAACTGCCATGAGGCAAACGCGAATTGAAGGTGGCAATCGATTAAGCCAAAGCTTCATAACTAGAGGTGGATTGACCAAATTGTTCCCACTTGCGAGACTCTCCATGCTTCGATACAGCTCGGATGGTTTCAAATCTCCTAACTGGTTTTTATTTAAAAGACCGTCTAGTCGTTTTTCCTCGCTTTCTATATTTCGTTCTAGCAAAATTTTTTTTAAGTGATTATATTTGTCTTGCGCGGGAGGAGAAACTAAAACGTCGGCTACGGATTCCATCGTCTGATTATTTAAAGATGCTACCAAGTAATCGTACTTCGTGTTCGGCGAGGTGATATTTTTCAATCGAAATTGCGTTTCGATTTGGAGAAACCATAAATCCGGCCGATTGTTCCAAAACGGAGGAATCTTAATCGAGATTAAAGACGTTTGTTGAGAAAAAATCGCAGAAGCTTCCGAAGTGTGTGCTTGATTATTATCCCCAAGGGGATTGTTTTGCAAATCGCCATTGCCACCGTTGGTTCTGTCATCAACCGACATGCTGTACCTTTATATGCGAGAAGAGATGAACCGAAGGTCAAATAAATCGTAGTCAACCGTAATTATACACCGCAATCAAAACAAAACGAAAAGAATCCCGAAACCGTGACCAACTTGTACCGCGTTCTATATGTTTGACACGATTCAACCCAAGAAAAATTATTAATATAAAATATATTTAAAAGAATGCTTTACAATAGTTTAATTTATTTTATTTTATATACATATGTATAATATACGAAACTTTAAATACTTTAAGTGAATTTTTTTTTTTTAAGTAATTATTTTACTACTGATAATTTTTTACGATATATTTTTTTAAAAAGGAAATTTGTTACTCACTGTATTTTTTTTTAAATATAATTTTCTTGATGTCCACGGGGTTGATGGTCTGTTGGTGGTTGAAGTTGGTGTATACTTTTAGGAGCGCTGTATTTTTATATTTGGGTTGTTGGCTGTGGTAACTGCTAATTGGTGGTTGTTGTATCTGCTTAGATGCAGCTATTTCTTCTTGCCGCAGCTGGAAAAATTGGCGTTGATTGCTGTTGGTGGTGATGACGACTCTGGTGGTGGTGATATACGGATTTGTGCGTGCTGATGTTGGTGATGACGTAGTGGCAAGCTGATACGTACATACAATGCTGAAGTAGAATGGTGGTTGGTTGTATGACGTCACGGCGCTATGTAGTGAACTTTGCACGTGTCGCTCATGCCGTTGTGCTTTTTTGATGTTGTCGAATTTAACGACGACTACGGTGTGTGGCAATGAGGATAAGCGGTGGCACAGAATATTGTGTTATATTGCACTTATATCACTTGTACGGTGTGCAAGCTCGCAGCTTAGATTATGATGACGTGGTTGATGGCAACGTGGTGTTTGTCCACCAGATCGGTGGTGGTGGCTGATGTAACCTCGCAACCAAAAATTGAAAAGATGACGTGGTTGTGCAGTAGTGTCTCGTTGCGCTTGTTCACGTGGTGGCTGATGCCACTATGCAACCAAAATCACGATGACAATGATGATGATGTGGTGGTTGATGGCAACGTGGGGTGGGTTTTCTTAATGGCGACGACGTAGGTATACGTATATTTATTTGGTGGTTGAGGCAACTGCGTGCAAGCACCTTATTTCGTTGCCACTAAATAAATAGCTGGTGTTGTACTTAAGCACTGCACTGTACACTCCACTTGCAGGTTTTTTTTTTATATTTAACTGTGTTGCAGCCGGCGTGCTTAGATGGTAGATTGGCCGTTTTCCTTTGCCGAATTCTTTTTCTGTCGGGGTCACCAATTTGTGCCCTCTTGTAGGCACAATTAATTATGTTTTTTAATAAAACACTAGAATTAAGTTATTCTTATTTTAAGTTTTATTAATCTAAATATTTTAGTTTTTAAGTTTTACTAGTTATAAGTTTTAGTTGGCCAAATAAAAGAAGAGATGCAAGACCTGCCACAGTCACGTTTGAGAGAAGAATTAGAATGAATGAAAATTGAAGATGCCGGAAGTAATATGGCGAACCTTGGTAGTGGCGGTGAGCGCGTGCGGTGAGCGCAAGAATTAAAATAGTTTAAGGGTGAGTGCTTATGTGCGGTTTACACTATGGTGCAAACACTGGGTGTAAACACATGCAACAAATGCAAAAAAAATGCAAAAAAACTGCAAATTCCTGTCAAGGTCCCAATTGCGTGGGTGAAAGTTGCCGTGCTAACTTCACAGACGTGGGAAATCCTTCATCGCAGAAACTTTTTCGGGATCCGTTCTCAGACATCCATCACCGACAAAATAGCCTAAGTACTAAATTTCCTTGAAAAAAAAACTTGCTCTTCTCCACGTTTATCGTCAACCCCGCTTCCCGCAAACATCTTGAGACCTCTTTTAGAACACTTACATGGGTTTCAAAATCTGGAGAGCAAATCAAGAGATCATCTAAATAAACAAAGACACTTTTTCTCAATCGAGCGGGAATGACTTTGTCCATCAGCTTGCACATTCTCTGGGCAGCGTTGCACAATCCAAACGGCATAACCGTGAACTGATACAACGGCCGTCCAGGGACTATGAAAGCCGTCTTCTCTCTTGACTTCATCTCCAGAGGAATCTGCCAGAAAGCATCTTTCAAATCGATACTCGAGATGAAATGCGTATCACGAAGGCGACTCAAAATCCCTTCAATATGAGGAAGAGGGTACGCAAATTTTTTCGTTGGTGCGTTCACCTTCCGTGAGTCTAAGCACAGCCTGTTCTTGCCAGGCTTACGAACCAGCACAACTGGAGAGCTATATGCGCTATTACTTTCCTCCATTACTCCCAACTTGAGCATCCGATCAAGCTCAGCGTACATTAACTTCTGTACGACAGGTGAGATCGGATAATGTCGTTGTTTGATGGGAATTGTGTCGTCTTCCATCTCAATGACATGTTCTTCGACTGTCGTCTAACCCAATCCCAGCACTGCGAAAGAAGGAAATGTACGCTTGACCCGCTCCAGCTCTTCAGTTTGTGCTGGAGTAAGCTCGCGCATGGGTCGAGACCGGAAATAACATTTGGAGCGACTTTGAAGGTCCTCCAAAAATCTACCCCTAGATAGAGCTGCTGTTGCAAACTTGGAACAACATACAGCTCCATCTCTTGGGTGCTGCCGCCCCATGATATCTTGGTGAAAATTCGTCCGTTAATCTGTTGGTGTTGTCCGTCCACAGTACGTATATCTTCGTTCATAGTCTTCATCTTCAAACTATGCTTGCGATCACAATCTATTGCACCGCGACCCATACAACTGACTGATGCCCCACTGTCTAACAGTCCTAAAAATTCTTCTCCTTCTATTATCACCTTTGCGTAGGGTCTGTTGTCCTCATTGACTGCTAACACTGAAGCTTCAATTTTATGTTTCCTATTCTTTTTAATTGCTATTTTCTCCCTTAGCCTTTGAATTTTCTTAAACTTTCTACTCTTAAAAACTATATCACAGTTAATTTCTTCGTTGAAGATTCTCCTTCTGGCTTCTTCATATTCTTGCATGTGCCGATGAAGAGATTTATATTGCACTACTGTAGTATTTGACTTGTCATTATCTGTCTTTAGCTCTCTTTTCAAAATTTTTATTTTTCCAGGTTCTCGTTCCCCGGGATTAATGTCTTCGCCGGCTGAGTCGACCCGGGAGCACTGCCGACCTTCAGGTTTCCCTGACAGAACGCGCAGTTGAAAGCCAGGTTCCCTTGACCGCAACTAAAACACGTAAGGGCATGAAATGTCGAGGGACATGTTACTGAGGAGGAGTTTTTCGTATAGTCATTCTTTTTGTCACGTTTGTTGTTCTTGTACGTAGGTTGTCTTTTGTCTATTCTAATGTTATGCTACATTTCCACCTAGCGCTAATCTGAGATTTAATGAGATTAACCTTAAATCTCCTTTAAATCTCGTAGATTTACCATACAAATTTATTTCGTAAATCTTGAAGATTAGAAATTAATCTTGTTAAATCTTCCTAGGACAAATAGTTTTACAAATCGAACTAACCTATTTTTACGGTGCTGAACGATTCATTCGAGACTCGCATTCAGTTCTTCATTGTTTCACACGAATCAAACATTCTGTCTCATTCGCACTTCATAAGAAACATTGGAACGCCATTTGCATTTTTGAAGATGCTGTCAAATTTAATCTTTTTTAAATCTTTTTGTGCGGTGGAAACACCAAACAGATTTATTAAATCTAATCTGCGATAAACCTTTGGTGGAAACAAAGCATTAGCCTGTTGTTTGTCTGTCCGGTTATACTTGACAGCAGCAACAATATCCTCCCATTCATCCTCAGAATCTGCTATTGGAACTCTACTGCGATATATATCGCGATCTTCAATTTCGTTTATCTGTTTTTTTGATTTCCAGTCCCTTGTCTCTAAATGCTTCTCAGCACGCCTGCACTCCTCTCTGAGATCTCTAATATCTTTGATAGATAGATAGATTTTTATTCAATATAAAAGTTGTACAGTTGTTATCATTAAGAAAAAAGAACAATTGAATAATTAAGGCATGACAATATCTGTCGTCTGCCAGAGTGGCACATTTGCTAAATTTTACAATAATTTCAATTTTATGAAAAAATTTACAATTTAAAATATAATTATTGTTTTTGTTTAAATATTTTTTTTTTATAAGAGCTTTTAGTTAAGCGAAAACAAAACATTTAATTTTTTTTATAAGGGCTTTTAGTTTAGCGAAAACAAATTTTTTTTTTTTTAAAGCTAAAACATCACACTAAGTTATTTTTAAACTTTTGCAATTTTAAAAGCTTTCTGTGGTTATTCTTCTTCTATAAGCGTTGGCCTTTTGATAGTAGCTGAACAGAAGTTTCCAGTCCAAACCGTTTAGGTACTTTTTAACTTCATCGAAATCAAGAGTATTTTTTCCAAAGTAAGATCGTCTTATCTCTTTCAACACGGGGCATACTCCAATGAAATGAAAGATATTTTCTCTCTCCTGCAGGCTGCACATATCACAGTTGCCAGTTCCTTCGGTACGATGCGGTGAATAATTAAGGCTTATTAATTCTCCTCTTATTTTGAAAATAGCTCCGATCATAATGCATGAGAAACTGCTGTTGAAGTAATTTGCTTCGTTTAAATTATAGTTTACTTTAGAGTAATAAAGCCTCTCTGTTGACTCACGGGCTTTTTCTATAAAAGAGTATCTCTCATTCTCATCAGTTGTCCGGATAACTTCATAAAACATTTGTTTCCATTGGTCCATTCTAACTTCCGATAAATTCAGCACTATACCACAATCTGCAGCCAGTTTTCTCCAATTTTTGGCAAAAAGTATATTCTTTTGGACTGCATACCGCAAAAACTGCATTGGTAGCTTGCAAATAAAAAATTTTCCTGAGAAAAAATCGTAGCAAGTATTCCACCACCTCGAATCGCTGACCACCCCAAACTTGTGCACCATATAGAAGAATGGATTGCGTTGTTGCATTAAACACACTATATTTTGAGCTAACAGCAATAAGTTTATTGCTAAAAATTTTTCTCCAATTCACGCATATTGCTATTTTAGCCTTATCTACTTTGGTTTTCAGGTGCTTTTCCATGTTAAGGTTGTAAGCTAGCTCCATTCCTAGGTAGGTGTATTTTTTTACTACCTCCAGGTTAAAGTCACCATAGTTCCATTTTTCACTTGCCGCTATCCTGTCTGAGCCATTTTGGAAGACCATAACTTTTGACTTATTAACGTTGACTTCTAAGCCCCACATTATGCAATACCCGTACAGTTTGTTGATCATTAATTGCAGTGAGCAAGCTGATTCCGCAAGTATAACTATGTCGTCTGCGTACATGATGACTTTTATTTTTGTGCTGCCAATTTCTACTCCACATGTAAGTGAGTCCACAAGATCATCTATAAAGAGTGCGAATAGTAGAGGGGCCTTGCAGCCTTGCTTAACTCCACGGTTTATTTCTAATTTTTGGAACGATCATTTCCTTTACCAATATATGCCGTAGATTGTTGATAAAGTTTTTCTAGAGCTCTGACAAACTTTGAGGATAATACTAAATTATGTAGCTTATAGAACATCGCGTTTCGATTTATCGTATCAAAAGCTGCTCTAAAATCCACAAACAATGTGTACAGTTTTTGATTTTGGTTCAACTTCATTTGAGCTATAGATGTAAGCACGAAGATGTTATCAATTGTCGAATAATCAGCACGAAATCCAGCCTGAAACTCGCTGAGTTTTTTGTTAGCATTTACCCATACATTCAGTCTCTTGTTTAATATAGTTGTATACGTTTTAAGTGTTGAGTTCAGGAATGATATGCCTCTGTAGTTAGTCGGATCAGACGGATCACCTTTTTTATATATCGGGAAAATCAACGCTTCATAAAAATGTTCAGGTAGAGTTCCGAAATTGAAAATTATGTTCAGTGCTTTTGTTAGATTTTCTTTGAAAGCATCTGTGTTGTATATCAAAAACTCAGCTGGAATTCCGTTTGACCCTGCTGCTTTGCCATTTTTCAGAGAACTTAGTACAATTTTAACTTCTTCCAGTTCAATATTCTTATCTAGAATTTCGTCTTTGACAAGAGGCTGCGCATAGTTCCATTTAATGTGATTCGGCAAGTACAAAAGGGAGGTGTAGTGTTCAGGCAATCTTTCTACTGGAATTATCGCAGTATCTTTTGAGGTATAAATCCCAGATAATTTTCTTGTTAATGACCAAAACTCGGCCGAATCTCTGCTTTGACTTAACTGGAATGCCAGCTTTTCAAAGTGAGCTTCCTTGTTGATTTGCACATAGTTTTATATTGTTTGTTGGCTTCAACATATTCTATTTTTATGCTCTGTTCCTCATAACTTCGCAGAAGATTAAGGAGTTCAAAACATTGTTTTCGTAAATTCTCGCATTCAAAATCGTACCACTCAGATTTTTTTTGTAAAGAAGATTTCTTCGGTAGTAAGTTAGCTGCAAAATAAATAATTTCCTCCAGGTCGCATATTGGCACATATTTTGCTAATGATCCACATTTTTTGGCATTGAGGATGGTGTCAATTTTTTTTCTGAAAATCGTTTTCTTTATGTTTGTTCCACCTGAGGCACCTGTTTTCAGTAACGGCAACTGCTGCTGTTGAGTCTGGATATATGTTTTCCATACTTATCGTGATTGGCAGGTGATCCGAGAATGTTGCATTCCCAACTTCGAAGTCCTTTAAGAAAAAATTCCAATCTCCACCTACAAGCCCATAGTCAATATACAAAAAAGGTTCCTTCGTTTGTTAAATTTTTTTCTTTTTTTTTTCTTTTCCCGTACACTAAAGCGACTGTACTTTATTTTAATTTTATTGTTTAACTCGCCAAACCACGCACGACTAACAATTTTGGATACCAGACACCAACTGACGATTTTTCTGCAGTTCTGCACCTCCAGCTCTCTTTCAAAGTTAACGAAAGTTAATATTTCCATCATGGAAGTGGATCCGGTCACTTTTCTCATCATTTTTCTATCCGACTTTTAATTATAAAAATCTAATTTTAATATTAAAATTATTCACTGAATTTTTCACATATAAATGTGACAGAATTGTTTATTTTTGGTCAAAATTCGCGAAATCTGAGAAGTGATAAACAAAATTTCACCCATACTATCATATGTTTTGGTTTTAGTTAACGAACGTGGGTTTCACTTTAGTTCCTTTTTATGTTTATCGCCTCATCATATCCCTTAATCCTTCATCCTTCGTAGTCTGAACAAGAGTTGACCGAATCCTTCTATACCATAGCATGGCCCAGAGGGCTTGTCGGTAGAACTCGTGCCCTTCTTGGAGCTCAGGTTCGATTCTTACCGTCATCCTCATTTTTATTTTTTTTTATTTTAAAATTATTTACTTGTTCTTTTTTTTATTTTTTTATTATTATTTAGATTTACCTTTTTTTTTTTTACATTTATCCCTATCCGGAAGTGATGATTCCCACTGTTTTTAAAACATCCTTTTCAATTTATGGTAGCTTTCCCTATTTAACGTCCCACAAAAAATTACTACGATGAAATCTATTCAAATAACTACTGATTTAAATACATTGAACCGGTTCAAATCGGTTGGTCAACCATTCAAATGTCATCCACGAACTATACTATAGATTTTGGTCACCTTTAACATTAGAATTAAAATTTTTGTTTACCTCAACTGTTATACAACCTACTTCTTACAAACCTGCTTTCTTTCCTGAGTGCAAAAGAAGCGAAAGGAACAGGAAATAAAAAAAGGAGACTCGTGCACAGACTGACAGCCGGGCTATTTTTCCGATTCCTAATTAATCATTTCCTAATATCTTTGCAGTGATAGATACCCACTCGTTTTCCCTGTAAGTCCTCTAATTCGTAGAGATTGTTTCCTATAGTCTTCCTTACCTTCATCTTCAAAAACTTTGGCGACAATTTCGCGTTGATTTTCTTGGCTGCGTCGCTCAAAGTGAAGTTTCTCCTATAAACCACATCACCTACCGAAAACTTATTCGTTTTGCTCCGGGTATTGTAAACATTTTCATACCTAGTGTGGGCATTTGCCAAGGATTCCTTAATGTAAGAGTGCAGAATATTCATCTGTGAGGCCTTTGATATTACTTTAATTTCCGAGTTATTCAGACCGTTAAGGTTACTAAGTATCTTGTAGTCGGAACCGTGCTCAACCATTGATTGGCCAAACAGTGCCTCGTACGGTGAAACCCCTGTTGCTGAATGGACTGTTGTACACAAAGCACTGGAGATCGAAGGGAGGTGTGCATCCCTATTCCGCTGATCAAGGTCGATATACGAGCGGATAGCAGCCAAAATCGATCTATTCACCCTCTCGCTCGCGTTAGCTTGAGGGGAATATGCAGCAGTCCTAACGTGGTTCACCCCGTACGAGGTCAACAGCTTTTCGAATTCCCTACTTGTGAACTGCTTTCCATTATCGGAAAGTATAGTTTCCGGTACCCCAAACAAACAGAGGATGTTCTCCGTAAGGAATTTGATGACAGCCTCCGTTGTAGCTTTTCTTAAGGGTTTTATCACAACAAACTTAGTCAGTTGGTCTAGTGCGATTATTATAAAGGTGTTTCCATTTCTCGAGCGCGGGTATGGACCAAGGAAATCTATATATACCATTTGGAAAGGTCTTTCCGCAATAAATGCCTTCCCCATTGGTGGCCTAAGGGTACTGTTCGGTGCCTTGCAAGTCTTGCAGATGTCGCAATTTCTGATGAACGCTTTCACCTGAGCTGCCATGCCAGGCCAAAAGAACCGAGTACGAAGTCGGTACAACGTTTTCGATATACCCCCATGTGATGCTCGAGGCGGTTGGTGAGCCAAAGCTATTAAACGCTCGGTCAGCGCTTCCGGAATCCAAAGTTTCCAAACAAGGTCATCCTCCAACGGATTTCCTGTACAATGATGGACCTTCTTATAAACGAAATTGTTCGATACTTGAAGGTCCGGTAGCTGGCTCTTTTGATTTACGACGGTGTCAATGATCTTGGAGTATTCCTCAGATTTAAAGCTGGGGTCTTCAAGATCTATGTGTAGCACGTCAGAGGCTTCGTTCACAATCGAATCATCGGTGCTCAGTGCTTCCACTTCAAATACCCTGGATAAGGCATCCGGTACCACATTCAGTGAGCCTCTTCGATGTTCGATTGTGAAATCGAAACCTTGAAGCTTCAGACTCCATCTCGCCAACCGACCGCTCAAATCCCTTTGACTCATCAACCACTTCAAGCTCGCGTGGTCCGTAATTATCTTAAAAGGTTGTCCTTCTACGTATGCTCGGAACTTTTTGACTCCGACAACGGCAGCTAGGCATTCACGTTCAGTCACGCTATAGTTTCGCTGCGCCTTATTAAGCTTTTGAGAATGATAGTATATTGGACGTTCATTCCCTTCGTCATCAACCTGACTTAAAACACAGCCTATCCCTGAGTTAGATGCGTCACAGAGGATGACAAATTCCTTATTAAAGTTGGGATTGACCAGAACTGGTGCGGAGGTCAAGGTTTCCTTCAATTTTTTGAACGCTTTAACCGCCTCTTCTCCAAAAACAAATTTCTTACCTTTCTTCAGGCAATCAGTAAGTGGGCTAGCTAAAGTTGAGAAATCCTTGACGAACCTCCTGTACCAGCCTGCTAGTCCCAAAAATCGCCTAACCTGTCTGGGAGTTTTCGGAAGAGGAAAATCAACTATAGCCGACACTTTTTCTGGGTTAGTTTTTAGGCAACCATCACCAACGACATACCCCAGAAATTTCAACTCCTTGAAGCAAAACTTCGATTTTTGAACATGGTTAGCCCTGCCTGCTTAAGTCTGTCCGCTAGAATGCCTAAAAGCTTGACATGTTCATCAAAAGAGCTTGACACCACCAGCAAATCATCCACATAAGGAAATATTTGTTCTCGCAGTGAAACAGGTACCACTTTGTCTATGACTTCACACATTGTTTGCACTGCGTTTTTGAGACCAAATGGCATTACCTCGAACTGCATTAAGGGTCTGCCTGGAACCGTAAACGCCGTTTTTCCCTTGATGATTTCTCCAGAGGGATCTGCCAAAACGCATCCTTCAGATCTATGCATGTAATAAAGCGCGTATATGGAAGACGCGATAGCAGACCCTCTATATGAGTCATTGGATACGCATTTCCTTTCGTCTTGGAGTTAACCTTTCTATAATCTAGGCAGAGCCTGTTCTTTCCTGGTTTTCGAACTAGGACTACAGACTTATCGACCGGAGATTCGCCGGATTGGAGTTGTCCTTTCCCTTTTTCGGGAGAGGATGCACCACAGCTGTCTTCCACCGCACTGGATAATATGCATTATTCAGAGCGTTGTTAAACAGTGTGGTATAAATGTCTACTGCTTCTTGGGGTAAATGTCGAAGTACAACGTTGGATATGCCATCGACTCCTGCTGACTTCTTCTTCTTTAATGAATCGAAGATAAGCTGAAGCTCCACCTTCGTAATTAACAGGGAACTTGGCCCATTTCGCTCGGCGATTATGGCGTTTGCCAAATGATCTTCATTGAACCCGGTGAAACCGAGGTTCTCTGATCGCCATTGCGTTATGTCATTCCGAAGGTAGAAGTGGTGGAGCAAGGCTCTGTTTTCCAGGTCATGGTTCGGGCGAATGCATGCATTCACCTTGTACACTTGCTGGAAAGCAGCCCCCACAGCCTCCACTTTCTCCTGCGGATCCTCGACAATAAAGAGGTCATCGTCCAAGACTGCGTCCCCTGGATCAATTCCTGCTGTCAGAAGTACGTCTCTGTTATCTGTCGTTCTCTGGAGCTTAAGACACGGAAGGTCATTCTGATCATTCCTTCTAAATATCTTGTTAATTTGGGGAAACATACTCGGGTCGCTAGAATTAACAGCCCGAATTTTGTTATCCCAATACAAATTAATCGACAACCGATAATTTTCCTTAATAAGCTGGTTGATGTTCTTGATCGAAGACTTCAGTGTCCTAATCTCCAGATCGTGTGGGTCAGTAAACCGTCGGTACAAGCGTTTGAGTCTTGTCAGCAGTCCACTTTTTTGTCTGTGTAATGCGTCAATGGTCACATTCCGGTACATGTCCGTTGCGTCCCGTTGTTTGTACTTTGGTATCGTTCTGTCCATTGTTCGTTTGATTGTTTCGTCCATTTGTTCAAGATATTGGTCTATTTCATTATTTGTCAAATTCCTGTCATTTGGTGGGGATATATTATACGAACTGATTTCGCTCGATAAGGCGTTGGTAAAGCGTGGCCAGCGCACCTTAATGTAATTGTAAGTATGCACAGGCACATACTCATCCAACTCCACGAGCTCGTTCGGAAGCTGTATTACGGCGGCGAGTCCGCAGTGATCACTGTCGTACTCGATCGTTCATAAACAGTTTCTTGGTCTGTGACCCACAGTGTCCGTAATTGTCAGTCTTGAGTCTATTAGCAATAGATCCAGATAGGCACCGCTTCTTGGAAACGATGGCCGATCCGTAGCCAGCAGGTCAACACCATACTCAGTGTTATATCGACTCATCCAATTAAAAAGATGAATACCTCTTGGATTCTGTATTTGATTTCCCCAATCTTGGTGTTTGGCATTCAAATCACCGGCCATGAGAAGTAATTTTCTTCCAAGCTCAAGCGTAGACATTCGAAAAGTTTTTCAAGCTCTGTCATTAAATCAGTTGGCTGAGGTGATTCCGGTGCATAAGCCGCAATCACATACATTCGCTTCCCCTGTTGGAGAGGAATACACACGACGCACGCCTCTAACAGCCGAAATCTACGCAGATCACTGTTATATATAACTTTATGATTAATGCCTTTTCGTATGAAGATTGCGACGCCCCCCCCCTTGAGTGGAGTTGGTTCGATCTCTTCTAACGATATTGTAATTGTTGTTAGTCAACTTATGTTTCTGGTTCAGCTTAGTTTCGCTGGCCATAAACACATCTGGACTCTGGTCTTTCAACAATTGGAAAAGATTAGCTCTACGTTCGGTCCTAATCAGTGAATTTACATTCACAGCAAGGATCCTAAGAGGCCTCTCCGACAGCGCGCCTTTAACCTCTAAAATGCGATGGGGTAGGCAAAACAGAGTAGAGATGATCTACCCTAGCCGCCTGCTCACTTATCTGTTTTTGAAGTCCTGTCAACTGGCTTTGAATTGCCAACAACATGCTTCTAATTTCGGCCTGAGCGTCCGGAGCTCTAGGCACGAGGGCCGGTTGGGCTACCTTAGCTGCAGGCTGTACCGTTTTTCCCCTTCCTGCCGCCATTTGGGCGTAGGAAATTTGGGGATTGACGGGCGTTGCTGTAGGAGCACGCGTTGATGGGCGTATCTCTACCGCTGTCTGCCTAGCCACTTTGTTGGTGTGAATTTGCTGAAATGCTGAGCAACCCCGATAGTTAGCAGGGTGCCCCTCCTTCCCGCAAAGTGCACATTAAAGCTGGGTCATGTCTTCGACCCGTTCCTCCCCGAGCTTGCACTCTCCCTTAATGTGGTTCTCACCACACTTCACGCAGCGTGACTGCATTTCGCAGTTTGCTGCAGCGTGGCCGAACCTTTGGCAGCGCATGCATTGAAGCATGTCGCCGCGTCTCTTTAATTTATCCCAAGTTACAACCTGGTAGTTGAGGACGGAGATACTCCTCAAACTATCCAGTTTGCTGCTGGGCGAAAGTTGAACCAAGAAGAACGGCAAAGACCGCTTCTCCCGTCTGGCTCTGACTGTAGTGAACGGCTTGACCCCGATAAACTCGAGATCGCCGCTCGCTTTTTCACAGAGCTCCTTATAGAGCACCTCCGGTTCCGTGCAGGAATCTATGCCCTTCAGGAGGACCGTTTGACATTTATCCACTTTGGGGGTAAAACTGAAGAACTCAGTCGTGGATTTTTTTAATAATTCTTTAATTATTTTGTGCTGCGCCACTGTAGAGCAGTGGATCACATGCCTATCTCTACTTAATCGTTTAATAAAAAAGTTTTGGCCTATGGCCGACTTACACAGGTCTATGGTTTCCTGAAGCTCCATTTTATAGGTGTTAATTGGTGGCACCTTTTCTTTTTATTTTGGTTTTGGGGTGGCTGTGGCTGCTGCTGGTGATTCCTCTGCTGCTGCTCTTTCCGCTGCTGTTGGTTCTGCTCCTGTAGTTGCTGCTGCTGTTGTTTACTTTGTTTTTTTGGGCGTTGCTCCTTAGGTTGTTGCTGTGGCTGCTCTGCTGGCAGCTGCTCTTGTTGTTGTTGTTGCTGCCTATTTTGTATCTGCTGTGGCAGTTGCTGCTGTTGAGCTCTTAGAACTGGCTCTTGCTGCATTTGTTGTGGCGCTGGTTTTTGTGGCACCTGTGCCGCTTGTTTTTGCTCGCGCTCCTGTTTTCTCGTTCACGTCGAGCTTCTTGTTTTGCCTTTAAGGCTTCTATCAGTGGGGTTACGATGGCATTAAGACGTTCCATCTCCCCCCTGTAATGAATTAAAATTAAAAAAATAGTCACTAATGAAAAAGTCAATATTCACCACCCACTTATGTTCACACCTTAAAAGCCAAGTAAAGTATTTAAACTTTTCGAAAAACCCACTGAACTCATTCCTAATAATTTTCGAACTTCGGCAAATGACAATCGGTGTGACGATCATTTCCGGGGAGAAAATCTGTCTTTTTCGATTCAACTTTCTACCTGGACGGTCGCTAAGCCTCGTGCCTTCAGTGTACTATCAGACATACTACCATATAGAGTTCGGAAATTTCTAAAACCAAAAACCCAAAAACTTACAAGGTAAAATATAGTTTACTTATAAAAATCTTATTAACAAATATTAAATTCTGTAGCAAAAGTAGCAGTATCATTATTAACTGAACCAACCAGGTTGAAAATTGATCACAGCTTTCATGCTACGATTTCATCAGAAAGCTATTGTCGAAAAAAAAATAAGATATATTTAAATTAACTTCGGAAAGGTATTATAAAAGTTTCTTTTATTTTTAAATTATATCTTATATTATTAACTCCGTAGTTAAGGTGCAAAATCATCACCAATCTACGTGATATCATTCAATTATCAAACCGGCAAGAGCTTGGCAAACATCAATTACAGCTTACGATCGAGCAGCAACCCCGTCCGAAAGCTTTTATCAGTGTTCAATTCACGGTCAAGGTGATCTACCGGCAAACTATTGAATGGTTGGACTTTGGACAAAGTCCATGCTCCACGCCATCCTCCTCATCACTCCATAATTCGAAAGCTCCTAAATCGGACGTATCACACGTCAAGTAGGCATAGTTCATGATACACATCATCGAATTGATCTTGCCACTAGCTTAGGATGTAAGTGCTTAGCTCATGTGCATGGATGGCGGGAGAATTACCAACCAAACATACCAGTCACGTGGCGATATAGCTCACAAGCAGTGTCCAAAATATAATATATTATACAAAAAAATAGCATCAGTGATACTACCTAATGGTGATAAAGTTCCGGAAAAAAATAGAAAACAAATCAAGAAATTTTTAGTTCCCACCGTTCTCATAACATCTAATCCATACATTTAATACATTCATTGATTTAACAACAAATTCTTTTAAATAATTTATTTTGCCTACCCATAACTCCCTTATTACATACAGACAAAAAGATAAAAAAAAAGGAAATTAAATTAAGTCATAATTTAAAAAAAAAAAAGTTCACAAATATAAAATTTTCAGTCTTAACCTAAAACACAAAAAAAGCCAGTGTAAGTGAAAAAAAAGTAAATAAGAAAAAAAGAGAGAGAGATATATACACTATCAAATTAAATTAAACCTAGATAAAAGCAACACAAAATCTTGAGCATAAACAAAAAGATCAACATCTACAGCAATGTGCGCACATCGTTGGATGGATCCTCAATCATCGACAGTGTAAAGTGAGTAATGTTCATTATTTGTATATTTGATTTATAAATTCTCTTTATTTTTATTATTACTTTTTATACATCATACATTTATATTTCAAAACTAATTCTATTTCTCATTGAACATAAACAAAAAGTCAACAATTTTTATTATCACATTTAACAAAACAAAAATTAAGTATCTAGTTTTTATAAAATTTCCTTAATTTGCATCTAACTAATTTTATAATAATATACGTAATACGTCACATCTATTAAATCAGTTGCATAAGATTTTATATAGTGTTAGAGGGAATTATACTTCCATGAACGCCTGATTTACTGTATCATTTTCTCTTGAAATACTAATTAGTGGAGAGTTGGAATTCGCTTCTTTTTCTCTTCGATAGTCTTTAAAACTCATGGTTAACGATCAGCTGATCAAGATATAGGCATATAACTAAAGTTCATTGTCCCCATCGAAAATTTGCTCTTAACTGGCACCATGTATTATTAAAGTAAATTATATAAAGAATTAACTAGTGGGATAGGTTAGTTACATACATATAAGAATTTTCTTTTATAACGAAGTTTGAAAAAAAAAAACAATATAAATAAATGAATTTAATTTGGGAAAAATAATTAACTATGTTTTGATTTGAAATGAAAATGGAGTAGACAAATATTTAAAGGGGAAGATGAAGCTGAACAGATGAGGTGAAGGTATTAATAAAATATAAAAGGAAAACATCAAGGGGCTGTACAGAAAATATAGGCCAGTGCAGTATGGAGGTAGCTGTGTGCTACTATTGGATAAGGGATGCCATATAGCCTAATGGCTAACACAAACGACATCTATTGTGTTTAAATAGATCAATTATGGATTATGAAAATGATGACAAGTGGTCTTTGAGATGTTTCTCTTATTTTATCTTATTTGGCACGATTATTTTATTTATTTGTTTGGTAGAGCAGCAAGATCCCTCCCCAAAGCCGACGAGCATTAGCCGTGCGTCGACAAGCGTGCCAACCTGCTGCATTAGAAGGGATTTACCAACCTAACTTCCAACCATTACAAATAATATGGCGCCCAACGACT
Organism: Dasysyrphus tricinctus; assembly: GCA_963921185.1. Classification (NCBI taxonomy): domain Eukaryota; kingdom Metazoa; phylum Arthropoda; class Insecta; order Diptera; family Syrphidae; genus Dasysyrphus; species Dasysyrphus tricinctus. Next base: position 131,917,110 of record OY992531.1, read on the forward strand.
AGGCCAAATATATTAATACCTTGTATTAATATAGGAAGTCCAGGATATTTGTTTTAATATGTAAATAGTAGCCGATTAGTGACTATACTTCAAATGGAATAAATCCAATCAGAGCTCTATTTACTTGTGTTTTGTTTAGGTGTATTCCAGTGATTCCTTGCTATCCAGAGGTTATACTCTATAGAGGAGTAACAGATATTTTAATTACTTCCATAGGTTTTACCAATAACTGTTGAACAAGGACATCCAGTCTATACCACATATTTGCAGCGAAAGGAAATTTACTTGTTTCCGCTTCCGCATCTTACTCCAAGAGAGGAAACGCATCTCATCATCTCCAAATCCATTCTGATTATCAATTATTATACCTTATCGCCATCATTTACGTACCTTCTTCTTCATCTTCCCCTTACCCATGCATATGAAAAGCTAACTAGAATTTCTTAGTTTGCGGTCTCTGAAGACTAGATTATTTTTTTTATAGTATAGTTACTCGAACGATTTTGTTTTTTCTTCAAACATTTATGGCAATAGAAGTTATAATTTCATATTTATTTTACCTTTCATAATTAAGATATTATGTCTCACGGTGCTATACCGAAAGATAAAACCCTAAATCCGATGACAACACGATTCCGGAACAAAAATAAACAAAATCTTATCCTTACACAGGAAACACTATCACCAGCAACAATGCCAAGAAATAGAGTCCAGCACACTCCAGTCAGACGGAGTAGTTTAGCTCTATCATTAGATGAGGCAACTAACCAAAATAGGAAAATACCAGACCCAGTGGAATCACTTCGTGACTTCAATATCGAATCTGGTATTTCAAATAGTATAGAACAGTTAGCTGACCTCTTTGTCAATGATTTCCCACATACCACCGAAAGCTCAAATAATAATCATATGGTAGGACAACCTAATGAGTCTCTTAAAGGCTATGTATCTCAGTGCGTGCAACAAAGTTTAAGAACCTTTCAAGTTCAACTTGTATCTTCTTTAGAAAGCACGATCAAAAGCTGCGTCAAACAGTCAGTTATTACAACTGTCAGAGATGTCCTTCAGAAGGAATATGGTGAAAATCAAGCGGAAGGAATTTCAAATAAAAACCACCAAAAACAAAATAATTTTCAGCAGACTAAAAAGGGAAGAGGTTCAACCACTCTTGAAATATCAAATAAAAGGCAGGGCAATAGGGCCAATGGAAACTCTACCAATGCTAGTTCTATTAACGCTGAAACCAAAAACTGCCAAACACAACAACCAAACCAGACACAAAACTTTCAATTTCCACTTGAAAATTTGAATACTTCAAACCCTTCAAATAATGATTCCCTTTTGAATCCACTAAACGTTGATCAATATTGGCAGGCAAATAAACTCTTTGATGAGTTTGGTCGCAAGTTTAAACTTGACCGATGGGGTCTTCGGTTCGAAGGAGACAAAAAATCAATGACCATCGAAGACTTTATTTTCCGCGTGGAAACACTGAAGGAAAATTATAATATGCCCTGGTCAGATATAGTTAAAAATTTTCATCTGCTTTTCACGGGAGTTGCTCATACGTGGTTTTGGCAATATTTACGTTCCAACCCTAGGCCAGAATGGAAGGAATTACGCGGTGCCTTACTCCAACAATTCCGACATTTAGACACTGATATTGAAATTATAAAACAAATAACAGAACGTCGTCAGCTCGCAAACGAACCCTTCGACGATTATTATAATGCCATCTTAGATCTTCGAAACCGATTGCGGGATCAAATCAGAGAACACGATCTCTTAAAAATTATAAAAGAAAACGTAAATAATAGGCTCATGCAATATATCTATCCCATGTCCATTTTTTCTTTGGAGCATTTGAGGGAGGAATGCAGGAAAGCCGAAAGAATGTTGATGTCAAGAGACATTACTCGGTCACGGTACAACCATTTCGGACCTCAAAGACAAGTCAATGAACTTGACGAGTCTGAGTACATAGACTTTCAAGGTGAAAACATTAGTGCTCTCGACAACAAGGCTTTTACTTCACGAACACGCAAATGCTATAATTGCAAGAAAGAAGGCCATTCTTTTATGACTTGTCCATCACCAGTGAGGAAGTTATTCTGTTACCGATGTGGGATGGACGGATATACTACACCACAGTGTCCAGGTTGTAATCCCACGTCGGAAAACCGGAAGTTGAGCGAGAAATCCACCGGGAAGTCTCGCTCTACTCAGACCAACTAAAACCCGGTTGTTTACATAAAGATGTTGGCACGAATACAAGTGATGTCGACATTTCCATAGCAAAATCAGTTTTCACGAAAGCCCATTATAATACATACAGTGTAGCTAAAACTATGCCTTTCAGAACTTATGAAGAAAGATTAAAAAGATATGACGAGCTGCGTAGCAAACTTTTTTCCTTGCAAGAACTTGACGTCGGAAATACATTGAGAGAACCAAATGATTCCTTAATTAGAAAAAAAAAGAGAAAATTTTTTATGAGGTTGATAGAATCTACACAAATTGGATTCGAAAACGATCCACGGCCATATGCCCTGGTTCAAGTAGGCAACGAAGAGGTAAGAGGTTTACTTGACAGTGGGGCTTCCATCTCCTGCTTAGGCAAAGGTTGTGAAGAATTTATAAAACGGAACAAATTGTCCGTCTTGAAATTTGAATCTGATATCAAAACAGCCGATGGAAGAATGCAAAAGATAATCGGAAGAATTAATGCTTCGATAATTTTCAATAACATGTCGCGAAAAAAAGAACTGTATCTGGTTCCATCTCTAAACCAACCACTGTATTTGGGGGTTGATTTTTGGGCGGAATTTCAAGTTGCCCCAAACTTGATATCTGAAATGGTAACCGATGACCCTAAGACTACAAAACATGAACTAACGATAAAACAAACGAATGCCCTGGAAACAGTGATAGAAAAATTCCCATCTTTTTCAAAGTTAGGGCTTGGGAAAACAACGGTGGATGCCCATGTCATAGACACAGGTGATGCTGAACCGGTAAGGCAGCGGCATTACCCGGTTTCACCGGTCATCCAGTCATTAATCAATGAAGAAATAGATCGCATGTTAGCCTTAGGTGTCATCGAGGAAAGCCAGAGCCCATGGTCATCCCCTGTGGTCCTTGTAAGAAAACCAGGTAAAAACAGATTGTGTATCGATTACCGCAAGGTGAATTCCCTCACAAAAAAAGATGCAAATCCAATTCATCACATCGATTCTGTACTTAGTCGCCTTGGTGACACACATTATATCTCTAGCATTGACTTAAAGGACGCATACTGGCAAATTCCACTTGACGAGAAGTCTCGTGAGAAAACTGCATTTGCCGTGCCAGGGAGACCCCTTATGCAATTTACGGTGATGCCATTTGGTGCATGTAATGCCCCTGCCAGAATGTGTCGTGTAATGGACAAAGTTATACCATCGGCTCTGAGAGAATTCGTCTTCGTGTATATAGACGATCTTCTCATTATTTCTGGAGACTTCGAAACACATCTACGTCGTCTAGAAACGGTAGCCCAGTGTCTGAAAAACGCCAATCTTACTATAAACGTCGAGAAATCGAAATTTTGTTTTCGCGAACTTCGCTTCTTAGAATACATCGTCGGTCATGGTCATATGAAGCCCGATCCAGAAAAAGTCCAAGGTATCAATGACTTTCCCTTGCCAAAGAGTGTAAAGCAGGTACGCAGATTCCTCGGAATGTGTGGGTGGTACCGACGATTTATCAAAAATTTTGCAAGTCTGGCAGCGCCCATCACCGATATGCTCAAAAAGAGCAATACAAAGTTTGAAATGTCATCTGCAGCCATTATTGCTTTTGAAGAACTAAAGAAAGCATTGTGCACGGCACCCTTGCTAAACAACCCAGATTATTCGAAAATATTCTCGGTACAATGCGATGCGTCTGACCAAGGTGTTGGAGCAGTGTTGTTTCAGTTGAACGACAACAACGAGGAACAACCAATTGCATTCTATTCGCAAAAATTAAATCCATGTCAAGCAAATTATACGGTATCGGAAAAAGAGTGCTTAGCAGCTGTGTTGGCCGTAAAAAAATTCCGGCCATACATCGAAGGCTCTCACTTTAGGATCATAACAGATCACTCTAGCCTTAAATGGCTTATGGAGCTGAAAGATCTGAGTGGACGATTGGCGAGGTGGTCCTTAAAGCTGCAAGCATTCGATTTCCAGATAGAACATAGGAAAGGGTCAGCTAATGTCGTGCCGGACGCCTTGTCGCGTGCCTTTGTGGAAAGTTTAGACAACAAAGAGGATGAATTTAGCGGTCTTTCGGAAGACCTTGAGTCAAATCATTTTAAAAGTCCAGAATACTTGTCGTTGATCGATAAGGTTCAAGGAAACCCCGATCTTAATCCAGACCTTAAGGTCCTTAATAACAACGTTTATAGGAAGTTTTTCCATTCAGACATTGATGTTGAACACACAGACAGTCAATGGCGTCTTTGGGTTCCACGAGGGCTTACATTAGAACTTGTTGGGAAAGCTCACATTCCTCCTAACTGCAGCCATGGCGGTATAGCGAAAACGCTAGCCCGACTTAGAAATTTTTATTTTTGGCCAAGGATGGCAAAAGAATTTATTGGAAAGTGTGAAGTCTGCAAAGAATGCAAAAAAACGAACAAAATCATAAGACCACCTATGACTACCCACATTACATTCCAGCGACATTTTCAAAAGATATACATAGATTTTATGGGACCTTATGTACGCTCAAAAAAGGGTAATATGTATATTTTCGTGTTGATAGACCACCTTTCAAAATTCGTGCTTCTGAAGCCTATGCCAAAAGCGAACACTCAGTCAGTGACAAATTTCTTGGAACAAACTGTTTACAGTATTTTTGGAGTACCAGAAAATATCCATTCGGATAATGGTAAACAGTTCGTTTCGTCACAGTTCAAACAACATCTTGAAAAGTATGGTATACGACACATGAAAACTGCATTGTACTCCCCCCAATCCAATGCATCGGAACGCGTTAACCAAACAATTTTGTCCGCCATCCGTTCGTACATCAAAAAAGATCACAAGGAATGGGATAAGTATATCCCGCAAATACAACAATCGCTTTGTACATCGGTTCATCAATCAACATCGAAAACTCCGTATTATCCCTTGTTCGGGACTCAAATGGTCACACATGCAGGAATGTACCCGTTACTGCAACAATTACATCTCCTGAATGATGAAGATTTCCTTGCTGTCTGTAAATCCGATCGTGTACATCTTATCCAAGAACAATTAAAGAAACAGTTGAAGCTCGCATTTGACAAACATTCCAAGTCGTGGTATAACCTCAGGTCATCTGAAAAAAAAAATTCAAACCCGGTCAAGAAATCTATCGCAAAAATTTTGTTCAAAGCGATGCAAGTAAAAACGTTAGTTCAAAGTTTTGTAAAAAGTATCTTAAGTGCCGTGTAGTACGTGCGGTAGGAAATGCACTTTATGAAGTAGCAGATACGAATGGTAGAACGGTTGGTATATTCCACGCGAAGGACTTAAAGCTGTAGTGACAAGAACTAAGGGTAAGGGTCGAAGCCACACGTTGACCAAGCACCAAATTAATTCCCTTTATTTTTCACATGATATGCATGTATCAAAATAAACGGTTTTGTAATGAATTAAAATTAAAAAATAGTCACTAATGAAAAAGTCAATATTCACCACCCACTTATGTTCACACCTTAAAAGCCAAGTAAAGTATTTAAACTTTTCGAAAAACCCACTGAACTCATTCCTAATAATTTTCGAACTTCGGCAAATGACAATCGGTGTGACGATCATTTCCGGGGAGAAAATCTGTCTTTTTCGATTCAACTTTCTACCTGGACGGTCGCTAAGCCTCGTGCCTTCAGTGTACTATCAGACATACTACCATATAGAGTTCGGAAATTTCTAAAACCAAAAACCCAAAAACTTACAAGGTAAAATATAGTTTACTTATAAAAATCATATTAACAAATATTAAATTCTGTAGCAAAAGTAGCAGTATCATTATTAACTGAACCAACCAGGTTGAAAATTGATCACAGCTTTCATGCTACGATTTCATCAGAAAGCTATTGTCGAATGCCATGGAAACAGTGATAGAAAAATTCCCATCTTTTTCAAAGTTAGGGCTTGGGAAAACAACGGTGGATGCCCATGTCATAGACACAGGTGATGCTGAACCGGTAAGGCAGCGGCATTACCCGGTTTCACCGGTCATCCAGTCATTAATCAATGAAGAAATAGATCGCATGTTAGCCTTAGGTGTCATCGAGGAAAGCCAGAGCCCATGGTCATCCCCTGTGGTCCTTGTAAGAAAACCAGGTAAAAACAGATTGTGTATCGATTACCGCAAGGTGAATTCCCTCACAAAAAAAGATGCAAATCCAATTCATCACATCGATTCTGTACTTAGTCGCCTTGGTGACACACATTATATCTCTAGCATTGACTTAAAGGACGCATACTGGCAAATTCCACTTGACGAGAAGTCTCGTGAGAAAACTGCATTTGCCGTGCCAGGGAGACCCCTTATGCAATTTACGGTGATGCCATTTGGTGCATGTAATGCCCCTGCCAGAATGTGTCGTGTAATGGACAAAGTTATACCATCGGCTCTGAGAGAATTCGTCTTCGTGTATATAGACGATCTTCTCATTATTTCTGGAGACTTCGAAACACATCTACGTCGTCTAGAAACGGTAGCCCAGTGTCTGAAAAACGCCAATCTTACTATAAACGTCGAGAAATCGAAATTTTGTTTTCGCGAACTTCGCTTCTTAGAATACATCGTCGGTCATGGTCATATGAAGCCCGATCCAGAAAAAGTCCAAAGTATCAATGACTTTCCCTTGCCAAAGAGTGTAAAGCAGGTACGCAGATTCCTCGGAATGTGTGGGTGGTACCGACGATTTATCAAAAATTTTGCAAGTCTGGCAGCGCCCATCACCGATATGCTCAAAAAGAGCAATACAAAGTTTGAAATGTCATCTGCAGCCATTATTGCTTTTGAAGAACTAAAGAAAGCATTGTGCACGGCACCCTTGCTAAACAACCCAGATTATTCGAAAATATTCTCGGTACAATGCGATGCGTCTGACCAAGGTGTTGGAGCAGTGTTGTTTCAGTTGAACGACAACAACGAGGAACAACCAATTGCATTCTATTCGCAAAAATTAAATCCATGTCAAGCAAATTATACGGTATCGGAAAAAGAGTGCTTAGCAGCTGTGTTGGCCGTAAAAAAATTCTGGCCATACATCGAAGGCTCTCACTTTAGGATCATAACAGATCACTCTAGCCTTAAATGGCTTATGGAGCTGAAAGATCTGAGTGGACGATTGGCGAGGTGGTCCTTAAAGCTGCAAGCATTCGATTTCCAGATAGAACATAGGAAAGGGTCAGCTAATGTCGTGCCGGACGCCTTGTCGCGTGCCTTTGTGGAAAGTTTAGACAGCAAAGAGGATGAATTTAGCGGTCTTTCGGAAGACCTTGAGTCAAATCATTTTAAAAGTCCAGAATACTTGTCGTTAATCGATAAGGTTCAAGGAAACCCCGATCTTAATCCAGACCTTAAGGTCCTTAATAACAACGTTTATAGGAAGTTTTTCCATTCAGACATTGATGTTGAACACACAGACAGTCAATGGCGTCTTTGGGTTCCACGAGGGCTTACATTAGAACTTGTTGGGAAAGCTCACATTCCTCCTAACTGCAGCCATGGCGGTATAGCGAAAACGCTAGCCCGACTTAGAAATTTTTATTTTTGGCCAAGGATGGCAAAAGATGTAAAAGAATTTATTGGAAAGTGTGAAGCAAAGAATGCAAAAAAACGAACAAAATCATAAGACCACCTATGACTACCCACATTACATTCCAGCGACATTTTCAAAAGATATACATAGATTTTATGGGACCTTATGTACGCTCAAAAAAGGGTAATATGTATATTTTCGTGTTGATAGACCACCTTTCAAAATTCGTGCTTCTGAAGCCTATGCCAAAAGCGAACACTCAGTCAGTGACAAATTTCTTGGAACAAACTGTTTACAGTATTTTTGGAGTACCAGAAAATATCCATTCGGATAATGGTAAACAGTTCGTTTCGTCACAGTTCAAACAACATCTTGAAAAGTATGGTATACGACACATGAAAACTGCATTGTACTCCCCCCAATCCAATGCATCGGAACGCGTTAACCAAACAATTTTGTCCGCCATCCGTTCGTACATCAAAAAAGATCACAAGGAATGGGATAAGTATATCCCGCAAATACAACAATCGCTTTGTACATCGGTTCATCAATCAACATCGAAAACTCCGTATTATCCCTTGTTCGGGACTCAAATGGTCACACATGCAGGAATGTACCCGTTACTGCAACAATTACATCTCCTGAATGATGAAGATTTCCTTGCTGTCTGTAAATCCGATCGTGTACATCTTATCCAAGAACAATTAAAGAAACAGTTGAAGCTCGCATTTGACAAACATTCCAAGTCGTGGTATAACCTCAGGTCATCTGAAAAAAAAATTCAAACCCGGTCAAGAAATCTATCGCAAAAATTTTGTTCAAAGCGATGCAAGTAAAAACGTTAGTTCAAAGTTTTGTAAAAAGTATCTTAAGTGCCGTGTAGTACGTGCGGTAGGAAATGCACTTTATGAAGTAGCAGATACGAATGGTAGAACGGTTGGTATATTCCACGCGAAGGACTTAAAGCTGTAGTGACAAGAACTAAGGGTAAGGGTCGAAGCCACACGTTGACCAAGCACCAAATGAATTCCCTTTATTTTTCACATGATATGCATGTATCAAAATAAACGGTTTTGTAATGAATTAAAATTAAAAAAATAGTCACTAATGAAAAAGTCAATATTCACCACCCACTTATGTTCACACCTTAAAAGCCAAGTAAAGTATTTAAACTTTTCGAAAAACCCACTGAACTCATTCCTAATAATTTTCGAACTTCGGCAAATGACAATCGGTGTGACGATCATTTCCGGGGAGAAAATCTGTCTTTTTCGATTCAACTTTCTACCTGGACGGTCGCTAAGCCTCGTGCCTTCAGTGTACTATCAGACACTACCATATAGAGTTCGGAAATTTCTAAAACCAAAAACCCAAAAACTTACAAGGTAAAATATAGTTTACTTATAAAAATCATATTAACAAATATTAAATTCTGTAGCAAAAGTAGCAGTATCATTATTAACTGAACCAACCAGGTTGAAAATTGATCACAGCTTTCATGCTACGATTTCATCAGAAAGCTATTGTCGAAAAAAAATAAGATATATTTAAATTAACTTCGGAAAGGTATAATAAAAGTTTCTTTTATTTTTAAATTATATCTTATATTATTAACTCCGTAGTTAAGGTGCAAAATCATCACCAATCCACGTGATATCATTCAATTATCAAACCGGGCAAGAGCTTGGCAAACATCAATTACAGCTTACGATCGAGCAGCAACCCCGTCCGAAAGCTTTTATCAGTGTTCAATTCACGGTCAAGGTGATCTACCGGCAAACTATTGAATGGTTGGACTTTGGACAAAGTCCATGCTCCACGCCATCCTCCTCATCACTCCATAATTCGAAAGCTCCTAAATCGGACGTATCACACGTCAAGTAGGCATAGTTCATGATACACATCATCGAATTGATCTTGCCACTAGCTTAGGATTTAAGTGCTTAGCTCATGTGCATGGATGGCGGGAGAATTACCAACCAAACATACCAGTCACGTGGTGATATAGCTTACAAGCAGTGTCCAAAATATAATATATTATACAAAAAAATAGCATCAGTGATACTACCTAATGGTAATAAAGTTCCGGAAAAAATAGAAAAAAAATCAAGAAATTTTTAGTTCCCACCGTTCTCATAACATCTAATCCATACATTTAATACATTCATTGATTTAACAACAAATTCTTTTAAATAATTTATTTTGCCTACCCATAACTCCCTTATTACATACAGACAAAAAGATAAAAAAAAAAGAAAATTAAATTAAGTCATAATTTTTAAAAAAAAAGTTCACAAATATAAAATTTTGAGTCTTAACCTAAAACACAAAAAAAAGCCAGTGTAAGTGAAAAAAAGTAAATAAGAAAAAAAGAGAGAGAGATATATACACTATCAAATTAAATTAAACCTAGATAAAAGCAACACAAAATCTTGAGCATAAACAAAAAGATCAACATCTACAGCAATGTGCGCACATCGTTGGATGGATCCTCAATCATCGACAGTGTAAAGTGAGTAATGTTCATTATTTGTATATTTGATTTATAACTTCTCTTTATTTTTATTATTACTTTTTATACATCATACATTTATATTTCAAAATTAATTCTATTTTTCATTGAACATAAACAAAAAGTCCACAATTTTTATTATCACATTTAACAAAACAAAAATTAAGTATCTAGTTTTTATAAAATTTCCTTAATTTGCATCTAACTAATTTTATAATAATATACGTAATACGTCACATCTATTAAATCAGTTGCATAAGATTTTATATAGTGTTAGAGGGAATTATACTTCCATGAACGCCTGATTTACTGTATCATTTTCTCTTGAAATACTAATTAGTGGAGAGTTGGAATTCGCTTCTTTTTCTCTTCGATAATCTTTAAAACTCATGGTTAACGATCAGCTGATCAAGATATAGGCATATAACTAAAGTTTATTTTCCCCATCGAAAATTTGCTCTTAACTGGCACCATGTATTATTAAAGTAAATTATATAAAGAATTAACTAGTGGGATAGGTTAGTTGCATACATATAAGAATTTTCTTTTATAACGAAGTTTGAAAAAAAAAAAACAATATAAATAAATGAATTTAATTTGGGAAAAATAATTAACTATGTTTTGATTTGAAATGAAAATGGAGTAGACAAATATTTAAAGGGGAAGATGAAGCTGAACAGATGAGGTGAAGGTATTAATAAAATATAAAAGGACAACATCAAGGGGCTGTACAGAAAATATAGGCCAGTGCAGTATGGAGGTAGCTGTGTGCTACTATTGGATAAGGGATGCCATATAGCCTAATGGCTAACACAAACGACATCTATTGTGTTTAAATAGATCAATTATGGATTATGGAAATGATGACAAGTGGTCTTTGAGATGTTTCTCTTATGTTATCTTATTTGGCACGATTATTTTATTTATTTGTTTGGTAGAGCAGCAAGATCCCTCCCCAAGGCCGACGAGCATTAGCCGTGCGTCGACAAGCGTGCCAACCTGCTGCATTAGAAGGGATTTACCAGCCTAACTCCCAACCATTACACCCCTTATTGCGTCGATCTTTTGACTGATAGCTTTCTCATCCAGTCCGTCTTGCGCCTCATTTTCCTCTTCGGAGGACGCCTCTGGTGAGGTTAAGTCCACAAGTAGGTTGTTGGTACTGTCACCTGTTGTGTACAGTCCCTCGCCACCCTCGGACATATATTCGATGCAGGGTTACCTCTGAAAATTTTCGGAAGGAGTCAAAAAAAGGAGTCCTGGCTGAAAAAAGGAGTCCCATCAAAGCTTCAAGAAAAACATCAAAATTCATCACCGTTTTGATTCAACATGGTTTATTTAAAAAAAAAATAACAAAAACCTTCTCTTTTAAACAAAACAATAAATAAATATTTGTATTTCAGAGAAAAACAACACAAACTTGAAAAAACTTCCATCTTTTCAATTTTTTTAGTAGATATTAGTTAATCTCAAGACAAAACCAACAATAACCCAAGTTTCTTTTAATAAATAAACAGTTGCTCTTCTTAACAAAACACTTACCTAATATTAATATAATATTACATATCGAATATCACAAATATTATCTTTTTATAGTACTAGTTATTAGGAACATCGTTCGTATATTTTTGAATTAAAATTGAATCAGGAATCCAGTCTTCTAGTTGGTTATAATCTTAATCTAATAGATTAAGTGCAGGAAGCATAGAAATGCACACTTCAACTTTTAGGCGGTTTGTAAGTGTTTTTTTTAAATTCAATTTATAAAAAAAATCTTTCTGTGCAAGGGCTGCTAAGACCAATTTTAAAATCTTAATAATAATATAATATAAAATATATAATAATTTCCAAATGGTTATTTAAACTGCCCACTTCAAACCAAAACTTTCAATGTCATTCAATTTATAAAATATATTTTAAAACGACTGTCTTAGGCTTTTATTTCTGGTAATTTTCATTCTTCAATAACTTTTACTGGATGAAGGGTAAAGTTGGGATATTCAGATATCAACGAATAATAGTTAAAATCTTTTTGCATTTTAATTACTTGCCTTTGAATACCTATAATATTTAAAAATTGACAGCTTGTTATCATTGAAATTAAAATGCGAGATTATTTGATTACGAATAATTTTTTAATATGTACTTAGAGTATTTCTTTCAATAGTATCACAGAAACTAGTGTTATCCAGATATCGCATCCAGTACAAATAAAAATGGCCATTTTTTCAATATTTTGTTTTCAATCTCTTTTTCTTCTTCCTCAAAAATCGAGTACGTTAATGGAACTGCTGATGGCTTGTAGTTGACGTTTTGTATTTATGTCTATACATGTAAATCTATCTTTTTTAACATCATATAAAGTCTAAGGCTCACACAAAATTGATGTTACTGGGACTTATCTCTACGTCCCACGATAAAAAAGCAGTCATTTTTGTTTGCTCTGCGTGCGATATCTATGTAACCATAGTATCTGTGATAGTATACTTTTCTCCATTCGCTTTGAATAGCGCTGTGAGCCGAAAGCCGTATGTAATGAGAGAACATCTTTTATTGACGAAAGAAGATGTATAATTTGAGATGAATCGCTCTGAAAATTTTTATTTTATTTAATCAAAACATTTAAGACATATGAAAGGAAGTTTAGGTACATAAACGAAATTGATGCTGTTTAGTGAATCTTTGTTTTCGAAATTTTGGCAGAAATACCATCGAATTGAGCCCTTAAATGTCGGAAAGGAACCCATTGCTTAGTTATTCTTTTTGTATAACCAGTAGAAATATTTCACAAAATGAATGAAATTCTGAACCATTTTTACAATTTTTCGCTGGTAATATTACAACTTAAAAATTTGTCTTGAAGAATTTTGAATTTTAGCACTTTTGTGAACTACAAATTTGTAATTACAATTTCGTATATGGTGCAATAGGCCACAGGTGTTTTTTTTTTCAATAAAATTCGTGTGGATACCCTAAACCTGCGATGAGGCATGTCTAAACATGAATAAAACTCAAATTTTCACAGACTTCTTTTTTCGCTCAACTGAAACTTTTCAACCTGTTTGAAAGAAACAATTTTTTGAAACTGTCTAATGTAAACAAAGGTTAGAATTGAGCTTCAAGCGATATTGAACTCGTTAATACCATAGAATTCAATAAATCTTTGTGTGTTTATGAAAAAGAGTCCTTAAATTGAAAAAGGAGTCAAATTTCAATCATTTTTAAAAAGAGGAGTCCTGGAGTCCCAGCGTTTAAACAGAGTCAAAACGACTCTAAAGAGTCCCGAAGGTAACGCTGATTCGATGTCATCGTCGGATGGCGAGGTATTCAATTGACGTTGTATCTTTGCTGCTGCTGAAGTTTTTGCTGTGCGCGCCGTCTCCTTCACCCCAGCTGGCAGCTGGGCTGAGGTGGTGGTGGAGCGGCGCTTAACAAGGTTCGGCGCACAGCTAATCCTCTTCCTCCTCTTGCTTTTTGGTGTCGGCTGTTGGTGCCGTTGCTGGGTTTGCCGTTTTTGCTACGGGACTAGCTGACGGTATGACTGGTGGTGCCATCGCCTTCGTTGATATTGTTGGTGCTAATGAACTTGCTGTTGCTAAGGCTGGTGGTGCCATAGCTTTCTTCATTGTTGTTGTTGCTGCTGGAACACCTTTCGATGTCCCCGCCGTTTCAATTGGTTCCGGATGCCGCTTATCCCACTCGATAATATTTTCCACCTCGCGATTGTGAAAAAAAGCGGCTAAAAATTTTTTCCCTGACTGGGACTCGAATCCACTACCTTCGGATTCTCGGTCCGCCACCTCTCCTACTGAGCTATATTAGCTATTGGAAATAGCTTGCTTTAATTAAAACTTTACTTGGTCACTCCGAATATAATAGTTGAGAAAAACTGGGAAGCCGAAAACGTGCGAACTCTTCCACAGATCAAGATCGACTGAGTCCATCACTCTACCCACTCAGCCATCTTAGATATAAAATGGAAGATGCAAAAACTTAATCAGTATTTTCCAGTCTTACATGCTGGCTCCACAAGATATGAACGATGTCCAACATCCAAACCACAATCCAATCAGCAAACTGATTTGTATGGATATGTCACTGCACGGACATGGATTTTTGAGACTCCATTGTTTTTTTTTTTAAACATGTTCATAATCCGACCATGGCTCATGCCCCGTGGAGCCACCTTGTTAATAACAAATTTGTAACCCGTTCACACGAAGAAACAAGATGTACAAGATTTTTTTTTCAAATCGCTTGTTTATTATTGAAATTAAAATCTGAAGAGCTGAGTGGTTGATTGTAAATTCAATTCAATTAAGACATTTGTAAAATTTCGTTAAGCATAAAAAGGAGAATATTAAAGAGCTTCGAAAATGATTTCGGAAAATCTTCTTGGAGGCCCCGTACGCAGATCTTTTAAAAGCTTCAAATTCTATACGATCTATAAGCTATTCGAAATCTTAGTGAAATTATGGCTTTGACAGATAGCTTCAGAAATGTTTCTATAAAAGTAAACACGCAACTATAATAGAAAGTCTTGTAATACCTATTAGAAGCCGACAATACAGCTCTTACAGAGGTTGTAGGAAAATGGGGGAAAAAATATAATTCTTTTTACTTTCAATTTCTTTTTAGTGATTTTTACCGCATTTAATGTTTGTTAAACCTGAAACTATTATTTGTTTTCAATTATTTGTTGATTAATGAATTGGAAATAATTATAAAACACAAAGATTTTTCTTACCTGTCTAGGAATCGAACACGGAACTCCTGCGTTAGAGTCCATCACTCTTTTTTTTTTTTATTTTTTTTATTTTTTTTTTAAATTCATTTTTATTTTTAATTCATCTTAAAACTATCTTAAAGCTAGACAAAAATTCATAAAAAACTAGCCTACTTATTAATATCTTAACTTACTGGTCCCATTCGGGCACTCTAAGTTAAACTAATAACTTAATGCTAATGCCTTTCGGCCTAAGAACTATCTTAAAACTAGAATCCATATCGGTTTTATTTTTCACCGAGAAGAATTTATAAAAAACTCGGTATCTTTGTCTTTTTTTTTTTGTTTTATATAAAACTTACAAACTAAATAAAACTAAATTAAATTTAATTAAAACTAATTAAAACTAATTATAACTAATTAAAACTAATTAAAACTACTATAAAACTACTTAAAGCTACTTACAAACTACTTACAGACTACTTAAAAACTAGAACAGCCACAGCAAGCATTTTCGGGTTTTTATAATTTTTTTGTGTTTTTATTGGTTATATATTTTTTTTTTTGGCGTAAGTCGGCCATGGCATAGAAAAATGCAGTCAACTTTTAAATATCCGAAGAATCTTCGTGTTCAGGTTTCAACCACCAGAACTGGTTCTCCTACTTTACCCTATCTCTTCGGTCCCGATCGGACATAGTCCTACTGAACCGAAGGTGCTCCGCTCCGTGTTGTGCGAGGACGTCTCGATCATAAAGGAGCCGCCGATCCACAGTTCTACGGCCGACGTGGTAGATTAGCGGAACCGCCGCTCTATCCTGGATCAGCCCTCGACTGTCTAAATAGAGGAATGCATCGGGCGGAATAAAGCCGCTTAGACGCACACTCTCGTAATAGTCGTTTTTAGGGTAATAAGCCCCAAAAATTAAGCTGTTGGTCGAGGACATTGCTCTCGCAATGTGACCTCGAATAAGCTTCAGCAAGAAATTATCTATCCTGTTTATGTTGGCACCGTTGTATAGAACCAGGTTGGAATAATAATGTTTGTACTCCGACTCTGGTGTTCTGTGTAATCCAAGGCAGCGTCTAAGACACTGCCTCTCAAACACCCGAATCTTTTCCATTTGAGATGGGGCAACGTTAAACCAAACCGGGCACCCATAGGCAATCATCGGCCGTATGAGGGCCATGTAGCAAATCACCTTGACCCTGCTGTCAAGCCGGCTGCTATAAAACAACCGTTTCGTCAGGGCAAAAGCTCCCCAAGCCCTGGACAGAGCAGCATTTATATGTCTGTCGAAATACAAATACTGATCCATCCAGATGCCAAGGTACTTTACCACACTTTTACTCGCCAGTGGCTGTCCATTTGGCCCTACGATCACCAGCTTACGCCAGTTCTTTCTCGTATCCCTTATGGCTCCATGCAACGGAGTCCTAAACAAGATATTTTCTGATTTCTGGAAGTTGATTTTCAACTTCCAGTCATCGCAATATCGCTGAATCTTCTCGAAGTCACGCTGCAAAAGAATTCTGATGACCTCGACTTTTGGAGCTGTTCTGTACGCAATTAGATCGTCGGCATACGCAATTGCCTGAGTTAGACTACTTATCAGATCGCTGGTGTAAATGCTGAATAGAATCGGCGAGTTGACCGCTCCCTGCTGAAGACCATTTTTAATATTAAAGGTTGTGGCAGAAGTCACATTGCCACTCTTGACAACAAACTTTCTACCATTGAGCATATCATCAAGCATATATAACAGTGGTTTACTAATGCCTAGTCTGGTCAGCTTTAGATAAAGACCCTCTAGCCATACGGTGTCGAAGGCCTTCTCCAAATCAACCAGACAGGCACCCGTACACTGCTTTTTTGATTTGTTCCATTGGACATCAGAAACGAGTTTAGACGCGGCATGAATGGTGTCATGTCCCGCCTTAAAACCGAACTGATTATCCGGTATGATATTATTGTCCTCTGCCCACTTAGACAGAGCTCTATTAATAACTTTTTCGAATACCTTGCTGATACTCGGAAGAAGACTTATCGACCGGAGATTCGCCGGATTGGAGTTGTCCTTTCCCTTTTTCGGGAGAGGATGCACCACAGCTGTCTTCCACCGCACTGGATAATATGCATTATTCAGAGCGTTGTTAAACAGTGTGGTATAAATGTCTACTGCTTCTTGGGGTAAATGTCGAAGTACAACGTTGGATATGCCATCGACTCCTGCTGACTTCTTCTTCTTTAATGAATCGAAGATAAGCTGAAGCTCCACCTTCGTAATTAACAGGGAACTTGGCCCATTTCGCTCGGCGATTATGGCGTTTGCCAAATGATCTTCATTGAACCCGGTGAAACCGAGGTTCTCTGATCGCCATTGCGTTATGTCATTCCGAAGGTAGAAGTGGTGGAGCAAGGCTCTGTTTTCCAGGTCATGGTTCGGGCGAATGCATGCATTCACCTTGTACACTTGCTGGAAAGCAGCCCCCACAGCCTCCACTTTCTCCTGCGGATCCTCGACAATAAAGAGGTCATCGTCCAAGACGGCGTCCTCTGGATCAATTCCTGCTGTCAGAAGTACGTCTCTGTTGTCTGTCGTTCTCTGGAGCTTAAGACACGGAAGGTCGTTCTGATCATTCCTTCTAAATATTTTGTTAATTTGGGGAAACATACTCGGGTCGCTAGAATTAATAGCCCGAATTTTGTTATCCCAATACAAATTAATCGACTACCGATAATTTTCCATAATAAGCTGGTTGATGTTCTTGATCGACGACTTCAGTGTCCTAATCTCCAGATCGTGTAGGTCAGTAAACCTTCGGTACAAGAGTTTGAGTCTTGCCAGCAGTCCACTTTTTTGTCTGTGTAATGCGTCAATGGTCGCATTCCGGTACATGTCGGTTGCGTCCCGTTGTTTGTACTTTGGTATCGTTCTGTCCATTGTTCGTTTGATTGTCTCGTCCATTTGTTCAAGATATTGGTCTATTTCGTTATTTGTCAAATTCCTGTCATTTGGGGGGGATATATTATTCGAACTGATTTCGCTCGATAAGGCGTTGGTAAAGCGTGGCCAGCGCACCTTACTGTAATTGTAAGTATGCACAGGCACATACTCAGCCAACTCCACGAGCTCGTTCGGAAGCTGTATTACGGCGGCGAGTCCGCAGTGGTCACTGTCGTACTCGATCGTTCGTAAACAGTTTCTTGGTCTTTGACCCACAGTGTCCGTAATTGTCAGTCTTGAGTCTATTAGCAATAGATCCAGATAGGCACCGCTTCTTGGAAACGATGGCCGATCCGTAGCCAGCAGGTCGACACCATATTCAGTGTTATATCGACTCATCCAATTAAAAAGATGAATACCTCTTGGATTCTGTATTTGATTTCCCCAATCTAGGTGTTTGGCATTCAAATCACCGGCCATGAGAAGTAATTTTCTTCCAAGCTCAAGCGTAGACATTCGAAAAGTTTTTCAAGCTCTGTCATAAAATCAGTTGGCTGAGGTGATTCCGGTGCATAAGCCGCAATCACATACATTCGCTTCCCCTGTTGGAGAGGAATGCACACGACGCACGCCTCTAACAGCCGAAATCTACGCAGATCACTGTTATATATAACTTTATGATTAATGCCTTTTCGTATGAAGATTGCGACGCCCCCCCCCCCTTGAGTGGAGTTGGGTCGATCTCTTCTAACGATATTGTAATTATTGTTAGTCAACTTATGTTTCTCGGCCATGACCACCTTGGCCCTCTCCCAGGTAAAACCCTGGAGAATTTTATCGCTGAAGCAGAAAGGCGAAATATTATTATTATTATTATTGGGAGTGATGTCAATGCCCATCACACAGTATGGGGTAGTACTGATATTAACGATAGAGGTGAGTCTCTTTTCGATTTTATCCTAAATACAAACCTTATAGTAAGTAACGTAGGCAATGAACCAACTTTCGTTACCAGAAACAGACAAGAGGTTTTAGACTTAACTCTTGTCTCCGACAACATCTATCAAATGATTTAAAACTGGAAAGTTTCTAGTGATCACTCGTTCTCTGATCATATATACATTCAATTCAGCTTGAACGATGAACCTCCTGGCCAGCTAACTTTTCGTAATCATAGGAAAACAGACTGGCCCGAATACAGAGAAACACTTAAGAGACTTATTAAACCTGACATTTTAAGTGTTCCATCCAACAAAAACGATCTTGACAGCAAAGTCAATGATCTTACTTTAGCCCTAAACAAATCATTAGAAACCTCCTGACCTCTTATTCTAATAAGGGGTAAAAGGAAGCCACATTGGTGGACTTCGGGGCTCGAACCGCTCAGAAAAAACTGTAGGAAACTTTTCAATCGAGTTAAAAGTACTAGAGTAATGTCCGATTGGGATTCCTATAAAGAATCACTAAAATTATATAAAAAAGAATTGAGGAAAACCAAACGATCTTCTTGGAGGACATTCTGTGGCAATATAGAAGAAGCCTCAGAAGCATCAAGATTAAGAATAATCCTCTCCACAAATCCAGTTATGCTTAGCTGCCTTCAAAATGCTGATGGCTCCTGGACCAACTCTTGCGAAGAATCGCTCAATTTGCTACTGGATACTCATTTTCCAGGCAGCTCACAGACTGTTAATAGCACTGCCCTTTACATTACAAGCGAAAAACTAACATTTCCACAAGGTCTGATTACAAGGGAAAAATTACAATGGGCACTCAATAGCTTCAAACCATACAAGTCGGCGGGGCCAGATGGCATCATTCCGGCTGAACTACAGATGAATTCAGAAGTAATTCTGCCGATTCTGGAAGTCATCTTCAATGGTTGCTTAAATCTGGTCCATATTCCGCTTCTATGGAGAGAAGTCAAAGTTGTGTTTATACCCAAGGCCGGTAAATGTTCCCACGTAAACCCTAAAGATTTAAGACCTATTAGCCTATCATCTTTCCTTCTAAAAACTTTTGAACGACTGTGTAACGAAGTTACACCTTTTACTGCCCGGACCACGGGATACAGAAGTACAAAACGCCGAGATTCCACTATACTTACTCCATCAAATGAATTGAGCAACAATCATTGCATACTCTGCGGCACCCACGCAAATTTGCAAAAGAGGACACCCACTGGAGGTTGTCGGCACACGTCAGCAAATGAATTTCGCTTGTCGACGTCAGCAAATAAATTTCGTTTATCGTGTTTATAGTTAACATTTACTCCTAGCTCGAGAATCAACAAGTAGAGGTGACAAATTCATCAAAAATCAGATTCTTCTTGCCATTGTGTCATAGTACCAATCAAGTGTACTAGGTAAAGGAACATATCTCAAACATTAGTGTAAAAACTAATACGAAGCACACTGCTGGCTATTATTTATACCAGGTAGTAGCTTCACGACCTTTTGGCATAAGCCGTTAAAACCCCCCTTCCGTTTTCCCCTCCTTTATCATTAGTTAAGACTAGGGACTCTATCCCAACCTTCGCTGTCTTAACATCCTTGCCTCCTCCGACAAGCTAAGACTAGGGACTCTATCCCAACCTTCGCCGTCTTAGTTTTTACTCCTTTGCCGTCAACGTTAAGACTAGGGACTCCATCCCAACCTTCGCTGCCTTAACTCTCCGAGAAGCTTAGACTAGGGACTCTATCCCAACCTTCGCTGTCTAAGACTTCTATTTTCCGCCATTTTCGTTAAGACTAGGGACTCCATCCCAACCTTCGCTGTCTTAACTCCCCACCACTTCCGTGAAGCTTAGACTAGGGACTCTATCCCAACCTTCGCTGTCTAAGACTTCTGTTTTCCACCGTTTTCGTTAAGACTAGGGACTCTATCCCAACCTTCGCTGTCTTAACTCTCCACCGTTTCCGAGAAACTTAGACTAGGGACTCTATCCCAACCTTCGCTGTCTAAGGCTTCTTTTCTCCGCCGTCATCGCTAAGACTAGGGACTCCATCCCAACCTTTGCTGTCTTAGCATATATTCTTCACCGCCATAGTTAAGACTAGGGACTCTATCCCAACCTTCGCTGTCTTAACCACCGACCGTATTTCCGCTGCAGACTAGGGACTCTATCCCAACCGTCGCCGTCTCAGCTATCCGTCGTATATCTCTGTCGTTGCTAAAGACTAGGGACTCCATCCCAAACTTCGCTGTCTTTAGCTACGTGAGGGGTAAGGGATTTAATCCCGCAATTTAAAGTATATGAAATAACTTGTTAGTTTATTATAAGATCAGGAATATTGTAAAAGTATATGAAATAATTTGTTAAGTTATCAGTAAATAAATGATAATTGTATTTTGGAACTTGGAGTTCTGAACTCTCTACAAACCGAGTTTTCGCTTTCTACGGTTAAACCCTGGACTCCGCTGACCTACCTCAGCTGGAAACAAAAAAGCATCACATTTTGGCGCCCGAGCAGGGACTTCTAGAAGGTTCAACCGAACTCCCACCGACCGACCATAAATCTTTCGAAGGCAACACCGTCCGCCGCCGTAACCCGTTTTTCTCCGAAAAGTCCTTTGGAAAGATTTATCCGTAACCACACACCGACTCACCGTGACCCTTCGAAAAAGTTCCACCGACCCGTATACCGATCCGCCGCCTACCCGTTTCACCATGTCCGAATCCGATTCTGACGAATCTCAGATGGAAGACATCAACCCGTATAAGAACCTGGGGTTCATATATTTCTTAAAGAAATCCGAGATTATCAAAGTGTTACAAGACCGAAACCTGGACACCAGTGGTACGATGCCGACGCTGCGCAAAAGGTTGAGCAAACATTTTAAGGAACTCCGTCAGCACGCATCCACACAAAATCTGTGTGCAGAATGGGAAAACGTCGTAGAAAAAAGAAACGACGAAGAAGAAGAAATCCCGCCAACCGACCCGCAGCCATTCAAGAGCCACATCAGTATTCAAGTTCCACCAGCCCCGTTTAAAACCTCGTCATTCTTTACCGTGCCAGAACCGACGAAACCATTCTTCATACCTACTCCGATATATCCACCAGCTTACCCTCAGGTCTATCAAACGACATCTGCTCACCGACCGCAAACCTCCAGAAGCAATTCTCTCCCCGAATCTACACTGCCGCCGCAACTGCCGCCGCCATCGAGATTGGACCCAAACCCAACATCCAGCCGACTCACGTTGAGCTACGAGGCTGAGATAATGAACACGGTCCGAAAATGGGGATTAAGATTCGATTCCTCCGGAAATCCGTTGGAATTCTTTGAGAGGTTAACCGAGCTGACTCAATGCTACAATATCCCGCCCAACGATATGTTACGGACACTGCCTGAGCTTTTCCGCGGAACCGCTTTACAATGGCTCCGAATAAAAGGTGATAGTTTTGTTACCTGGAAAGATTTCCAAGAAGCGTTCTTAAGGTATTTCCTGCCTGCTAGGTATTTACACAAACTAGAGGAGGAAATATTGCACAAACGTCAAGGACCCCGCGAAAGGGCCAAAGATTATATACTATCAGCTCAGTACTTGATAAGGCAACACCCCCTCTTTTCTGTGACCGACAACATCGACCGTATTTTTGATAATATGCGACCAGAGTATCGGTTGTATATCCGCCGTCAGGACTTTAATACACTGGACGAATTGACATACATCGCCGAAGAATTCGAATCGATTAAGAATGACGAACGAAGTTTTTGCCCCCCGTCGGATCCGACCTCTTTCCCTCCAGCAATTCGCCCGTCCGTCCGCCCGTCAGTAGAAGTTCCTTATAATCGAAATACGCATTGCTGGAACTGTAAGCAGAGAGGGCACCGAAAGGAGACGTGCCATAGACCGTTTAAGCCATTTTGCTCGTATTGCGGAGTAGATGGCATATTAACGAAGGACTGCTCATGCCACAGAAATCCCGTCGCAGTTATCACTATGCCACCGCAGATGCCTCCGCAAATGCCACCGCAGCCGCCGAAGATGCCATTGCCGCAACTCCGAGTTGTAATAAATAAACCCCGCAAAGACGAAGCAATAAACCATGCCCCACCGCAGCCGCCGCCGTCACAGATTTCACCGCAGATGCCACCGCCGCAGTTATCCCTGCCACAGATGCCGCCGCCGCAGTTATCACTGCCACAGATGCCGCCGCCGATGCAATCTCCACCCGAAAGAGACGAAGAAATATACCATGCCTGCTCAGTGATTTCTCGACTCCCGGTCAAACAAGAGAACCATCAGCCATCTTCAAGATCCGCCGCCGATTTTATACATATTAATGAAGATAGGCAGACCGCAGCTTTCGTCATTCAAAGCCCGACCATCGATCCGAACCGTCGACCAGAGTATTTTTCTCTGAATCCATCGCTTGAGCTTTGTCGAAATCTAGCCGTCATGAAGTGTGGAACTCCGCTGTCATTAAGACTATCACCGAATTCCGAACGAAGCAGCCAACCAGCTTCGATTGATATCCCGGAAATAAAAATGTGTCAAACATCGACCGAACAGAAAGTGAACTACCTGTTATCGATCGAGCGTGTAGCTCACACGCCGGACCGAACCGCAGCAAACCCAGCAACCGAGATCCGAAAACCAATTTGTGTCAACCGCACGACCCGCTCTACAAAGTTGATATCCAAGCTGACCGCCGCCGATCATTCTTTTTTATTCTGTCCACCGTGTTTATTTTATTATTCTTACAAAAAAAAAAAAAAAGTATACCTATGTAAATTAAAAATGAAAAAAATTAAAATAAGAAAAAAAAATATAGTACCGAAAAAATAAAAAAACGAAAATATGCAAAAGAAAAAAAAATATATTAAGATAGAAGAAAAAAATAGTATATAAAAGATATAAAAAAAAGAAAAAAAAAATATATCCAAAAAAAAAAAATAATATATATATTTTAGCTATTATTTGAATATATTTACTAATAGCTCTTCATTCCAGAAGAGAATCATGACGAGAGGTCTCGTCTGCTGAAGAAAGGGGGAATGTAACGAAGTTACACCTTTTACTGCCCGGACCACGGGATACAGAAGTACAAAACGCCGAGATTCCACTATACTTACTCCATCAAATGAATTGAGCAACAATCATTGCATGCTCTGCGGCACCCACGCAAATTTGCAAAAGAGGACACCCACTGGAGGTTGTCAGCAAATGAATTTCGCTTGTCGACGTCAGCAAATAAATTTCGTTTATCGTGTTTATAGTTAACATTTACTCCTAGCTCGAGAATCAACAAGTAGAGGTGACAAATTCATCAAAAATCAGATTCTTCTTGCCATTGTGTCATAGTACCAATCAAGTGTACTAGGTAAAGGAACATATCTCAAACATTAGTGTAAAAACTAATACGAAGCACACTGCTGGCTATTATTTATACCAGGTAGTAGCTTCACGACCTTTTGGCATAAGCCGTTAAAACCCCCCTTCCGTTTTCCCCTCCTTTATCATTAGTTAAGACTAGGGACTCTATCCCAACCTTCGCTGTCTTAACATCCTTGCCTCCTCCGACAAGCTAAGACTAGGGACTCTATCCCAGCCTTCGCCGTCTTAGTTTTTACTCCTTTGCCGTCAACGTTAAGACTAGGGACTCCATCCCAACCTTCGCTGTCTTAACTCTCCGAGAAGCTTAGACTAGGGACTCTATCCCAACCTTCGCTGTCTAAGACTTCTATTTTCCGCCATTTTCGTTAAGACTAGGGACTCCATCCCAACCTTCGCTGTCTTAACTCCCCACCACTTCCGTGAAGCTTAGACTAGGGACTCTATCCCAACCTTCGCTGTCTAAGACTTCTGTTTTCCACCGTTTTCGTTAAGACTAGGGACTCTATCCCAACCTTCGCTGTCTTAACTCTCCACCGTTTCCGAGAAACTTAGACTAGGGACTCTATCCCAACCTTCGCTGTCTAAGGCTTCTTTTCTCCGCCGTCATCGCTAAGACTAGGGACTCCATCCCAACCTTTGCTGTCTTAGCATATATTCTTCACCGCCATAGTTAAGACTAGGGACTCTATCCCAACCTTCGCTGTCTTAACCACCGACCGTATTTCCGCTGCAGACTAGGGACTCTATCCCAACCGTCGCCGTCTCAGCTATCCGTCGTATATCTCTGTCGTTGCTAAAGACTAGGGACTCCATCCCAAACTTCGCTGTCTTTAGCTACGTGAGGGGTAAGGGATTTAATCCCGCAATTTAAAGTATATGAAATAACTTGTTAGTTTATTATAAGATCAGGAATATTGTAAAAGTATATGAAATAATTTGTTAAGTTATCAGTAAATAAATGATAATTGTATTTTGGAACTTGGAGTTCTGAACTCTCTACAAACCGAGTTTTCGCTTTCTACGGTTAAACCCTGGACTCCGCTGACCTACCTCAGCTGGAAACAAAAAAGCATCACAACTGATTGATATCGAACTAAGGTCAAGCATTGATACGAGACTACTGTCTACAGCTCAACATGCCTATTGCAAAGGGAAGTCAGTGGAGACAGCTCTCCACACACTAGTTCGTACCATCGAATATTCCCTCCATTATAAAGAATATACAATGGTTGCCTAGATTTTTTAGATTTAGATTTAATTTATTGTTTCACTTCATTGACAATATTTATAATATTATATTATAATATAAAGTTTAACGGTAATTCATTATTAATATATACAGACATATTTCAATAATTCGGTAATAGTTTGAGTTATTATAAAGGGATTCATAAAGTAAAATTAAGTTCCAACATGAACTATTATGTGTTTGATATTATTTAGGTGGTTTATATTACATTTTATACATAATATAAATATAAGAATATAAGAAAAACAATAAGATAACACTTTGTGGTTAAAAGAAACCAGTAGCAAGTGTAATTACATCAATTAATAATAATTAAAAAACTGAGCCGCAAAAGAAAAAAAGAAGTTAAGAGAACGCAGAAAAAAAAATATCAAGGTTTTAATCAGTATACATGAAATATAACAAGAAAATTCATTTAAATGTGTAGAAGAAAACGCAAAAATAAGGGGAGGGATGAGACATGTAATGTACGTAAGAAAGTAGCAAAGATAGAAGTTGAATTGAATTCATAAAAAGTAAAGTTATGAGAATTAAGATACAACGTGCAGTAGAGTTTCCACCTCAGACCTAGAAAGTAACCAAACTTTAAGTTTTCTTAAAAATATGTGACCTTGGGTAACCAAGCTAGATAGTTCTAACGGCAGCTTCTTTAATATATAAGGTGCAATACAATTGATAAAACGTCTAGTGTGCTCTTTATTAACCCTTGGAACCACAACAGTAAGATTATTTCTAAGAGAATATGTATCGATTCTTCTATAGTTTATGTTTCCACTTCGAATGAAGAATATTTTAAGAGCTTTGTAGATAAAAAGATACCGAAGTGGTAGTATTTTTAGAGATTGAAATAAGGGAAGTGACGGTTCGAATCTACTTCTATATAACACCAATCGGATAATCATTTTATGCGCAACAATAATGGGAGTTAGATTACTAATGTACGCACAGCCCCAACAAACTAGTCCGTACTCCAATCTGGATTGAACTAGTGCATAATAAATAGATAAAAGCAGGGTACTAGGAACCAGTTTTCGTAGGTGATACATTTTACTAATTGAGATGTAAAGTATTTTTTTAAGAGACAATATATGAGACTTCCAATTTAATTTGCTATCTATCAGGACTCCTAGGTATTTGAACTCATTAACAAACTCTAAAACAAAACAATTATTCGCGCAGTTTAGCTGGTTGCAATTTGTATGAAAGTAGATATTTTCAAGTACTAAGTTAGGATTAGACAACGAAAAACACATAGCCTTTGATTTAGAGCTCAAGACCATTTGATGGTAATTGAACCAGGTACCGAGCAGAAGGAGATCATGTTTAATTTGAAGGGTTACGTGTTCTAGGGAGCTTCCTGCGTAAGAGAGTGCAAGGTCATCTGCATAACCAATCATGTTACCTTTCAGAGGCAAGCTAAAGATAGAGTTGATATATACAAGAAACATGATCGGTCCGAGTACAGATCCTTGCGGTACGCCTGTATCAGGACATGACTCTTCCAAACTAAGCACCCCATTTACTCTGACCTGCTGTTTCCTATTTGACAAAAAGGACCTGAACCACTCATTAATATTCCCTCTAAAGCCGGCGTTATTCAGTTTTTGTATCAGAATTTCATGATTCACCAGATCAAAAGCTTTTGTTAAATCCAAGAATAAACCAGCTGATTTGAGATTATTATCAAGTGAAGCGTATATTCTGCTCAGGAAGGCAATTATTGCATCTTCCGTCGATTTTCTTTTCGTAAAACCAAATTGAGATTTATTAAAAAATCTAGTTTTCTCAAAAAACACAAACATTTTACTAACTATAATCTTTTCAAATATTTTAGAAAAAACTGACAGCAAGGATATCGGTCTATAATTATTAGGATTGCTAGAATCTCCTTTTTTAAGAACTGGGACAATGATTGATGTTTTTAGTTTATCAGGGAAAATTCCACTTTGAAAACTTTTGTTTATAATAGAATTTAATGGTTTCAGAATTAAGTTCCCGACTTTTTTAACAACAAAATTGCTTACACCATCGATTCCACATGAGTTTTTTGACTTTAAGCTGTTTATAACAGAGAGAAGTTCAAGGTCACTAACTGGGCCATAGAAAAACGAACAAGAAGTGTTGGTATCAAACAGTAGATTTCTATTTGCTTCAGTTAGGAGAACATCAACAACTGGCTTTGATTTTGAGGCAATATTTTTAAAGAAGGTGTTCAATTCATTCGATATGTCTTCATTGCTGGTAGTAATTTTTTCTTCTATTATTAGTTTCTTTAGGCTGTGGTCATTTTTATCTTTGCACAAAATATCATTCACAATTCGCCATTGTTTCCGTGGGTTATAACGATTCTCCGCGAATAAATTTGAGTAATATGAAATTTTTTGATTTGCTACTAAATTCCGTACTCTAGCTTGCATTTCTCTGTATTCTTGCTTAACAAGGGGATGATTTAACCTTTTCTTATTTCTAGCATAAAATTAATTTTTTTCTGCTATTACAACGCCAATTTCATTCGTCAACCATGGCTTAATTTTTTTAATTTTGATTTTAGGTATTATGATTTTGCATGCATCAATATAACTTTTAAGTATGTCTATGAAAATAGAAAAGGCAATAGAAGGACAATCACTGTTATATACAGATGTCCACGGCTCTTTTGTCAAATCTTTTTTGAGCTTCAGAAAGTCAATTTTAACAACCTGATCATTCAAAGAAGATTCAACATTGTCATTAAAAGCATTAAGTGTAGTAAGGAAATTTTTAAAAGTAATGCCAGTAGTAAAATGGTCAGTAATGTTAAGTTCAAGAACATATGGATGCACATTAAACATATCTCTAGACTTAAGAAAGACATGGTCGATACATGTTTTCGACTGGTTAAATACTCTTGTCGGCCTATCAATTAATGACTGATATCCCATTGATGACAATAAAAGTAGATACTCCTCGCTTGTCCTTGTCATGTTCAGAATATCTATATTAATATCACCAATTATACAAGCACTATTATTATTTAATGAGCACAATAGATATTTAAGATCATTAAAACAAATATCGCAATGAACAAATTGGAGACGATAAACACACACAAAGTACATAGATTTCTCACCTACTTTCATCTTAAGAAGAACAACATCTGAACATTCAAAGTCTGGAGTAGAAACCTCTACCTCAAGATCTAGATCATTCTTCACAAATACAACTGTCCCACCGGCTGAATACTTTTCATTACACTTTGCATACCGACTATAACCCGGAAGCGTATAGTTACAAACTTCATTATAAAACACCCAAGTTTCAGTTAAGACAATTACTTGTGGTAATGATATAAAACAATTTTCAAAATAGGCACACATTGTATCAAAATTCTTTCTAAGGCTTCTTATATTTTGATGAACAACCGTTAAATCTATTGACAAATTACAATACTTAAAACCAACATAAACATCATTGCACTGACTTACAACATTAAGATCTAAAAGGTCATTTAAATTTTCTAACATGGTTTATAATACTTTTTTGTTTTTGATATATAGAGAAATAACTATAACTCTTTCAGATCGTCGAGTCTCCGAATAAAAATGACCTTAGCTCCAGCTTCACGCCTCATCAATATTTTACCCCTCCTTACCCACAGATATTCGTAGTTGTAATGTTTTTTTGCCAGCTTAGCCTCCCTAAGAAGAGATTTCATCTCACCAGACAGCCAGTCATTAATGAAAATAGTGCCAGTAGAAGAAGAATTAATAATTTCTGCCTTGACCGATCTTTTTTTTCATACATCGTTGACAGTATTTTCTCTTTCATGCACCTTCGCACCATCTTCACCATAATAGCACCAGACTCAGAGCTCATCTTTCTTGTCCCGCTTGTTTTCATTTGTTTTCTGTAGCAAAAATCAATATCATCATTGGATATATCAATACCGAGGCCATCAGAGAATATTTTTGTTACGGTGTTATTCACGCATTCGTTGTCAATAACAGGAACATTGTGAAGCTCTAAATAATTTGCATGAAGTAGCCATTCAGCATTGTTTAACCGCTCATTGCTTGCGTCAAGCTGCAGTTTAAGCTTATCGTTCTCCTCTTTGATTTCATTTGAGACTTTGGCTAACTGCTCCAATGTAGTCAGGCGAATATTCATAGCATCGAGAGTAGTCACTGTTGAAGTGAGAGTATTCTTTAGCTCTAATAATTGATCATAGATTTCTTTGAGCGTGATGTTAGAGGGATCGTCACTAGATGTTGTTTTAGCTAATGGAGATGATAACGGCAAATTTCCCAAGTTGTTACGCTTCTTAGTGCACTCTTCACAATTCCAACTTTTTTTGTTTTTGGTGTAATATTCGATTTCGTTAGAATTAAGCATTGCACAGTCAGCATGGAAAACTTTTTTACACTCACTGCATCTTATTTTGCACAAATCTTCTCTACCAATTTTATTATTACACCCTTTACAAGACATTCTTATTCTCTCGCTCTCACGTCGTTCCTCTTCGGCGGCTAGATCACAACTAGATATAGAAGGTGCTTTTAATAACGTTGATACATCTGCAATCACATCTGCACTGGCTTCTCTGAATGTGGATGGGTCGCTTGGTGAGCTGATTAATCAGATGCTTACAAGCAGGGTTATCAATTCAAAACTGGGCGGCTTTTCGGCAAGAAGATCTGTCAGTAGAGGTACACCGCAAGGCGGGGTGCTTTCTCCCCTTCTTTGGAATTTGGTAGTTAATGAACTGCTGAATACCTTAGAGGCAGAGAGCTACAGAGTGATTGCCTATGCGGATGACGTTGCTATAGCAGTATCAGGAAAACATCCTAACATTTTAAGAGATCTTCTACAAAACGCTCTAAACAAGCTAACACGATGGGCAGATCGATGCGGACTTGGAGTTAACCCCCATAAAACAGATCTTCCGCAAACAGACCCCCCTATTATTAATGGTGTTCCACTAAAATTCTCAGACGAAGCTAAATACTTGGGTCTCATCTTAGATAAGAAGTTAAGTTGGAAACCTAACATTCAAGAAAGAGTGAAAAAAGCCACAGTGGCACTTTTCTCCTGCAAAAAAGCCGTAGGTAGTAAATGGGGCCTCCAACCTCGTATTACTCACTGGCTATACATTTCGGTAATTAGACCGATTCTAACTTACGGCGTGGCAGTATGGTGGACTGCCTTGGATAAAGCGACACATCGCGACAAACTAAGCAAAGTCCAAAGAACAGCATGTCTATGTACTACTGGAGCACTTCGGTCGACTCCTTCCGCTGCATTAGACACTCTTCTCCATCTGACACCTCTCGATATTTTCAGCAAACAAACGGCCGCGAGCACAGCCATTCGCCTCAAAGCCTCTTCACAGTGAATCAATAATGAGATTGGTCACTCCGCTATTCTGAATTCATTCGGAACACTTCCTAGTAACACTGACTACACAATCCCACTATTGAATTTCGATAAAAATTTTGAAGTGACCATACCTTCCAGATCCACCTGGGAGGATGTGGAATTCTTAGAAGATCAATCAATTCACTTCTACACTGACGGATCGAAGACCAAAGATGGGGTTGGTGGGGGGGTGTACTCTGAAAGACTAAATTTAAGTCTCTCATTCCGTCTTCCTAATCACTGTAGCGTATTCCAGGCGGAACTTCTAGCGATAAAAGAAGTACTGTCTTGGCTCAAAGAAAACGTGATATCATGCTCGGATATCCGCATCTTCTCTGATAGTCAAGCCGCCATTAAATCCCTGGACTCTGTCCGTACAAACTCTAGAACAGCCCTCAACTGTCGATCATCTCTGTTGGAGATGGCGCAACAGTTAAATATTCACCTTTGTTGGGTGCCGGGTCATAGTGACATTCCAGGTAATTGTAAAGCTGATGAACTCGCTAGAAGTGGAACATTACCCATTACCCATTTTACCTGAAAAGGTAAACATTGGTATACCCATCGCTACGTGTAAACTTTTACTGAAGCAAGATGCATTGAAGAGAACAAACACAAGGTGGGAAAACATCACTACTTGTTTGGCGACAAAACAAATATGGCCAAACCTTGACCTGAAACGCTCCAAGAATGCACATTAGCTCTACTGTAGGTGTCATAACAGGACACTGTTTAATAGGCAGGCACGCAGCGCGGCTTGGCGTACCTTCAAACGATTTCTGCAGAAGCTGCATGGACGAGGAGGAAGAGGAAACGATTCCTCACCTTCTCTGCACATGCCCTGCTCTTTCCCTCAGACGTAGGCTCCATTTGGGAGTTTACTTCTCTAACGATCCTAGTGATCTGGCAAACACAGACATTTATAGTCTCGCACGCTTCGTCAGGAGCTCAAAGTGGTTTTAGCGAGTAAGGAAGGAGTTTTTAAGATTCATGTGTTATCACAACGGACCAATTTTGGTCTAAGTGTGTCAGTACTTAGTATTGACAGCCACTTCTACCTAACCTAACCTTTGTTTCTGGTTCAGCTTAGTTTCGCTGGCCATAAACACATCTGGACTCTGGTCTTTCAACAATTGGAAAAGATTAGCTCTACGTTCGGTCCTAATCAGTGAATTTACATTCACAGCAAGGATCCTAAGAGGCCTCTCCGACAGCGCGCCTTTAACCTCTAATTTGCGATAAGCTAGGCAAAACAGAGTAGATATAGTCCACCCTATTCGCCTGCTCCCTTATCTCTTTCTGAAGTCCTGTCAACTGGCCTTGAATTGCCAGCAACATGCTTCTTATTTCGGCCTGAGCGTCCGGAGCCCTAGGCACGGTTGCCAGTTGGGCTACCTTAGCTGCAGGCTGTACCGTGTTTCCCCTTCCTGCCGCCATTTGGGCGTAGGAGATCTGGGGATTGACGGGTGTTGTTGTAGGAGCACGCGTTGATGGGCGTACCACTACCGCTGTCTGCCTAGCTGCTTTATTAGTACGAATTTGCTGAAAGGCTGAGCAACCCCGATAATTAGCAGGGTGCCCCTCCTTTCCGCAAAGTGCACATTTAAGCTGGGTCATATCATCGACCCTTTCCTCACCGAGTTTACACTCCCCCTTAATGTGGTTCTCACCACACTTCACTGCATTTCGCAGTTTGCTGCAGCGTGGCCGAACCTTTGGCAGCGCATGCATTGAAGCATGTCGCCGCGTCTCTTTAATTTATCCCAAGTTACAACCTGGTAGTTGAGGACGGAGATACTCCTCAAACTATCCAGTTTGCTGCTGGGCGAAAGTTGAACCAGGAAGAACGGCAAAGACCGCTTCTCCCGTCTGGCTCTGACCGTGGTAAACGGCTTGACCCCGATAAACTCGAGATCGCCGCTCGCTTTTTCACGGAGCTCCTTATAGAGCACCTCTGGTTCCGTGCAGGAATCTATGCCCTTCAAGAGGACCGTTTGACATTTATCCACTTTGGGGGTAAAACTGAAGAACTCAGTCGTGGATTGTTTTAGCAAATCTTTTATAATTTTGTGCTGCACCACTGTGGTGCAGTGGATAGCATGCCTATCGTTGCTTAAGCGTTTAATATAAAAATTTTGGCCTATGGCCGACTTACACAGTTCAATGGTATCCTTTAACTCCATCTTATAAGTATTGATGGGTGGCACCTTTTCCTTCTTGTTGTTTGTGGGCTGTGGCTGCTGCTGATGTTCGCTCTGCTGCTTCCCCTGCTGTTGTTTCTGCTGCTGCTGGTTCTGCTGCTGTTGGTTTTGCCGCTGGTTGATCTGCTGCTGCTGCTGCTTATTTTGTTGCTTATTTTCCTGGTTCTGTTGTTGTTGCTTATGTTTTTGTTGCTGCTGTGACTGTTCGTTTTGCAGCTGTTGTTGTGGCTGCTTCTGTTGTGGCAGCTGTTCTTGTTGCTGCTGTTCTAGTGGGTTTCGTTGTTGCTGCTGTGAAGCCACTTGATTATGCGCCCCTTGCTGTGGCGCCTGCTCTCCTTTCCTCTGCTCGCGCTCCTGTTTTTCTTTCTCGCGACGAGCTTCTTGTTTAGCTTTTAGTTTTTCTATCAGGGGCGTGAGCATGGCATTGAGACGTTCCATCTCCCCCTGTATAGCACCGATCTTTTCATTGATGGCCTGCTCCTCTGCTATTTCTTGTGCCTCGCATTCTTCCTCGGAGGACGCCTCTGGTGAGGTTAAGTCAACAAACAGGTTGTTGTTGCTTTCACCTGTGGTATACAATCCCTCACCACCTTCGGACATGTATTCAATGTCGTCATCGGATGGCGAGGTGTTTAGCTGTCGTTGGATCTTTGCTGCTGCTGTAGTTTTTGCTGTGCGCGCCGTCTCCTTCACCCCGGCTGGCAGCTGGGCTGAGGTGATGGTGGAGCGGCGCACAGTGGGGCACCTTGTATGGGAGAGTGGAAAAAATTCCCTAAAAGCTTAACCACTTGACCGATTTTAATGAAATTTTCAGACATGTTAGTTACTAAGCCGAAAAACCAATACAATAAATATCCGCCCACTGCCACGCCTACTTAAAAAAAAAAGTAATTTGTCGTTAAAATTTTTACAAATTTGGATGTTAACTAAACCTTGAACAACTATTTTTTGGAAATTGGGCTAGAAAAGTTCTTACAACGCCCATTTTGTGGGCGTTTTTTGACTTTTTTTTGTATGGAACTAGTCTTAGTTCGATAAAATCTGAATAAAATTATTCATTTCCATTAAATTCTGAGACATGACAAAGAACAGTATAAGGAATTATTACAGAATAATTCCACTGACTGATACGCCCACACAAAAATTCATATAATTAACATTGGGGAATTCTTTGAATCCTTTTGTGCATTGCTTTCTGAAGAACCTTGATTGCTCTTTACTTTATAGTTTTTTTTTATTTCAAGTTAGAAAATTAATAAAAATAGAATAAGTATCTTGCTGGGATCGCAGCATTCTTCAAAGTCATTAACTGGGCTTCCACTATGTCTAGTATACGATACCTACATCAGCGTCAACATTATCATTACTTACCAGTTTCACTTGGAATGTCCCCTTTTACCAATTACGGTACTTATGACGAAAAATATTTGTTTTGTAAGACTCATCACGGTACCTATCGCGGATTGAATTTGAATAAAAAAATGTTTGGTAATCACTAAAAATATATTGAAGCTTTTTTTCGCTCAAATGTGAATATTGTAATTTAAAAAACATTCAAATGACTCTTCTTTTCTAAAATTAAATCCACTAAAACTGAATAAGCTATCGAAATAACAGCTGATAGCGTGACTATGTGGAGTAACTAACAAACGCTGAATGAAACCGACAGTTAAGTTGACCTTTGAAATTGTTATTATCAAGTTACTAGGGGCTTACGGTAAAACAGTTGTGTTTACACAAGCGAACCAGTCAGATGATCACTACATTAAATTTTAGATCAAACTGCAAAATTATTGAAGTTTAAATTGCGATGCCTACATATATATGTATATCGTAATTTTAACTACCAAACTGTAAAATTTAATTTTCATGATGTGACAGTGAGTTTTAATGAAGAAATATTACTGATTATCATATTACACATTATTATATTGTTGAATAAAAACTACGATGTGACAACGTAACTTTTCAAATTGTTCTTATATAAAACCCTTGTTGTTATTATTACGATTTTAAATCGTTAAAAATGGATTCTAAATACTAAAATATAAAATAAAATACTTCATATTTACCAACATTTTCGGGCCCCTAGCTTACGATATCAATATCGTTATTTTTACTTTAACTTTTTTGTTTTAGTGTATGACTTTCCCGCACTTCAAATGGCCCTGAAAATCGAATCCGGACGGTTCCGGATGCGTTCTTTGCTGAAAATTGTTCCTTACACTCTACACTATTCGCCAAAAACAACGGGACACTGGCGGCAAATGGCGCTAGTACTTAAAACCTTATGAGACTAAAAATAATCGCTAATTTTGAGTTTTTTTCGCTTCAAATATTTCTTATATAATTTTTCCCGCTCAATAAATGTATTGGTATTACTTATTGGTATATCTTAATCCCATAAATAGAAGAATCATTAAAAAAATTTCAGAATTTAGCGTAAACGAATCGTTCGAAAACCACCCCTGATTTTATCTATTTCTCCTCATTTTCTTGTTTGGACGATAAACTCCGGGCTTACATATATTTTATCTGCAAACGGTTATCATTTCTTGATTTAACAACTATTTTACTATAAGAAACGAATAATGAAACATAAAAATTGAAACTTTTGAAAATTGAATTTTTTCCACGTTTTCCCCACTGTGCGGCGCTTGACGAGGTTCGGCGCACAGCTAATCCTCTTCCTCCTCTTGTTCTTGGTGTCGGCTGTTGGTGCCGTTGATGCATTTGCCGTTGTTGCTACGGCACTCGACGACGGTATGGCTGGTGGTGCCATAGCCTTCTTTGATGCTGTTGGTGCTGGTGCACTTGCTGTTGCTAAGGCTGGTGGTGGTGCCATAGCTTGCTTGCTTGTTGTTGTTGTTGGGACACCTTTCGATGCCCCCGCCGTTTTTTTGCTTTCCATTAGCCGCTTATCCCTCTCGATGATGTTTTCCACCTCTCGATTATGGAAAAAAGCGGCCAAAAATCTACTGCCCGACTGGGACTCGAACCCACTACCTTCGGATTCTCGGTCCGCCACCTTTTTTTTTTTTTTTTTTTTTTAAATTCATTTTTATTTTTCCATTATCTTAAAACTATCTTAAAGCTAGACAAAAATTCATAAAAACTAGCCTACTTATCAATATCTTACAACTAACTTACTGGCCCCATTCGGGCGCTCTAAGTTAAACTACTAACTTAATGCTAATGCCTTTCGGCCTAAGAACTATCTTAAAACTAGAATCCATATCGGTTTTATTTTTCACCGAGAAGAATTTATAAAAAACTCGGTATCTTTGTCTTTATTTTTTTGCTTTATATAAAACTTACAAACTAAATAAAACTAAATTAAAACTAATTAAAACTAATTATAACTAATTAAAACTAATTAAAACTACTATAAAACTACTTAAAGCTACTTACAAACTACTTACAGACTACTTACAAACTAGAACAGCCACAGCAAGCATTTTCGGGTTTTTATAGTTTTTTTGTGTTTTTATTGGTTTTATAATTTTTTTGTGTTTTTATTGGTTTTATCATTTTTTTTTTTTTTTTTTTTTTTTTTTTGGTGCCACCCTGACTGTCCCTACTTAAAACTAACTACCTAAACCTATGTAAGTCGGCCATGGCATAGAAAAATGCAGTCAACTTTTAAATATCCGAAGAATCTTCGTGTTCAGGTTTCAAGCACCAGAACTGGTTCTCCTGCTTTACCCTATCTCTTCGGTCCCGATCGGACACAGTCCTACTGAACCGAAGGTGCTCGGCTCCGTCTTGTGCGAGGACGTCTCGACTGTAAAGGAGCCGCCGATCTACAGTTCTACGGCCGACGTGGTAGATTAGCGGAACCGCCGTTCTATCCTGGATCAGCCCTCGACTGTCTAAGTAGAGGAATGCATCGGGCGGAATAAAGCCGCTTAGACGCACACTCTCGTAGTAATCGTTTTTAGGGTAATAAGCCCCAAAAATTAAGCTGTTGGTCGAGGACATTGCTCTCGCAATGTGACCTCGAATAAGCTTCAGCAAGAAATTATCTATCCTGTTTATGTTGGCGCCGTTGTATAGAACCAGGTTGGAATAATAATGTTTGTACTCCGACTCTGGTGTTCTGTGTAATCCAAGGCAGCGTCTAAGACACTGCCTCTCAAACACCCGAATCTTTTCCATTTGAGATGGGGCAACGTTGAACCAAACCGGGCACCCATAGGCAATCATCGGCCGTATGAGGGCCATGTAGCAAATCACCTTCACCCTGCTGTCAAGCCGGCTGCTATAAAACAACCGTTTTGTCAGGGCAAAAGCTCCCCTAGCCCTGGATAGAGCAGCATTTATATGTCTGTCGAAATACAAATACTGATCCATCCAGATGCCAAGGTACTTTACTACACTTTTACTCGCCAGTGGCTGTCCATTTGGCCCTACGATCACCAGCTTACGCCAGTTCTTTCTCGTATCCCTTGTGGCTCCACGCAGCGGAGTCCTAAACAAGATAGTTTCTGATTTCTGAAAGTTGATTTTCAACTTCCAGTCATCGCAATATCGCTGAATCTTCTCGAAGTCACGCTGCAAAAGAATTCTGATGACCTCGACTTTTGGAGCTGTTCTGTACGCAATTAGATCGTCGGCATACGCAATTGCCTGAGTTAGACTACTTATCAGATCGCTGGTGTAAATGCTGAATAGAATCGGCGAGTTGACCGCTCCCTGCTGAAGACCATTTTTGATATTAAAGGTTGTGGCAGAAGTCACATTGCCACTCTTGACAACAAACTTTCTACCATTGAGCATATCATAAAGCATATATAATAGTGGTTTACTAATGCCAAGTCTGGTCAGCTTTAGATAAAGACCCTCTAGCCATACGGTGTCGAAGGCCTTCTCCAAATCAACCAGACAGGCACCCGTACACTGCTTTTTAGATTTGTTCCATTGGACATCAGAAACGAGTTTAGACGCGGCATGAATGGTGTCATGTCCCGCCTTAAAACCGAACTGATTATCCGGTATGATATTATTGTCCTCTGCCCACTTTGACAGAGCTCTATTGATAACTTTTTCGAATACCTTGCTGATACTCGGAAGAAGACTTATCGACCGGAGATTCGCCGGATTGGAGTTGTCCTTTCCCTTTTTCGGGAGAGGATGCACCACGGCTGTCTTCCACCGCACTGGATAATATGCATTATTCAGAGCGTTGTTAAACAGTGTGGTATAAATGTCTACAGCTTCTTGCGGTAAATGTCGAAGTACAACGTTGGATATGCCATCGACTCTTGCTGACTTCTTCTTCTTTAATGAATCGAAGATGAGCTGAAGCTCCACCTTCGTAATTAAAAGGGAACTGGGCCCATTTCGCTCGGCGATTATGGCGTTTGCCAAATGATCTTCATTGAACCCGGTGAAACCGAGGTTCTCTGATCGCCATTGCGTTATGTCATTCCGAAGGTAGAAGTGGTGGAGCAAGGCTCTGTTTTCCAGGTCATGGTTCGGGCGAATGCATCCATTCACCTTGTACACTTGCTGGAAAGCAGCCCCCACAGCCTCCACTTTCTCCTGCGGATCTTCGACAATAAAGAGGTTATCGTCCAAGACGGCGTCCTCTGGATCAATTCCTGCTGTCAGAAGTACGTCTCTGTTTTCTGTCGTTCTCTGGAGCTTAAGACACGGAAGGTCGTTCTGATCATTCCTTCTAAATATCTTGTTAATTTGGGGAAACATACTCGGGTCGCTAGAATTAACGGCCCGGATTTTGTTATCCCAGTACAAATTAATCGACAACCGATAGTTTTCCTTTATAAGTTGGTTGATGTTCTTGATCGACGACTTCAGCGTCCTAATCTCCAGATTGTGTGGGTCAGTAAATCGTCTGTACAAGAGTTTGAGTCTTGTCAGCAGTCCACTTTTTTGTCTGTGTAATGCGTCAATGGTCGCATTCCGGTACATGTCGGTTGCGTCCCGTTGTTTGTACTTTGGTATCGTTCTGTCCATTGTTCGTTTGATTGTCTCGTCCATTTGTTCAAGATATTGGTCTATTTCGTTATTTGTCAAATTCCTGTCATTTGGTGGGGATATATTATTCGAACTGATTCCGCTCGATAAGGCGTTGGTAAAGCGTGGCCAGCGCACCTTACTGTAATTGTAAGTATGCACAGGCACATACTCATCCAACTCCACGAGCTCGTTCGGAAGCTGTATTACGGCGGCGAGTCCGCAGTGGTCACTGTCGTACTCGATCGTTCGTAAACAGTTTCTTGGTCTTTGACCCACAGTGTCCGTAACTGTCAGTCTTGAGTCTATTAGCAATAGATCCAGATAGGCACCGCTTCTTGGAAACGATGGCCGATCCGTAGCAAGCAGGTCAACACCATATTCAGTGTTATATAGACTCATCCAATTAAAAAGATGAATACCTCTTGGATTTTGTGTTTGATTTCCCCAATCTAGGTGTTTGGCATTCAAATCACCGGCCATGAGAAAGTAATTTTCTTCCAAGCTCAAGCGTAGACATTCGAAAAGTTTTTCAAGCTCTGTCATAAAATCAGTTGGCTGAGGTGATTCCGGTGCATAAGCCGCGATCACATACATTCGCTTCCCCTGTTGGAGAGGAATGCACACGATGCACGCCTCTAACAGCCGAAATCTGCGCAGTTCACTATTATATATAACTTTATGATTAATGCCTTTTCGTATGAAGATTGCGACGCCCCCCCCTTGAGTGGAGTTGGTTCGATCTCTTCTAACGATATTGTAATTGTTGTTAGTCAACTTATGTTTCTGGTTCAGCTTAGTTTCGCTGGCCATAAACACATCTGGACTCTGGTCTTTCAACAATTGGAAAAGATTAGCTCTACAATCGGTCCTAATCAGTGAATTTACATTCACAGCAAGGATCCTAAGAGGCCTCTCCGACAGCGCGCCTTTAACCTCTAATTTGCGTTAAGCTAGGCAAAACAGAGTAGATATAGTCCACCCTATTCGCCTGCTCCCTTATCTCTTTCTGAAGTCCTGTCAACTGGCCTTGAATTGCCAGCAACATGCTTCTTATTTCGGCCTGAGCGTCCGGAGCCCTAGGCACGAGGGCCGGCTGGGCTACCTTAGCTGCAGGCTGTACCGTGTTTCCCCTTCCTGCCGCCATTTGGGCGTAGGAGATCTGGGGATTGACGGGTGTTGTTGTAGGAGCACGCGTTGATGGGCGTACCACTACCTCTGTCTGCCTAGCTGCTTTATTGGTACGAATTTGCTGAAAAGCTGAGCAACCCCGATAATAAGCAGGGTGCCCCTCCTTTCCACAAAGTGCACATTTAAGCTGGGTCATATCATCGACCCTTTCCTCACCGAGTTTACACTCTCCCTTAATGTGGTTCTCACCACACTTCACGCAGCGTGACTGCATTTCGCAGTTTGCTGCAGCGTGGCCGAACCTTGGCATTGAAGCATGTCGCCGCGTCTCTTTAATTTATCCCAAGTTACAACCTGGTAGTTGAGGACGGAGATACTCCTCAAACTATCCAGTTTGCTGCTGGGCGAAAGTTGAACCAAGAAGAACGGCAAAGACCGCTTCTCCCGTCTGGCTCTGACTGTAGTGAACGGCTTGACCCCGATAAACTCGAGATCGCCGCTCGCTTTTTCACAGAGCTCCTTATAGAGCACCTCTGGTTCCGTGCAGGAATCTATGCCCTTCAAGAGGACCGTTTGACATTTATCCACTTTGGGGGTAAAACTGAAGAACTCAGTCGTGGATTTTTTTAAAAGTTCTTTAATTATCTTATGTTGCGCCACTGTGTAGCAGTGGATCGCATGTCTATCTTTGCTTAGGCGTTTAATAAAAAAGTTTTGGCCTATGGCCGACTTACACAGGTCTATGGTTTCCTGAAGCTCCATTTTATAGGTGTTAATTGGTGGCACCTTTTCTTTTTTATTTTGGTTTTGGGGCGGCTGTGGCTGCTGCTGATGAATTCTCTGCTGCTGCTCGTTCCGCTGCTGTTGGTTCTGCTCCTGTGGTTGCTGCTGCTGCTGCTGTTGTCGTGTTTGTTGTTTTGGGCGTTGCTCCTTCGGTTGTTGCTGTGGCTGCTCTGTGGGCAGCTGTTGTTGTTGCTGCTTACTTTTGGGCTGCTGTGGCAGTTGCTGCTGTTGAGCTCGGGGATTTGGCACTTGCTGTTCTTGTTGTGGCGCTGCTGATATTTGTGGCGCCTGTGCCGCTTTTTTTTGCTCGCGCTCCTGTCTCTCCCGTTCACGTCGAGCTTCTTGTTTTGCCTTTAAGGCTTGAATCAGTGGGGTTATGACGGCATTAAGACGTTCCATCTCCCCCCGGATTACGTCGATCTTTTTACTGATGGCTTGCTCATCCATTGCTTCTTGTGCCTCAATTTCCTCTTCGGAGGACGCCTCTGGTGAGGTTAAATCTACAAGCAGGTTGTTGGTGCTGTCGCCTGTTGTATAAAATCCCTCGCCACCCTCGGACATATATTCGATGTCATCGTCGGATGGCGAGGTATTCAATTGTTGTTGAAATTTAGCTGCTGCTGAAGTTTTTGCTGTGCGCGCCGTCTCCTTCACCCCAGCTGGCAGCTGGGCTGAGGTGGTGGTGGAGCGGCGCTTAACGAGGTTCGGCGCACAGCTTATCCTCTTCCTCCTCTTCTGGTGTGTGTCGGCTGTTGGTGCCGTTGCTGTTTTTGCCGTTTTTGCTACGGCACTAGCTGACGGTATGGCTGGTGGTGCCATCGCCTTAGTTGATGTTGTTGGTGCTGATGCACTTGCTGTAGCTTGGGCTTGTGGTGCCAAAGCTTGCTTCATTGTTGTTGTTGTTGCTGGAACACCTTTCGATGTCCCCGCCGTTTTGTTTGTGTCTTTATGCCGCTTATCACTCGCGATTATATTTTCTACCTCGCGATTGTGAAAAAAAGCGGCTAAAAGTTTTTTCCCTGACTGGGACTCGAACCCACTACCTTCGGATTCTCGGTCCGCCACCTCTCCCACTGAGCTATACTAGCTATTGGAAATAGCTTGCTTTGAATTAAACTTCACTTGGTCACTCCGAATATAAATAATTGAACTAACTGGGAAGCCGAAAACGTGCGAACACTTCCACAGATCGAGATCGACTGGGTCCGCCACCTCTTCCTCTAAGCTATCGACGCTATTGAAAATATCTTGATTTAAACTTTACTTTTAGTAGTCACTCCGATAAATTACTTTAAATAAACTGGGAAGCCGAAAACGTGTTATCACCTCCACAGTACGAGATCGACTCAGTCCATCACTCTACCCACTCAGCCATCTTAGATATAAAATGGAAGATGGAAGAATGGAAGATACATGCTGGCTCCACAAGATATGAACGATGTCCAACATCCAAACCACAATCCAATCAGCAAACTGATTTGTATGGATATGTCACTGCACGGACATGGATTTTTGAGATTCCATTGTTTTTTTTTTTATACATGTTCATAATCCGACCATGGCTCATGCCCAGTGGAGCCACCTTGTTAATAACAAATTTGTAACCCGTTCACACGAAGAAACAAGATGTACAAGATTTTTTTTCAAATCGCTTGTTTATTATTGAAATTAAAATCTGAAGAGCTGAGTGGTTGATTGTAAATTCAATTCAATTAAGACATTTGTAAAATTTCGTTAAGCATAAAAAGGAGAATGTTATAGAGCTTCGAAAATGATTTCGGAAAATCTTCTTGGAGGCCCCGTACGCAGATCTTTTAAAAGCTTCAAATTCTATACGATCTATAAGAAGTTTTAACGAGCGCTATTCGAAATCTTAGTGAAATTATGGCTTTGACAGATAGCTTCAGAAATGTTTCTATAAAAGTAAACACGCAACTATAATAGAAAGTCTTATAATACCTATTAGAAGCCGACAATACAGCTCTTACAGAGGTTGTAGGAAAATGGGGGAAAAAATATAATTCTTTTTACTTTCAATTTCTTTTAAGTGATTTTTGCCGCATTTAATGTTTGTTAAACCTGAAACTATTATTTGTTTTCAATTATTTGTTGATTAATTAATTGGAAATAATTATAAAACACAAGAATTTTTCTTACCTGTCTAGGAATCGAACACGGAACTCCTGCGTTAGAGTCCATCACTCTTTTTTTTTTTTTTTTTTTTATAAATTCATTTTTATTTTTCATTCATCTTAAAACTATCTTAAAGCTAGACAAAAATTCATAAAAACTAGCCTACTTATCAATATCTTACAACTAACTTACTGGCCCCATTCGGGCGCTCTAAGTTAAACTAATAACTTAATGCTAATGCCTTTCGGCCTACGAACTATCTTAAAACTAGAATTCATTTCGGTTTTATTTTTCACCGAGAAGAATTTTAAAAAAACTCGGTATCTATGACTTTATTTTTGTGTTTTATATAAAACTTACAAACTAAATAAAACTAAATTAAAACTAATTATAACTAATTAAAACTAATTAAAACTAATTAAAACTAATTAAAACTACTATAAAACTACTTAAAGCTACTTACAAATTACTTACAGACTACTTACAAACTAGAACAGCCACAGCAAGCATTTTCGGGTTTTTAGAGTTTGTTTGTGTTTTTATTGGTTTTATAATTTTTTTTTGTGTTTTTATTGGTTTTATAATTTTTTTGTGTTTTTTTTTTTTTTTTTTTGTGTTTTTTTTTTTTTTTTTTTTTTTTTTTTTTTGGTGCCACCCTGACTGTCCCTACTTAAAACTAACTACCTAAACCTATGTAAGTCGGCCATGGCATAGAAAAATGCAGTCAACTTTTAAATATCCGAAGAATCTTCGTGTTCAGGTTTCAACCACCAGAACTGGTTCTCCTGCTTTACCCTATCTCTTCGGTCCCGATCGGACACAGTCCTACTGAACCGAAGGTGCTCCGCTCCGTGTGCGAGGACGTCTCGACTGTAAAGGAGCCGCCGATCTACAGTTCTACGGCCGACGTGGTAGATTAGCGGAACCGCCGTTCTATCCTGGATCAGCCCTCGACTGTCTAAGTAGAGGAATGCATCGGGCGGAATAAAGCCGCTTAGACGCACACTCTCGTAATAGTCGTTTTTAGGGTAATAAGCCCCAAAAATTAAGCTGTTGGTCGAGGACATTGCTCTCGCAATGTGACCTCGAATAAGCTTCAG
The DNA here is from genome assembly GCA_963921185.1 of Dasysyrphus tricinctus. Taxonomy (NCBI): domain Eukaryota; kingdom Metazoa; phylum Arthropoda; class Insecta; order Diptera; family Syrphidae; genus Dasysyrphus; species Dasysyrphus tricinctus. The sequence goes on from OY992531.1 coordinate 131,961,396, forward strand.
CAAGAAATTATCTATCCTGTTTATGTTGGCACCGTTGTATAGAACCAGGTTGGAATAATAATGTTTGTACTCCGACTCTGGTGTTCTGTGTAATCCAAGGCAGCGTCTAAGACACTGCCTCTCAAACACCCGAATCTTTTCCATTTGAGATGGGGCAACGTTAAACCAAACCGGGCACCCATAGGCAATCATCGGCCGTATGAGGGCCATGTAGCAAATCACCTTCACCCTGCTGTCAAGCCGGCTGCTATAAAACAACCGTTTAGTCAGGGTAAAAGCTCCCCTAGCCCTGGACAGAGCAGCATTTATATGTCTGTCGAAATACAAATACTGATCCATCCAGATGCCAAGGTACTTTACCACACTTTTACTCGCCAGTGGCTGTTGATTTTTAACTTCCAGTCATCGCAATATCGCTGAATCTTCTCGAAGTCACGCTGCAAAAGAATTCTGATGACCTCGACTTTTGGAGCTGTTCTGTACGCAATTAGATCGTCGGCATACGCAATTGCCTGAGTTAGACTACTTATCAGATCGCTGGTGTAAATGCTGAATAGAATCGGCGAGTTGACCGCTCCCTGCTGAAGACCATTTTTAATATTAAAGGTTGTGGCAGAAGTCACATTGCCACTCTTGACAACAAACTTTCTACCATTGAGCATATCATAAAGCATATATAACAGTGGTTTACTAATGCCTAGTCTGGTCAGCTTTAGATAAAGACCCTCTAGCCATACGGTGTCGAAGGCCTTCTCCAAATCAACCAGACAGGCACCCGTACACTGCTTTTTTGATTTGTTCCATTGGACATCAGAAACGAGTTTAGACGCGGCATGAATGGTGTCATGTCCCGCCTTAAAACCGAACTGATTATCCGGTATGATATTATAGTCCTCTGCCCACTTAGACAGAGCTCTATTAATAACTTTTTCGAATACCTTGCTGATACTCGGAAGAAGACTTATCGACCGGAGATTCGCCGGATTGGAGTTGTCCTTTCCCTTTTTCGGGAGAGGATGCACCATAGCTGTCTTCCACCGCACTGGATAATATGCATTATTCAGAGCGTTGTTAAACAGTGTGGTATAAATGTCTACTGCTTCTTGGGGTAAATGTCGAAGTACAACGTTGGATATGCCATCGACTCCTGCTGACTTCTTCTTCTTTAATGAATCGAAGATAAGCTGAAGCTCCACCTTCGTAATTAACAGGGAACTTGGCCCATTTCGCTCGGCGATTATGGCGTTTGCCAAATGATCTTCATTGAACCCGGTGAAACCGAGGTTCTCTGATCGCCATTGCGTTATGTCATTCCGAAGGTAGAAGTGGTGGAGCAAGGCTCTGTTTTCCAGGTCATGGTTCGGGCGAATGCATGCATTCACCTTGTACACTTGCTGGAAAGCAGCCCCCACAGCCTCCACTTTCTCCTGCGGATCCTCGACAATAAAGAGGTCATCGTCCAAGACGGCGTCCTCTGGATCAATTCCTGCTGTCAGAAGTACGTCTCTGTTGTCTGTCGTTCTCTGGAGCTTAAGACACGGAAGGTCGTTCTGATCATTCCTTCTAAATATTTTGTTAATTTGGGGAAACATACTCGGGTCGCTAGAATTAACAGCCCAAATTTTGTTATCCCAATACAAATTAATCGACTACCGATAATTTTCCATAATAAGCTGGTTGATGTTCTTGATCGACGACTTCAGTGTCCTAATCTCCAGATCGTGTAGGTCAGTAAACCTTCGGTACAAGAGTTTGAGTCTTGCCAGCAGTCCACTTTTTTGTCTGTGTAATGCGTCAATGGTCGCATTCCGGTACATGTCGGTTGCGTCCCGTTGTTTGTACTTTGGTATCGTTCTGTCCATTGTTCGTTTGATTGTCTCGTCCATTTGTTCAAGATATTGGTCTATTTCGTTATTTGTCAAATTCCTGTCATTTGGTGGGGATATATTATTCGAACTGATTTCGCTCGATAAGGCGTTGGTAAAGCGTGGCCAGCGCACCTTACTGTAATTGTAAGTATGCACAGGCACATACTCATCCAACTCCACGAGCTCGTTCGGAAGCTGTATTACGGCGGCGAGTCCGCAGTGGTCACTGTCGTACTCGATCGTTCGTAAACAGTTTCTTGGTCTTTGACCCACAGTGTCCGTAATTGTCAGTCTTGAGTCTATTAGCAATAGATCCAGATAGGCACCGCTTCTTGGAAACGATGGCCGATCCGTAGCCAGCAGGTCGACACCATATTCAGTGTTATATCGACTCATCCAATTAAAAAGATGAATACCTCTTGGATTCTGTATTTGATTTCCCCAATCTAGGTGTTTGGCATTCAAATCACCGGCCATGAGAAGTAATTTTCTTCCAAGCTCAAGCGTAGACATTCGAAAAGTTTTTCAAGCTCTGTCATAAAATCAGTTGGCTGAGGTGATTCCGGTGCATAAGCCGCAATCACATACATTCGCTTCCCCTGTTGGAGAGGAATGCACACGACGCACGCCTCTAACAGCCGAAATCTACGCAGATCACTGTTATATATAACTTTATGATTAATGCCTTTTCGTATGAAGATTGCGACGCCCCCCCCCCTTGAGTGGAGTTGGGTCGATCTCTTCTAACGATATTGTAATTATTGTTAGTCAACTTATGTTTCTCGGCCATGACCACCTTGGCCCTCTCCCAGGTAAAACCCTGGAGAATTTTATCGCTGAAGCAGAAAGGCAAAATATCAGCCTCATTATTGGGAGTGATGTCAATGCCCATCACACAGTATGGGGTAGTACTGATATTAACGATAGAGGTGAGTCTCTTTTCGATTTTATCCTAAATACTAACCTTATAGTAAGTAACGTAGGCAATGAACCAACTTTCGTTACCAGAAACAGACAAGAGGTTTTAGACTTAACTCTTGTCTCCGACAACATCTATCAAATGATTTTAAACTGGAAAGTTTCTAGTGATCACTCGTTCTCTGATCATATATACATTCAATTCAGCTTGAACGATGAACCTCCTGGCCAGCTAACTTTTCGTAATCATAGGAAAACAGACTGGCCCAAATACAGAGAAACACTTAAGAGACTTATTAAACCTGACATTTTAAGTGTTCCATCCAACAAAAACGATCTTGACAGCAAAGTCAATGATCTTACTTTAGCCCTAAACAAATCATTAGAAACCTCCTGTCCTCTTATTCTAATAAGGGGTAAAAGGAAGCCACATTGGTGGACTTCGGGGCTCGAACCGCTCAGAAAAAACTGTAGGAAACTTTTCAATCGAGTTAAAAGTACTAGAGTAATGTCCGATTGGGATTCCTATAAAGAATCACTAAAATTATATAAAAAAGAATTGAGGAAAACCAAACGATCTTCTTGGAGGACATTCTGTGGCAATATAGAAGAAGCCTCAGAAGCATCAAGATTAAGAATAATCCTCTCCACAAATCCAGTTATGCTTAGCTGCCTTCAAAATGCTGATGGCTCCTGGACCAACTCTTGCGAAGAATCGCTCAATTTGCTACTGGATACTCATTTTCCAGGCAGCTCACAGACTGTTAATAGCACTGCCCTTTACATTACAAGCGAAAAACTAACATTTCCACAAGGTCTGATTACAAGGGAAAAATTACAATGGGCACTCAATAGCTTCAAACCATACAAGTCGGCGGGGCCAGATGGCATCATTCCGGCTGAACTACAGATGAATTCAGAAGTAATTCTGCCGATTCTGGAAGTCATCTTCAATGGTTGCTTAAATCTGGTCCATATTCCGCTTCTATGGAGAGAAGTCAAAGTTGTGTTTATACCCAAAGCCGGTAAATGTTCCCACGTAAACCCTAAAGATTTAAGACCTATTAGCCTATCATCTTTCCTTCTAAAAACTTTTGAACGACTGATTGATATCGAACTAAGGTCAAGCATTGATACGAGACTACTGTCTACAGCTCAACATGCCTATTGCAAAGGGAAGTCAGTGGAGACAGCTCTCCACACACTAGTTCGTACCATCGAATATTCCCTCCATTATAAAGAATATACAATGGTTGCCTAGATTTTTTAGATTTAGATTTATTTTATTGTTTCACTTCATTGACAATATTTATAATATTATATTATAATATAAAGTTTAACGGTAATTCATTATTAATATATACATACATATTTCAATAATTCGGTAATAGTTTGAGTTATTATAAAGGGATTCATAAAGTAAAATTAAGTTCCAACATGAACTATTATGTGTTTGATATTATTTAGGTGGTTTATATTACATTTTATACATAATATAAATATAAGAATATAAGAAAAACAATAAGATAACACTTTGTGGTTAAAAGAAACCAGTAGCAAGTGTAATTACATCAATTAATAATAATTAAAAAACTAGAAATGAGCCGCAAAAGAAAAAAAGAAGTTAAGAGAACGCAGAAAAAAAAAATATCAAGGTTTTAATCAGTATACATGAAATATAACAAGAAAATTCATTTAAATGTGTAGAAGAAAACTCAAAAATAAGGGGAGGGATGAGACATGTAATGTACGTAAGAAAGTAGCAAAGATAGAAGTTGAATTGAATTCATAAAAAGTAAAGTTATGAGAATTAAGATACAACGTGCAGTAGAGTTTCCACCTCAGACCTAGAAAGTAACCAAACTTTAAGTTTTCTTAAAAATATGTGACCTTGGGTAACCAAGCTAGATAGTTCTAACGGCAGCTTCTTTAATATATAAGGTGCAATACAATTGATAAAACGTCTAGTGTGCTCTTTATTAACCCTTGGAACCACAACAGTAAGATTATTTCTAAGAGAATATGTATCGATTCTTCTATAGTTTATGTTTCCACTTCAAATGAAGAATATTTTAAGAGCTTTGTAGATAAAAAGATACCGAAGTGGTAGTATTTTTAGAGATTGAAATAAGGGAAGTGACGGTTCGAATCTACTTCTATATAACATCAATCGGATAATCATTTTATGCGCAACAATAATGGGAGTTAGATTACTAATGTACGCACAGCCCCAACAAACTAGTCCGTACTCCAATCAGGATTGAACTAGTGCATAATAAATAGATAAAAGCAGGGTACTAGGAACCAGTTTTCGTAGGTGATACATTTTACTAATTGAGATGTAAAGTATTTTTTTAAGAGACAATATATGAGACTTCCAATTTAATTTGCTATCTATCAGGACTCCTAGGTATTTGAACTCATTAACAAACTCTAAAACAAAACAATTATTCACGCAGTTTAGCTGGTTGCAATTTGTATGAAAGTAGATATTTTCAAGTACTAAGTTAGGATCAGACAACGAAAAACACATAGCCTTTGATTTAGAGCTCAAGACCATTTGATGGTAATTGAACCAGGTACCGAGCAGAAGGAGATCATGTTTAATTTGAAGGGTTACGTGTTCTAGAGAGCTTCCTGCGTAAGAGAGTGCAAGGTCATCTGCATAACCAATCATGTTACCTTTCAGAGGCAAGCTAAGGATAGAGTTGATATATACTAGAAACATGATGGGTCCGAGTACAGATCCTTGCGGTACGTCTGTATCAGGACATGACTCTTCCAAACTAAGCACCCCATTTACTCTGACCTGCTGTTTCCTATTTGACAAAAAGGACCTGAACCACTCATTAATATTCCCTCTAAAGCCGGCGTTATTCAGTTTTTCTATCAGAATTTCATGATTCACCAGATCAAAAGCTTTTGTTAAATCCAAGAATAAACCATCTGATTTGAGATTATTATCAAGTGAAGCGTATATTCTGCTCAGGAAGGCAATTATTGCATCTTCCGTCGATTTTCCTTTCGTAAAACCAAATTGAGATTTATTAAAAAATCTAGTTTTCTCAAAAAACACAAACATTTTACTAACTATAATCTTTTCAAATATTTTAGAAAAAACTGACAGCAAGGATATCGGTCTATAATTATTAGGATTGCTAGAATCTCCTTTTTTAAGAACTGGGACAATGATTGATGTTTTTAGTTTATCAGGGAAAATTCCACTTTGAAAACTTTTGTTTATAATAGAATTTAATGGTTTCAGAATTAAGTTCCCGACTTTTTTAACAACAAAATTGCCTACACCATCGATTTCACATGAGTTTTTTTGACTTTAAGCTGTTTATAACAGAGAGAAGTTCAAGGTCACTAACTGGGCCATAGAAAAACGAACAAGAAGTGTTGGTATCAAACAGTAGATTTCTATTTGCTTCAGTTAGGAGAACATCAACAACTGGCTTTGATTTTGAGGCAATATTTTTAAAGAAGGTGTTCAATTCATTCGATGTCTTCATTGCTGGTAGTAATTTTTTCTTCTATTATTAGTTTCTTTAGGCTGTGGTCATTTTTATCTTTGCACAAAATATCATTCACAATTCGCCATTGTTTCCGTGGGTTATAACGATTCTCCGCGAATAAATTTGAGTAATATGAAATTTTTTGATTGGCTACTAAATTCCGTACTCTAGCTTGCATTTCTCTGTATTCTTGCTTAGCAAGGGGATGATTTAACCTTTTCTTATTTCTAGCATGAAATTTATTTTTTTCTGCTATTACAACGCCAATTTCATTCGTCAACCATGGCTTAATTTTTTTAATTTTGATTTTAGGTATTATGATTTTGCATGCATCAATATAATTTTTAAGTATGTCTATGAAAATAGAAAAGGCAATAGAAGGACAATCACTGTTATATACAGATGTCCACGGCTCTTTTGTCAAATCTTTTTTGAGCTTCAGAAAGTCAATTTTAACAACCTGATCATTCAAAGAAGATTCAACATTGTCATTAAAAGCATTAAGTGTAGTAAGGAAATTTTTAAAAGTAATGCCAGTAGTAAAATGGTCAGTAATGTTAAGTTCAAGAACATATGGATGCACATTAAACATATCTCTAGACTTAAGAAAGACATGGTCGATACATGTTTTCGACTGGTTAAATACTCTTGTCGGCCTATCAATTAATGACTGATATCCCATTGATGACAATAAAAGTAGATACTCCTCGCTTGTCCTTGTCATGTTCAGAATATCTATATTAATATCACCAATTATACAAGCACTATTATTATTTAATGAGCACAATAGATATTTAAGATCATTAAAACAAATATCGCAATGAACAAATTGGAGACGATAAACACACACAAAGTACATAGATTTCTCACCTACTTTCATCTTAAGAAGAACAACATCTGAACATTCAAAGTCTGGAGTAGAAACCTCTACCTCAAGATCTAGATCATTCTTCACAAATACAACTGTCCCACCGGCTGAATACTTTTCATTACACTTTGCATACCGACTATAACCCGGAAGCGTATAGTTACAAACTTCATTATAAAACACCCAAGTTTCAGTTAAGACAATTACTTGTGGTAATGATATAAAACAATTTTCAAAATAGGCACACATTGTATCAAAATTCTTTCTAAGGCTTCTTATATTTTGATGAACAACCGTTAAATCTATTGACAAATTACAATACTTAGAACCAACATAAACATCATTGCACTGACTTACAACATTAAGATCTAAAAGGTCATTTAAATTTTCTAACATGGTTTATAATACTTTTTTGTTTTTGATATATAGAGAAATAACTATAACTCTTTCAGATCGTCGAGTCTCCGAATAAAAATGACCTTAGCTCCAGCTTCACGCCTCATCAATATTTTACCCCTCCTTACCCACAGATATTCGTAGTTGTAATGTTTTTTTGCCAGCTTAGCCTCCCTAAGAAGAGATTTCATCTCACCAGACAGCCAGTCATTAATGAAAATAGTGCCAGTAGAAGAAGAATTAATAATTTCTGCCTTGACCGATCTTTTTTTTCATACATCGTTGACAGTATTTTCTCTTTCATGCACCTTCGCACCATCTTCACCATAATAGCACCAGACTCAGAGCTCATCTTTCTTGTCCCGCTTGTTTTCATTTGTTTTCTGTAGCAAAAATCAATATCATCATTGGATATATCAATACCGAGGCCATCAGAGAATATTTTTGTTACGGTGTTATTCACGCATTCGTTGTCAATAACAGGAACATTGTGAAGCTCTAAATAATTTGCATGAAGTAGCCATTCAGCATTGTTTAACCGCTCATTGCTTGCGTCAAGCTGTAGTTTAAGCTTATCGTTCTCCTCTTTGATTTCATTTGAGACTTTGGCTAACTGCTCCAATGTAGTCAGGCGAATATTCATAGCATCGAGAGTAGTCACTGTTGAAGTGAGAGTATTCTTTAGCTCTAATAATTGATCATAGATTTCTTTGAGCGTGATGTTAGAGGGATCGTCACTAGATGTTGTTTTAGCTAATGGAGATGATAACGGCAAATTTCCCAAGTTGTTACGCTTCTTAGTGCACTCTTCACAATTCCAACTTTTTTTGTTTTTGGTGTAATATTCGATTTCGTTAGAATTAAGCATTGCACAGTCAGCAAGGAAAACTTGTTTACACTCACTGCATCTTATTTTGCACAAATCTTCTCTACCAATTCTATTATTACACCCTTTACAAGACATTCTTATTCTCTCGCTCTCACGTCGTTCCTCTTCGGCGGCTAGATCACAACTAGATATAGAAGGTGCTTTTAATAACGTTGATACATCTGCAATCACATCTGCACTGGCTTCTCTGAATGTGGATGGGTCGCTTGGTGAACTGATTAATCAGATGCTTACAAGCAGGGTTATCAATTCAAAACTGGGCGGCTTTTCGGCAAGAAGATCTGTCAGTAGAGGTACACCGCAAGGCGGGTAGCTTTCTCCCCTTCTTTGGAATTTGGTAGTTAATGAACTGCTGAATACCTTAGAGGCAGAGAGCTACAGAGTGATTGCCTATGCGGATGACGTTGCTATAGCAGTATCAGGAAAACATCCTAACATTTTAGGAGATCTTCTACAAAACGCTCTAAACAAGCTAACACGATGGGCAGATCGATGCGGACTTGGAGTTAACCCCCATAAAACAGATCTTGTCCTCTTCTCCAGGAAATACAAAGTTCCGCAAACAGACCCCCCTATTATTAATGGTGTTCCACTAAAATTCTCAGACGAAGCTAAATACTTGGGTCTCATCTTAGATAAGAAGTTAAGTTGGAAACCTAACATACAAGAAAGAGTGAAAAAAGCCACAGTGGCACTTTTCTCCTGCAAAAAAGCCGTAGGTAGTAAATGGGGCCTCCAACCTCGTATTACTCACTGGCTATACATTTCGGTAATTAGACCGATTCTAACTTACGGCGTGGCAGTATGGTGGACTGCCTTGGATAAAGCGACACATCGCGACAAACTAAGCAAAGTCCAAAGAACAGCATGTCTATGTACTACTGGAGCACTTCGGTTGACTCCTTCCGCTGCATTAGACACTCTTCTCCATCTGACACCTCTCGATATTTTCAGCAAACAAACGGCCACGAGCACAGCCATTCGCCTCAAAGCCTCTTCACAGTGGATCAATAATGAGATTGGTCACTCCGCTATTCTGAATTCATTCGGAACACTTCCTAGTAACACTGACTACACAATCCCACTATTGAATTTCGATAAAAATTTTGAAGTGACCATACCTTCCAGATCCACCTGGGAGGATGTGGAATTCTTAGAAGATCAATCAATTCACTTCTACACTGACGGATCGAAGACCAAAGATGGGGTTGGTGGGGGAGTGTACTCTGAAAGACTAAATTTAAGTCTCTCATTCCGTCTTCCTAATCACTGTAGCGTATTCCAGGCGGAACTTCTAGCGATAAAAGAAGTACTGTCTTGGCTCAAAGAAAACGTGATATCATGCTCGGATATCCGCATCTTCTCTGATAGTCAAGCCGCCATTAAATCCCTGGACTCTGTCCGTACAAACTCTAGAACAGCCCTCAACTGTCGATCATCTCTGTTGGAGATGGCGCAACAGTTTAATATTCACCTTTGTTGGGTGCCGGGTCATAGTGACATTCCAGGTAATTGTAAAGCTGATGAAGTGGAACATTACCCATTACCCATTTTACCTGAAAAGGTAAACATTGGTATACCCATCGCTACGTGTAAACTTTTACTGAAGCAAGATGCGTTGAAGAGAACAAACACAAGGTGGGAAAACATCACTACTTGTTTGGCGACAAAACAAGTATGGCCAAACCTTGACCTGAAACGCTCCAAGTGTTTAATATCACTAAATAGAATGCACATTAGCTCTACTGTAGGTGTCATAACAGGACACTGTTTAATAGGCAGGCACGCAGCGCGGCTTGGCGTACCTTCAAACGATTTCTGCAGAAGCTGCATGGACGAGGAGGAAGAGGAAACGATTCCTCACCTTCTCTGCACATGCCCTGCTCTTTCCCTCAGACATAGGCTCCATTTGGGAGTTTACTTCTTTAACGATCCTAGTGATCTGGCAAACACAGACATTTATAGTCTCGCACGCTTCGTCAGGAGCTCAAAGTGGTTTTAGCGAGTAAGGAAGGAGTTTTTAAGATTCATGTGGTATCACAACGGACCAATTTTGGTCTAAGTGTGTCAGTACTTAGTATTGACAGCCACTTCTACCTAACCTAACCTTTGTTTCAGGTTCAGCTTAGTTTCGCTGGCCATAAACACATCTGGACTCTGGTCTTTCAACAATTGGAAAAGATTAGCTCTACGTTCGGTCCTAATCAGTGAATTTACATTCACAGCAAGGATCCTAAGAGGCCTCTCCGACAGCGCGCCTTTAACCTCTAATTTACGATAAGCTAGGCAAAACAGAGTAGATATAGTCCACCCTATTCGCCTGCTCCCTTATCTCTTTCTGAAGTCCTGTCAACTGGCCTTGAATTGCCAGCAACATGCTTCTTATTTCGGCCTGAGCGTCCGGAGCCCTAGGCACGGGGGCCAGTTGGGCTACCTTAGCTGCAGGCTGTACCGTGTTTCCCCTTCCTGCCGCCATTTGGGCGTAGGAGATCTGGGGATTGACGGGTGTTGTTGTAGGAGCACGCGTTGATGGGCGTACCACTACCGCTGTCTGCCTAGCTGCTTTATTAGTACGAATTTGCTGAAAGGCTGAGCAACCCCGATAATTAGCAGGGTGCCCTCCTTTCCGCAAAGTGCACATTTAAGCTGGGTCATATCATCGACCCTTTCTTCACCGAGTTTACACTCCCCCTTAATGTGGTTCTCACCACACTTCACTGCATTTCGCAGTTTGCTGCAGCGTGGCCGAACCTTTGGCAGCGCATGCATTGAAGCATGTCGCCGCGTCTCTTTAATTTATCCCAAGTTACAACCTGGTAGTTGAGGACGGAGATACTCCTCAAACTATCCAGTTTGCTGCTGGGCGAAAGTTGAACCAGGAAGAACGGCAAAGACCGCTTCTCCCGTCTGGCTCTGACCGTGGTAAACGGCTTGACCCCGATAAACTCGAGATCGCCGCTCGCTTTTTCACGGAGCTCCTTATAGAGCACCTCTGGTTCCGTGCAGGAATCTATGCCCTTCAAGAGGACCGTTTGACATTTATCCACTTTGGGGGTAAAACTGAAGAACTCAGTCGTGGATTGTTTTAGCAAATCTTTTATAATTTTGTGCTGCACCACTGTGGTGCAGTGGATAGCATGCCTATCGTTGCTTAAGCGTTTAATATAAAAATTTTGGCCTATGGCCGACTTACACAGTTCAATGGTATCCTTTAACTCCATCTTATATGTATTGATGGGTGGCACCTTTTCCTTCTTGTTGTTTGTGGGCTGTGGCTGCTGCTGATGTTCGCTCTGCTGCTTCGCCTGCTGTTGTTTCTGCTGCTGCTGGTTCTGCTGCTGTTGGTTTTGCCGCTGGTTGGTCTGCTGCTGCTGCTGCTTATTTTGTTGCTTATTTTCCTGGTTCTGTTGTTGTTGCTTATGTTTTTGTTGCTGCTGTGACTGTTCGTTTTGCAGCTGTTGTTGTGGCTGCTTCTGTTGTGGCAGCTGTTCTTGTTGCTGCTGTTCTAGTGGGTTTCGTTGTTGCTGCTGTGAAGCCACTTGATTATGCGCCCCTTGCTGTGGCGCCTGCTCTCCTTTCCTCTGCTCGCGCTCCTGTTTTTCTTTCTCGCGACGAGCTTCTTGTTTAGCTTTTAGTTTTTCTATCAGGGGCGTGAGCATGGCATTGAGACGTTCCATCTCCCCCTGTATAGCACCGATCTTTTCATTGATGGCCTGCTCCTGCTATTTCTTGTGCCTCGCATTCTTCCTCGGAGGACGCCTCTGGTGAGGTTAAGTCAACAAACAGGTTGTTGTTGCTTTCACCTGTGGTATACAATCCCTCGCCACCTTCGGACATGTATTCAATGTCGTCATCGGATGGCGAGGTGTTTAGCTGTCGTTGGATCTTTGCTGCTGCTGTAGTTTTTGCTGTGCGCGCCGTCTCCTTCACCCCGGCTGGCAGCTGGGCTGAGGTGATGGTGGAGCGGCGCTTGACGAGGTTCGGCGCACAGCTAATCCTCTTCCTCCTCTTGTTCTTGGTGTCGGCTGTTGGTGCCGTTGATGCATTTGCCGTTGTTGCTACGGCACTCGACGACGGTATGGCTGGTGGTGCCATAGCCTTCTTTGATGCTGTTGGTGCTGGTGCACTTGCTGTTGCTAAGGCTGGTGGTGGTGCCATAGCTTGCTTGCTTGTTGTTGTTGTTGGGACACCTTTCGATGCCCCCGCCGTTTTTTTGCTTTCCATTAGCCGCTTATCCCTCTCGATGATGTTTTCCACCTCTCGATTATGGAAAAAAGCGGCCAAAAATCTACTGCCCGACTGGGACTCGAACCCACTACCTTCGGATTCTCGGTCCACCACCTCTTCCTCTAAGCTATCGACGCTATTGAAAATATCTTGATTTAAACTTTACTTTTAGAAGTGATTTAAACTTTACTTTTAGAAGTCACTCCGATAAATTACTTTAAACAAACTGGGAAGCCGAAAACGTGTTATCACCTCCACAGTACGAGATTGACTCAGTCCATCACTCTACCCACTCAGCCATCTTAGATATAAAATGGAAGATGGAAGAATGGAAGATACATGCTGGCTCCACAAGATATGAACGATGTCCAACATCCAAACCACAATCCAATCAGCAAACTGATTTGTATGGATATGTCACTGCCAGACATGGATTTTTGAGACTCCATTGTTTTTTTTTTAAGCATGGTGTAAGCACCTTGTTAATAACAAATTTGTAACCCGTTCACACGAAGAAACAAGATGTACAAGATTTTTTTTTCAAATCGCTTGTTTATTATTGAAATTAAAATCTGAAGAGCTGAGTGGTTGATTTTAAATTCAATCGCCCATTGCCTGAGGTTAAGTCTAAGCTTTTGATTTTTCAAAATTTCATCTTCGTCATCGCTTTCTTGAAAACATTAGTCATTGAACTCGTGTGTGTTATCCTTCATAAAAGTTTCGCCTCTCATGCTGGTAGTGGGGTTCATATCTAAGTAGAGTATGAATATTTATATTTAAAAGAAAATTATAAACATACAAACAATGAAACACACTTAAATCTTCTGGCTCTGGAGATATTTGATTTATCGATGAAAGATTTATTAAATCTGAACTTTCTTGCCATCACGTCATTGTCTTTTATTTGCATTCTTTTGAAGATCTAAGTTACGAGCTCTCTGGAGCATTAAGGAACGTCTCACCGCAAGGGATCTATAATAATTTCCCGACTTTTTAATTTTTTCCACGAAGTAGACATATTCACACAAACAAAAAATTCACAAACAATGACGAAGATGAAATTTTGAAAAATCAAAAGCTTAGACTTAACCTCAGGCAATGGGCGATTGAATTTAAAATCAACCAGTCAGCTCTTCAGATTTTAATTTCAATAATAAACAAGCGATTTGAAAAAAAATCTTGTACATCTTGTTTCTTCGTGTGAATGGGTTACATTACAAATTTGTTATTAACAAGGTGGCTCGACTGGGCATGAGCCATGGTCGGATTATGAACATGTTTAAAAAAAAAACAATGGAGTCTCAAAAATCCATGTCCGTCCAGTGACATATCCATACAAATCAGTTTGCTGATTGGATTGTGGTTTGGATGTTGGACACCGTTCATATCTTGTGGAGCCAGCATGTAAGAATGGAAAATACTGATTAAGTTTTTGCATCTTCCATTTTATATCTAAGATGGCTGAGTGGGTAGAGTGATGGACTCTAACGCAGGAGTTCCGTGTTCGATTCCTAGACAGGTAAGAAAAATCTTTGTGTTTTATAATTATTTCCAATTCATTAATCAACAAATAATTATTGAAAACAAATAATAGTTTCAGGTTTAACAAACATTAAATGCGGTTAAAATCACTTAAAAGAAATTGAAAGTAAAAAGAATTATATTTTTTCCCCCATTTTCCTACAACCTCTGTAAGAGCTGTATTGTCGGCTTCTAATAGGTATTATAAGACTTTCTATTATAGTTGGGTGTTTATTTTTATAGAAACATTTCTGAAGCTATCTGTCAAAGCCATAATTTCACTAAGATTTCGAATAGCGCTCGTTAAAACTTCTTATAGATCGTATAGAATTTGAAGCTTTTAAAAGATCTGCGTACGGGGCCTCCAAGAAGATTTTCCGAAATCATTTTCGAAGTTCTATAATATTCTCCTTTTTATGCTTAACGAAATTTTACAAATGTCTTAAGCAAATCAGAAAGCCTTTTCAGTTAGGCCGAACAGAAGCTGAAATGTTAGTTGGGTACCCATCAAAGGGCACGGTAGTGCCCAGCCAAGTTCGCGGCACTACACCCTTTTTACAGGAACAAACTCAGGCGATTTTCAACCCCCCTCTAACTTCAGTACCGATAAAGTCAGAAACTTCAAATTCGGAGTATTTGCTGAACTGATCAAACACAGGTGGCTCACCAAATTTCAACTCTTTAGCATTAGTAGTTCCCAAGATATAGGACTTCAAAAATCGCAAAAACCGTAATTGACTGACTCACTAACTCACTGACTCACTGACTCACTGACTGACTGACTCACTGACTCACTGACAGATCATCAAAATTATGGAGCACTTCCCGACATCGTAGAAACTTGAAATTTCGCACAACGGTAGGCCTTGTGGTACATACAAAGGAAAAAATCGAAAATCTGCAATTTTCTATTCAGGGGCGTGGCATCCACCCACATTCTTAAAAATTCTTATAAATTATATGGAGCACTTCCGATTGTTGTAGAACGATGAAAATTGGTAGGTCGGTAGGCCTTGAAGTACTTAGAAGAAAACAAAAATCGAAAAATTGGACGTTTCAGTTCAGGGGGCGTGGTATCCACCCACATTCTCAAAAATTCTTATAAATTATATGAAGCACTTCCGATTGTTGTAGAACGATGAAAATTGGTAGGTCGGTTTGCCTTGAAGTACTTAGAAGAAAAAAAATCGATAAATTGGGAATTTCAGTTCAGGGGGCGTGGCATCGACCCACATTCTTAAAAATTCTTATAAACTATATGAAGCACTTCCGATTGTTGTAGAACGATGAAAATTGGTAGGTCGGTAGGACTTGAAGTACTTAGAAAGGAAAAAAAATCGAAAATTTGGAATTGTCCATTCAGGGGGGGGGGGGGGGGGTTGCCATCCACCCACTTTATCAGAATTGCTATTATTTGAAGGGAGCACTTTCGGTTGTCGTATTGATGAAATTTTGAAAAATCAAAAGCTTAGACTTAACCTCAGGCAATGGGCGATTGAATTTAAAATCAACCACTCAGCTCTTCAGATTTTAATTTCAATAATAAACAAGCGATTTGAAAAAAAAATCTTGTACATCTTGTTTCTTCGTGTGAATGGGTTACAAATTTGTTATTAACCAGGTGGCTCCACTGGGCATGAGCCATGGTCGGATTATGAACATGTTTAAAAAAAAAACAATGGAGTCTCAAAAATCCATGTCCGTGCAGTGACATATCCATACAAATCAGTTTGCTGATTGGATTGTGGTTTGGATGTTGGACATCGTTCATATCTTGTGGAGCCAGCATGTAAGAATAGAAAATACTGATTAAGTTTTTGCATCTTCCATTTTATATCTAAGATGGCTGAGTGGGTAGAGTGATGGACTCAGTCGATCTCGTATTGTGGAGGTGTTAACACGTTTTCGGCTTCCCAGTTTATTTAAAGTTATAATATCGGAGTGAATACCAAAAGTTTACTTAAAATCAAGCTATTTTCAATAGCATCGATAGCTCAGTGGTAGAGGTGGTGGACCGAGAATCCGAGGGTAGTGGGTTCGAGTCCCAGTCAGGGAAAAAAATTTTAGCCGCTTTTTTTCACAATCGCGAGGTGGAAAATATAATCGCGAGTGATAAGCGGCATAAGCAAACAAATAAAACGGCGGGGACATCGAAAGGTGTTCCAGCAGCAACAACAACAATGAAGCAAGCTATGGCACCACCAGCCTTAGCAACAGCAAGTTCATCAGCACCAACAACATCAACGAAGGCGATGGCACCACCAGCCATACCGTCAGCTAGTGCCGTAGCGAAAACGGCAAACCCAGCAACGGCACCAACAGCCGACACCAAAAACAAGAGGAGGAAGAGGATTAGCTGTGCGCCGAACCTTGTTAAGCGCCGCTCCACCACCACCTCAGCCCAGCTGCCAGCTGGGGTGAAGGAGACGGCGCGCATAGCAAAAACTTCAGCAGCAGCAAAGATACAACGTCAATTGAATACCTCGCCATACGACGATGACATCGAATATATGTAGGTCCGAGGGTGGCGAGGGACTGTACACAACAGGGGACAGTACAAACAACCTGCTTGTGGATTTAACTTCACCAGAGGCGTCCTCCGAAGAAGAAAATGAGGCGCAAGACGGACTGGATGAGCAAGCCATCAGTCAAAAGATCGACGCAATCCGGGGGGAGATGGAACGTCTCAATGCCGTCATAACCCCATTGATTCAAGCCTTAAAGGCAAAGCAAGAAGCTCGACGTGAATGGGAGAGACAGGAGCGCGAGCAAAAAAAAGCGGCACAGGTGCCACAAAAATCAGCAGCGCCACAACAAGAACAGCAAGTGCCAAATCCCCGAGCTCAACAGCAGCAACTGCCACAGCAGACCGAAAATAAGCAGCAACAACAACAGCTGCCGGCAGAGCAGCCACAGCAACAACCGAAGGAGCAACGCCCAAAACAACAAACACGACAACAGCAGCAGCAGCAGCAACCACAGGAAAAGAACCAACAGCAGCGGAACGAGCAGCAGCAGAGAGTTCAACAGCAGCAGCCACAGCCGCCCCAAAACCAAAATAAAAAAGAAAAGGTGCCACCAATTAACACCTATAAAATGGAGCTTCAGGAAACCATAGACCTGTGTAAGTCAGCCATAGGCCAAAACTTTTTTATAAAACGCTTAAGTAAAGATAGGCATGCGATCCACTGCTCTACAGTGGCGCAGCACAAAATAATTAAAGAATTATTAAAAAAATCCACGACTGAGTTCTTCAGTTTTACCCCCAAAGTGGATAAATGTCAAACGGTCCTCCTGAAGGGCATAGATTCCTGCACGGAACCGGAGGTGCTCTATAAGGAGCTCTGTGAAAAAGCGAGCGGCGATCTCGAGTTTATCGGGGTCAAGCCGTTCACTACAGTCAGAGCCAGACGGGAGAAGCGGTCCTTGCCGTTCTTCTTGGTTCAACTTTCGCCCAGCAGCAAACTGGATAGTTTGAGGAGTATCTCCGTCCTCAACCACCAGGTTGTAACATGGGATAAATTAAAGAGACGCGGCGACATGCTTCAATGCATGCGCTGCCAAAGGTTCGGCCACGCTGCAGCAAACTGCAAAATGCAGTCACGCTGCGTGAAGTGTGGTGAGAACCACATTAAGGGAGAGTGCAAGCTCGGGGAGGAACGGGTCGAAGACATGACACAGCTTAAATGTGCACTTTGCGGAAAGGAGGGTCACCCTGCTAACTATAGGGGTTGCTCAGCTTTTCAGCAAATCCGTACCAACAAAGCGGCTAGGCAAACAGCGGTAGAGATACGCCCATCAACGCGTGCTCCTACAGCAACGCCCGTCAATCCCCAAATTTCCTACGCCCAAATGGCGGCAGGAAGGGGAAAAACGGTACAGCCTGCAGCTAAGGTAGCCCAACCGGCCCTCGTGCCTAAGGCTCCGGACGCTCAGGCCGAAATAAGAAGCATGTTGCTGGCAATTCAAGGCCAGTTGACAGGACTTCAAAAACAGATAAGTGAGCAGGCGGCTAGGGTAGATCATCTCTACTCTGTTTTGCCTAGCCCATCGCATTTTAGAGGTTAAAGGCGCGCTGTCGGAGAGGCCTCTTAGGATCCTTGCTGTGAATGTAAATTCACTGATTAGGACCGAACGTAGAGCTAATCTTTTTCAACTGTTGAAAGACCAGAGTCCAGATGTGTTTATGGCCAGCGAAACTAAGCTGAACCAGAAACATAAGTTGACTAACAACAATTACAATATCGTTAGAAGAGATCGACCCAACTCCACTCAAGGGGGTGGTGTCGCAATCTTCATACGAAAAGGCATTAATCATAAAGTTATTTATAATAGTGATCTGCGTAGATTTCGGCTGTTAGAGGCGTGCGTCGTGTGCATTCCTCTCCAACAGGGGAAGCGAATGTATGTGATTGCGGCTTATGCACCGGAATCACCTCAGCCAACTGACTTTATGACAGAGCTTGAAAAACTTTTCGAATGTCTACGCTTGAGCTTGGAAGGAAATTACTTTCTCATGGCCGGTGATTTGAATGCCAAACATCTTGATTGGGGAAATCAAATACAGAATCCAAGAGGTATTCATCTTTTTAATTGGATGAGTCGATATAACACTGAATATGGTGTCGACCTGCTGGCTACGGATCGGCCATCGTTTCCAAGAAGCGGTGCCTATCTGGATCTACTGCTAATATACTCAAGACTGACAATTACTGACACTGTGGGTCAAAGACCAAGAAACTGTTTACGAACGATCGAGTACGACAGTGACCACTGCGGACTCGCCGCCGTAATACAGCTTCCGAACGAGCTCGTGGAGTTGGATGAGTATGTGCCTGTGCATACTTACAATTACAGTATGGTGCGCTGGCCACGCTTTACCAACGCCTTATCGAGCGAAATCAGTTCGAACAACTTATCCCCACCAAATGACAGGAATTTGACAAATAATGAAATAGACCAATATCTTGAACAAATGGACGAGACAATCAAACGAACAATGGACAGAACGATACCAAAGTACAAACAACGGGACGCAACCGACATGTACCGGAATGCGACCATTGACGCATTGCACAGACAAAAAAGTGGACTGCTGACAAGACTCAAACTCTTGTACAGACGATTTACTGACCCACACAATCTGGAGATTAGGACGCTGAAGTCGTCGATCAAGAACATCAACCAACTTATAAAGGAAAACTATCGGTTGTCGATTAATTTGTACTGGGATAACAAAATCCGGGCCGTTAATTCTAGCGACCCGAGTATGTTTCCCCAAATTAACAAGATATTTAGAAGGAATGATCAGAACGACCTTCCGTGTCTTAAGCTCCAGAGAACGACAGATAACAGAGACGTACTTCTAACAGCAGGAATTGATCCAGAGGACGCCATCTTGGACGATGACCTCTTTATTGTCGAAGATCCGCAGGAGAAAGTGGAGGCTGTGGGGGCTGCTTTCCAGCAAGTGTACAAGGTGAATGCATGCATTCGCCCGAATCATGACCTGGAAAACAGAGCCTTGCTCCACCACTTCTACCTTCGGAATGACATAACGCAATGGCGATCAGAGAACCTCGGTTTCACCGGGTTCAATGAAGATCATTTGGCAAACGCCATAATTGCCGAGCGAAATGGGCCCAGTTCCCTGTTAATTACGAAGGTGGAGCTTCAGCTTATCTTCGATTCATTAAAGAAGAAGAAGTCAGCAGGAGTCGATGGCATATCCAACGTTGTACTTCGACATTTACCGCAAGATGCAGTAGACATTTATACCACACTGTTTAACAACGCTCTGAATAATGCATATTATCCAGTGCGGTGGAAGACGGCTGTGGTGCATCCTCTCCCGAAAAAGGGAAAGGACAACTCCAATCCGGCGAATCTCCGGTCGATAAGTCTTCTTCCGAGTATCAGCAAGGTATTCGAAAAACTTATCAATAGAGCTCTGTCAAAGTGGGCAGAGGACAATAATATCATACCGGATAATCAGTTCGGTTTTAAGGCGGGACATGACACCATTCATGCCGCGTCTAAACTCGTTTCTGATGTCCAATGGAACAAATCTAAAAAGCAGTGTACGGGTGCCTGTCTGGTTGATTTGGAGAAGGCCTTCGACACCGTATGGCTAGAGGGTCTTTATCTAAAGCTGACCAGACTTGGCATTAGTAAACCACTATTATATATGCTTTATGATATGCTCAATGGTAGAAAGTTTGTTGTCAAGAGTGGCAATGTGACTTCTACCACAACCTTTAATATTAAAAATGGTCTTCAGCAGGGAGCGGTCAACTCGCCGATTCTATTCAGCATTTACACCAGCGATCTGATAAGTAGTCTAACTCAGGCAATTGCGTATGCCGACGATCTAATTGCGTACAGAACAGCTCCAAAAGTCGAGGTCATCAGAATTCTTTTGCAGCGTGACTTCGAGAAGATTCAGCGATATTGCGATGACTGGAAGTTGAAAATCAACTTCCAGAAATCAGAAACTATCTTGTTTAGGACTCCGTTGCATGGAGCCACAAGGGATACGAGAAAGAACTGGCGTAAGCTGGTGATCGTAGGGCCAAATGGACAGCCACTGGCGAGTAAAAGTGTAGTAAGGTACCTTGGCATCTGGATGGATCAGTATTTGTATTTCGACAGACATATAAATGCTGCTCTGTCCAGGGCTTGGGGAGCTTTTGCCCTGACAAAACGGTTGTTTTATAGCAGCCGGCTTGACAGCAGGGTGAAGGTGATTTGCTACATGGCCCTCATACGGCCGATGATTGCCTATGGGTGCCCGGTTTGGTTTAACGTTGCCCCATCTCAAATGGAAAAGATTCGGGTGTTTGAGAGGCAGTGTCTTAGACGCTGCCTTGGATTACACAGAACACCAGAGTCGGAGTACAAACATTATTATTCCAACCTGGTTCTATACAACGGTGCCAACATAAACAGGATAGATAATTTCTTGCTGAAGCTTATTCGAGGTCACATTGCGAGAGCAATGTCCTCGACCAACAGCTTAATTTTTGGGGCTTATTACCCTAAAAACGACTATTACGAGAGTGTGCGTCTAAGCGGCTTTATTCCGCCCGATGCATTCCTCTATTTAGACAGTCGACAGTCGAGTCCGCTAATCTACCACGTCGGCCGTAGAACTGTGGATCGGCGGCTCCTTTATGATCGAGACGTCCTCGCACAACACGGAGCGGAGCACCTTCGGTTCAATAGGACTGTGTCCGATCGGGACCGAAGAGATAGGGTAAAGCAGGAGAACCAGTTCTGGTGGTTGAAACCTGAACACGAAGATTCTTCGGATATTTAAAAGTTGACTGCATTTTTCTATGCCATGGCCGACTTACATAGGGTGGCACAAAAAAAAAAAAAAAAAAAAAAAATATATAACCAATAAAAACACAAAAAAATTATAAAAACCCGAAAATGCTTGCTGTGGCTGTTCTAGTTTTTAAGTAGTCTGTAAGTAGTTTGTAAGTAGCTTTAAGTAGTTTTATAGTAGTTTTAATTAGTTTAAATTAGTTATACTTAGTTTTAATTAGTTTTAATTAGTTTTAATTAGATTTAATTTAGTTTTATTTAGTTTGTAAGTTTTATATAAAACAAAAAAATAAAGACAAAGATACCGAGTTTTTTATAAATTCTTCTCGGTGAAAAATAAAACCGATATGGATTCTAGTTTTAAGATAGTTCTTAGGCCGAAAGGCATTAGCATTAAGTTATTAGTTTAACTTAGAGTGCCCGAATGGGACCAGTAAGTTAGTTGTAAGATATTGATAAGTAGGCTAGTTTTTTATGAATTTTTGTCTAGCTTTAAGATAGTTTTAAGATGAATTAAAAATAAAAATGAATTTAAAAAAAAAAAATAAAAAAAAAAAGAGTGATGGACTCTAACGCAGGAGTTCCGTGTTCGATTCCTAGACAGGTAAGAAAAATCTTTGTGTTTTATAATTATTTCCAATTCATTAATCAACAAATAATTGAAAACAAATAATAGTTTCAGGTTTAACAAACATTAAATGCGGTAAAAATCACTTAAAAGAAATTGAAAGTAAAAAGAATTATATTTTTTCCCCCATTTTCCTACAACCTCTGTAAGAGCTGTATTGTCGGCTTCTAATAGGTATTATAAGACTTTCTATTATAGTTGCGTGTTTACTTTTATAGAAACATTTCTGAAGCTATCTGTCAAAGCCATAATTTCACTAAGATTTCGAATAGCGCTCGTTAAAACTTCTTATAGATCGTATAGAATTTGAAGCTTTTAAAAGATCTGCGTACGGGGCCTCCAAGAAGATTTTCCGAAATCATTTTCGAAGCTCTATAATATTCTCCTTTTTATGCTTAACGAAATTTTACAAATGTCTTAATTGAATTGAATTTACAATCAACCACTCAGCTCTTCAGATTTTAATTTCAATAATAAACAAGCGATTTGAAAAAAAAAATCTTGTACATCTTGTTTCTTCGTGTGAACGGGTTACAAATTTGTTATTAACAAGGTGGCTCCACTGGGCATGAGCCATGGTCGGATTATGAACATGTTTAAAAAAAAAACAATGGAGTCTCAAAAATCCATGTCCGTGCAGTGACATATCCATACCAATCAGTTTGCTGATTGGATTGTGGTTTGGATGTTGGACATCGTTCATATCTTGTGGAGCCAGCATGTAAGACTGGAAAATACTGATTAAGTTTTTGCATCTTCCATTTTATATCTAAGATGGCTGAGTGGGTAGAGTGATGGACTCTAACGCAGGAGTTCCGTGTTCGATTCCTAGACAGGTAAGAAAAATTCTTGTGTTTTATAATTAAAATAAATTGGGTGGCGCAACAGCTCATGGAGAACCAGGGCCTAGTGACTTACAACTCACAACCATTCCTGTGTGCGTGTTTGTTGGTAGGAATGGAGGGGACCTACAGTTTTTTGCCGAGTCCGAACGGCTAAAATTGAGAAGCACTTTTTCATGACAAGTATACTCTTGGAGGATTTGTCAGTTCCTCGCAAGAGGCAGTACCTCGAATAAAACATTTCTGTTTTTAGGTGGCACGGCTGGGAATCGAACCCACACCTTCGGCATGACAGTCCTACGCACTAACCATCAAGCCACGAGGTACTACAAATTTTTAATTATTTCCAATTAATTAATCAACAAATAATTGAAAACAAATAATAGTTTCAGGTTTAACAAACATTAAATGCGGCAAAAATCACTTAAAAGAAATTGAAAGTAAAAAGAATTATATTTTTTCCCCCATTTTCCTACAACCTCTGTAAGAGCTGTATTGTCGGCTTCTAATAGGTATTATAAGACTTTCTATTATAGTTGGGTGTTTATTTTTATAGAAACATTTCTGAAGCTATCTGTCAAAGCCATAATTTCACTAAGATTTCGAATAGCGCTCGTTAAAACTTCTTATAGATCGTATAGAATTTGAAGCTTTTAAAAGATCTGCGTACGGGGCCTCCAAGAAGATTTTCCGAAATCATTTTCGAAGTTCTATAATATTCTCCTTTTTATGCTTAACGAAATTTTACAAATGTCTTAAGGAAATCAGAAAGCCTTTTCAGTTAGGCCGAACAGAAGCTGAAATGTTAGTTGGGTACCCATCAAAGGGCACGGTAGTGCCCAGCCAAGTTCGCGGCACTACACCCTTTTTACAGGAACAAACTCAGGCGATTTTCAACCCCCCTCTAACTTCAGTACCGATAAAGTCAGAAACTTCAAATTCGGAGTATTTGCTGAACTGATCAAACACAGGTGGCTCCCCAAATTTCAACTCTTTAGCATTAGTAGTTCCCAAGATATAGGACTTCAAAAATCGCAAAAACCGTAACTGACTGACTCACTAACTCACTGACTCACTGACTCACTGACTGACTGACTCACTGACTCACTGACAGATCATCAAAATTATGGAGCACTTCCCGACATCGTAGAAACTTGAAATTTCGCACAACGGTAGGCCTTGTGGTACATACAAAGGAAAAAATCGAAAATCTGCAATTTTCTATTCAGGGGCGTGGCATCCACCCACATTCTTAAAAATTCTTATAAATTATATGGAGCACTTCCGATTGTTGTAGAACGATGAAAATTGGTAGGTCGGTAGGCCTTGAAGTACTTAGAAGAAAAAAAAAAATCGAAAAATTGGACGTTTCAGTTCAGGGGGCGTGGTATCCACCCACATTCTCAAAAATTCTTATAAATTATATGAAGCACTTCCGATTGTTGTAGAACGATGAAAATTGGTAGGTCGGTTTGCCTTGAAGTACTTAGAAGAAAAAAAAATCGATAAATTGGGAATTTCAGTTCAGGGGGCGTGGCATCGACCCACATTCTTAAAAATTCTTATAAACTATATGAAGCACTTCCGATTGTTGTAGAACGATGAAAATTGGTAGGTCGGTAGGACTTGAAGTACTTAGAAAGGAAAAAAAATCGAAAATTTGGAATTGTCCATTCAGGGGGGGGGGGGGGGGGGGGTTGCCATCCACCCACTTTATCAGAATTGCTATTATTTGAAGGGAGCACTTTCGGTTGTCGTATTGATGAAATTTTGAAAAATCAAAAGCTTAGACTTAACCTCAGGCAATGGGCGATTGAATTTAAAATCAACCACTCAGCTCTTCAGATTTTAATTTCAATAATAAACAAGCGATTTGAAAAAAAAATCTTGTACATCTTGTTTCTTCGTGTGAATGGGTTACAAATTTGTTATTAACCAGGTGGCTCCACTGGGCATGATCCATGGTCGGATTATGAACATGTTTAAAAAAAAAACAATGGAGTCTCAAAAATCCATGTCCGTGCAGTGACATATCCATACAAATCAGTTTGCTGATTGGATTGTGGTTTGGATGTTGGACATCGTTCATATCTTGTGGAGCCAGCATGTAAGAATGGAAAATACTGATTAAGTTTTTGCATCTTCCATTTTATATCTAAGATGGCTGAGTGGGTAGAGTGATGGACTCAGTCGATCTCGTACTGTGGAGGTGTTAACACGTTTTCGGCTTCCCAGTTTATTTAAAGTTATAATATCGGAGTGAATACCAAAAGTTTACTTAAAATCAAGCTATTTTCAATAGCATCGATAGCTCAGTGGTAGAGGTGGCGGACCGAGAATCCGAGGGTAGTGGGTTCGAGTCCCAGTCAGGGAAAAAAATTTTAGCCGCTTTTTTTCACAATCGCGAGGTGGAAAATATAATCGCGAGTGATAAGCGGCATAAGCAAACAAATAAAACGGCGGGGACATCGAAAGGTGTTCCAGCAGCAACAACAACAATGAAGCAAGCTATGGCACCACCAGCCTTAGCAACAGCAAGTTCATCAGCACCAACAACATCAACGAAGGCGATGGCACCACCAGCCATACCGTCAGCTAGTGCCGTAGCGAAAACGGCAAACCCAGCAACGGCACCAACAGCCGACACCAAAAACAAGAGGAGGAAGAGGATTAGCTGTGCGCCGAACCTTGTTAAGCGCCGCTCCACCACCACCTCAGCCCAGCTGCCAGCTGGGGTGAAGGAGACGGCGCGCATAGCAAAAACTTCAGCAGCAGCAAAGATACAACGTCAATTGAATACCTCGCCATACGACGATGACATCGAATATATGTAGGTCCGAGGGTGGCGAGGGACTGTACACAACAGGGGACAGTACAAACAACCTGCTTGTGGATTTAACTTCACCAGAGGCGTCCTCCGAAGAAGAAAATGAGGCGCAAGACGGACTGGATGAGCAAGCCATCAGTCAAAAGATCGACGCAATCCGGGGGGAGATGGAACGTCTCAATGCCGTCATAACCCCATTGATTCAAGCCTTAAAGGCAAAGCAAGAAGCTCGACGTGAACGGGAGAGACAGGAGCGCGAGCAAAAAAAAGCGGCACAGGTGCCACAAAAATCAGCAGCGCCACAACAAGAACAGCAAGTGCCAAATCCCCGAGCTCAACAGCAGCAACTGCCACAGCAGACCGAAAATAAGCAGCAACAACAACAGCTGCCGGCAGAGCAGCCACAGCAACAACCGAAGAAGCAACGCCCAAAACAACAAACACGACAACAGCAGCAGCAGCAGCAACCACAGGAAAAGAACCAACAGCAGTGGAACGAGCAGCAGCAGAGAGTTCAACAGCAGCAGCCACAGCCGCCCCAAAACCAAAATAAAAAAGAAAAGGTGCCACCAATTAACACCTATAAAATGGAGCTTCAGGAAACCATAGACCTGTGTAAGTCAGCCATAGGCCAAAACTTTTTTATAAAACGCTTAAGTAAAGATAGGCATGCGATCCACTGCTCTACAGTGGCGCAGCACAAAATAATTAAAGAACTATTAAAAAAATCCACGACTGAGTTCTTCAGTTTTACCCCCAAAGTGGATAAATGTCAAACGGTCCTCCTGAAGGGCATAGATTCCTACACGGAACCGGAGGTGCTCTATAAGGAGCTCTGTGAAAAAGCGAGCGGCGATCTCGAGTTTATCGGGGTCAAGCCGTTCACTACAGTCAGAGTCAGACGCGAGAAGCGGTCTTTGCCGTTCTTCTTGGTTCAACTTTCGCCCAGCAGCAAACTGGATAGTTTGAGGAGTATCTCCGTCCTCAACCACCAGGTTGTAACATGGGATAAATTAAAGAGACGCGGCGACATGCTTCAATGCATGCGCTGCCAAAGGTTCGGCCACGCTGCAGCAAACTGCGAAATGCAGTCACGCTGCGTGAAGTGTGGTGAGAACCACATTAAGGGAGAGTGCAAGCTCGGGGAGGAACGGGTCGAAGACATGACACAGCTTAAATGTGCACTTTGCGGAAAGGAGGGGCACCCTGCTAACTATAGGGGTTGCTCAGCTTTTCAGCAAATCCGTACCAACAAAGCGGCTAGGCAAACAGCGGTAGAGATACGCCCATCAACGCGTGCTCCTACAGCAACGCCCGTCAATCCCCAAATTTCCTACGCCCAAATGGCGGCAGGAAGGGGAAAAACGGTACAGCCTGCAGCTAAGGTAGCCCAACCGGCCCTCGTGCCTAAGGCTCCGGACGCTCAGGCCGAAATAAGAAGCATGTTGCTGGCAATTCAAGGCCAGTTGACAGGACTTCAAAAACAGATAAGTGAGCAGGCGGCTAGGGTAGATCATCTCTACTCTGTTTTGCCTAGCCCATCGCATTTTAGAGGTTAAAGGCGCGCTGTCGGAGAGGCCTCTTAGGATCCTTGCTGTGAATGTAAATTCACTGATTAGGACCGAACGTAGAGCTAATCTTTTTCAACTGTTGAAAGACCAGAGTCCAGATGTGTTTATGGCCAGCGAAACTAAGCTGAACCAGAAACATAAGTTGACTAACAACAATTACAATATCGTTAGAAGAGATCGACCCAACTCCACTCAAGGGGGTGGTGTCGCAATCTTCATACGAAAAGGCATTAATCATAAAGTTATTTATAATAGTGATCTGCGTAGATTTCGGCTGTTAGAGGCGTGCGTCGTGTGCATTCCTCTCCAACAGGGGAAGCGAATGTATGTGATTGCGGCTTATGCACCGGAATCACCTCAGCCAACTGACTTTATGACAGAGCTTGAAAAACTTTTCGAATGTCTACGCTTGAGCTTGGAAGGAAATTACTTTCTCATGGCCGGTGATTTGAATGCCAAACATCTTGATTGGGGAAATCAAATACAGAATCCAAGAGGTATTCATCTTTTTAATTGGATGAGTCGATATAACACTGAATATGGTGTCGACCTGCTGGCTACTGCTAATAGACTCAAGACTGACAATTACTGACACTGTGGGTCAAAGACCAAGAAACTGTTTACGAACGATCGAGTACGACAGTGACCACTGCGGACTCGCCGCCGTAATACAGCTTCCGAACGAGCTCGTGGAGTTGGATGAGTATGTGCCTGTGCATACTTACAATTACAGTATGGTGCGCTGGCCACGCTTTACCAACGCCTTATCGAGCGAAATCAGTTCGAACAACTTATCCCCACCAAATGACAGGAATTTGACAAATAATGAAATAGACCAATATCTTGAACAAATGGACGAGACAATCAAACGAACAATGGACAGAACGATACCAAAGTACAAACAACGGGACGCAACCGACATGTACCGGAATGCGACCATTGACGCATTGCACAGACAAAAAAGTGGACTGCTGACAAGACTCAAATTCTTGTACAGACGATTTACTGACCCACACAATCTGGAGATTAGGACACTTAAGTCGTCGATCAAGAACATCAACCAACTAATAAAGGAAAACTATCGGTTGTCGATTAATTTGTACTGGGATAACAAAATCCGGGCCGTTAATTCTAGTGACCCGAGTATGTTTCCCCAAATTAACAAGATATTTAGAAGGAATGATCAGAACGACCTTCCGTGTCTTAAGCTCCAGAGAACGACAGATAACAGAGACGTACTTCTAACAGCAGGAATTGATCCAGAGGACGCCGTCTTGGACGATGACCTCTTTATTGTCGAAGATCCGCAGGAGAAAGTGGAGGCTGTGGGGGCTGCTTTCCAGCAAGTGTACAAGGTGAATGCATGCATTCGCCCGAATCATGACCTGGAAAACAGAGCCTTGCTCCACCACTTCTACCTTCGGAATGACATAACGCAATGGCGATCAGAGAACCTCGGTTTCACCGGGTTCAATGAAGATCATTTGGCAAACGCCATAATTGCCGAGCGAAATGGGCCCAGTTCCCTGTTAATTACGAAGGTGGAGCTTCAGCTTATCTTCGATTCATTAAAGAAGAAGAAGTCAGCAGGAGTCGATGGCATATCCAACGTTGTACTTCGACATTTACCGCAAGATGCAGTAGACATTTATACCACACTGTTTAACAACGCTCTGAATAATGCATATTATCCAGTGCGGTGGAAGACGGCTGTGGTGCATCCTCTCCCGAAAAAGGGAAAGGACAACTCCAATCCGGCGAATCTCCGGTCGATAAGTCTTCTTCCGAGTATCAGCAAGGTATTCGAAAAACTTATCAATAGAGCTCTGTCAAAGTGGGCAGAGGACAATAATATCATACCGGATAATCAGTTCGGTTTTAAGGCGGGACATGACACCATTCATGCCGCGTCTAAACTCGTTTCTGATGTCCAATGGAACAAATCTAAAAAGCAGTGTACGGGTGCCTGTCTGGTTGATTTGGAGAAGGCCTTCGACACCGTATGGCTAGAGGGTCTTTATCTAAAGCTGACCAGACTTGGCATTAGTAAACCACTATTATATATGCTTTATGATATGCTCAATGGTAGAAAGTTTGTTGTCAAGAGTGGCAATGTGACTTCTACCACAACCTTTAATATTAAAAATGGTCTTCAGCAGGGAGCGGTCAACTCGCCGATTCTATTCAGCATTTACACCAGCGATCTGATAAGTAGTCTAACTCAGGCAATTGCGTATGCCGACGATCTAATTGCGTACAGAACAGCTCCAAAAGTCGAGGTCATCAGAATTCTTTTGCAGCGTGACTTCGAGAAGATTCAGCGATATTGCGATGACTGGAAGTTGAAAATCAACTTCCAGAAATCAGAAACTATCTTGTTTAGGACTCCGTTGCATGGAGCCACAAGGGATACGAGAAAGAACTGGCGTAAGCTGGTGATCGTAGGGCCAAATGGACAGCCACTGGCGAGTAAAAGTGTAGTAAGGTACCTTGGCATCTGGATGGATCAGTATTTGTATTTCGACAGACATATAAATGCTGCTCTGTCCAGGGCTTGGGGAGCTTTTGCCCTGACAAAACGGTTGTTTTATAGCAGCCGGCTTGACAGCAGGGTGAAGGTGATTTGCTACATGGCCCTCATACGGCCGATGATTGCCTATGGGTGCCCGGTTTGGTTCAACGTTGCCCCATCTCAAATGGAAAAGATTCGGGTGTTTGAGAGGCAGTGTCTTAGACGCTGCCTTGGATTACACAGAACACCAGAGTCGGAGTACAAACATTATTATTCCAACCTGGTTCTATACAACGGCGCCAACATAAACAGGATAGATAATTTCTTGCTGAAGCTTATTCGAGGTCACATTGCAAGAGCAATGTCCTCGACCAACAGCTTAATTTTTGGGGCTTATTACCCTAAAAACGATTACTACGAGAGTGTGCGTCTAAGCGGCTTTATTCCGCCCGATGCATTCCTCTATTTAGACAGTCGAGGGCTGATCCAGGATAGAGCGGCGGTTCCGCTAATCTACCACGTCGACCGTAGAACTGTAGATCGGCGGCTCCTTTACAGTCGAGACGTCCTCGCACACGGAGCGGAGCACCTTCGGACTGTGTCCGATCGGGACCGAAGAGATAGGGTAAAGCAGGAGAACCAGTTCTGGTGGTTGAAACCTGAACACGAAGATTCTTCGGATATTTAAAAGTTGACTGCATTTTTCTATGCCATGGCCGACTTACATAGGTTTAGGTAGTTAGTTTTAAGTAGGGACAGTCAGGGTCGCACAAAAAAAAAAAAAAAAAAAAAACACAAAAAAAAAAAAAAAAAAAAAAAAAAAATATAAAACCAATAAAAACACAAAAAAATTATAAAACCAATAAAAACACAAAAAAAACTATAAAAACCCGAAAATGCTTGCTGTGGCTGTTCTAGTTTGTAAGTAGTCTGTAAGTAGTTTGTAAGTAGCTTTAAGTAGTTTTATAGTAGTTTTAATTAGTTTTAATTAGTTATAATTAGTTTTAATTAGTTTTAATTTAGTTTTATTTAGTTTGTAAGTTTTATATAAAACAAAAAAATAAAGACAAAGATACCGAGTTTTTTATAAATTCTTCTCGGTGAAAAATAAAACCGATATGGATTCTAGTTTTAAGATAGTTCTTAGGCCGAAAGGCATTAGCATTAAGTTAGTAGTTTAACTTAGAGCGCCCGAATGGGGCCAGTAAGTTAGTTGTAAGATATTGATAAATAGGCTAGTTTTTATGAATTTTTGTCTAGCTTTAAGATAGTTTTAAGATAATGGAAAAATAAAAATGAATTTACAAAAAAAAAAAAAAGAGTGATGGACTCTAACGCAGGAGTTCCGTGTTCGATTCCTAGACAGGTAAGAAAAATCTTTGTGTTTTATAATTATTTCCAATTCATTAATCAACAAATAATTGAAAACAAATAATAGTTTCAGGTTTAACAAACATTAAATGCGGTAAAAATCACTTAACAGAAATTGAAAGTAAAAAGAATTATATTTTTTCCCCCATTTTCCTACAACCTCTGTAAGAGCTGCATTGTCGGCTTCTAATAGGTATTATAAGACTTTCTATTATAGTTGGGTGTTTATTTTTATAGAAACATTTCTGAAGCTATCTGTCAAAGCCATAATTTCACTAAGATTTCGAATAGCGCTCGTTAAAACTTCTTATAGATCGTATAGAATTTGAAGCTTTTAAAAGATCTGCGTACGGGGCCTCCAAGAAGATTTTCCGAAATCATTTTCGAAGTTCTATAATATTCTCCTTTTTATGCTTAACGAAATTTTACAAATGTCTTAAGGAAATCAGAAAGCCTTTTCAGTTAGGCCGAACAGAAGCTGAAATGTTAGTTGGGTACCCATCAAAGGGCACGGTAGTGCCCAGCCAAGTTCGCGGCACTACACCCTTTTTACAGGAACAAACTCAGGCGATTTTCATCCCCCCTCTAACTTCAGTACCGATAAAGTCAGAAACTTCAAATTCGGAGTATTTGCTGAACTGATCAAACACAGGTGGCTCACCAAATTTCAACTCTTTAGCATTAGTAGTTCCCAAGATATAGGACTTCAAAAATCGCAAAAACCGTAACTGACTGACTCACTAACTCACTGACTCACTGACTCACTGACTGACTGACTCACTGACTCACTGACTCACTGACAGATCATCAAAATTATGGAGCACTTCCCGACATCGTAGAAACTTGAAATTTCGCACAACGGTAGGCCTTGTGGTACATACAAAGGAAAAAATCGAAAATCTGCAATTTTCTATTCAGGGGCGTGGCATCCACCCACATTCTTAAAAATTCTTATAAATTATATGGAGCACTTCCGATTGTTGTAGAACGATGAAAATTGGTAGGTCGGTAGGCCTTGAAGTACTTAGAAGAAAAAAAAATCGAAAAATTGGACGTTTCAGTTCAGGGGGCGTGGTATCCACCCACATTCTCAAAAATTCTTATAAATTATATGAAGCACTTCCGATTGTTGTAGAACGATGAAAATTGGTAGGTCGGTTTACCTTGAAGTACTTAGAAGAAAAAAATCGATAAATTGGGAGTTTCAGTTCAGGGGGCGTGGCATCGACCCACATTCTTAAAAATTCTTATAAACTATATGAAGCACTTCCGATTGTTGTAGAACGATGAAAATTGGTAGGTCGGTAGGACTTGAAGTACTTAGAAAGGAAAAAAAATCGAAAATTTGGAATTGTCCATTCAGGGGGGGGGGGGTTGCCATCCACCCACTTTATCAGAATTGCTATTATTTGAAGGGAGCACTTTCGGTTGTCGTAGAATTATGAAACTTTGTAGAGCGGTAGCGCTTGACTTTCACCTGGCAAAATAAATCTTTGCAAAAAGGAGTGAAATCACAACAAAAACATAAATGTTAAAAAAGGAGCCAAGCTCTTATGTGTACAAGAAACCTGTGCGTAAAAAGTCAGCCAAAAAAAGTAATGAGATCTAAAATATATGCCAAGTTTTAAGTTCATGAAGTTTAATATCAAATATCTTAAGTAGAGTAATATCGAAACAATTCCAAATCATGACAGAAATTTGGTAATTAATGATTACTGATTAAAATTTGGTGGATTTACTTGGCAAGTTTTCTCTTAAATACTTACTTAATCACAAATTTAAAATGTATGAAAACTTGACCAGTGAACCCACCAAATTTTAATCAGTAATCATTAATTACCAAATTTCTTTCATGATTTGGAATTGTTTCGATATTACTCTACTTAAGATATTTGATATTAAACTTCATGAACTTAAAACTTGGCATATATTTTAGATCTCATTACTTTTTTTGGCTGACTTTTTACGCACAGGTTTCTTGTACACATAGGAACTTGGCTCCTTTTTTAACATTTATGTTTTTGTTGTGATCTGTTCAACAGAAATCTGCACAGTCTGTTTAATCTCCTGTCACGGATTTCTCATCACTTATGTTGAACATGTGTGAGTGAACAGACTCAAGCTTAGGTGCTTCTTATTTTGCGACCACGACCCCAAATGAATATCACTCTACTAAAATAAAACTACCTTAACTTAAAATCCCTACTAATTAAAAATATTGCACTTATCCTCAATTATGTTTGCCATTTCTTAACTCAACTGACCACCTAAAAGTTCGAGAAGACAAAATTCAATTTCCTATCAGTGAGAGCTTTTTCTGTGGCCATTGCTATTCAGCACAATTGCTGATCAGGGAACACTTTTTCGGGCAGTCTTTCCAAGTGTCACTGAGTGTCGGCTCGGCTGTCACTTTCAATTTACATAATCGTAAAAGTTTGCCTCTGCGTCTTTGTATATTTTGAGAAGCGAAATAAAAAAATCAATACAATTGAAAAATAAAACTGATAAAACATAACTAGAACGTAAATAGCCAACAACTAATATTACTTACATATCCGGCTCCCGATCCATGAAGGGTCTCTGCCTGAGATATTGCGGTCTTCCATCGCACAGTGGACCGTTTCATACATGCTAGACGTCAAAAATTATAATTTTGTTCCAAATGAATGTTTTTATTAATTTAAGCATAAAATACTCAAGGCATATATTTTTTGCTGAAAAAATAACTAAATTTTGCAGATTTCTTGAAAATTAAAGTTAAATTACAGTTTTTTTTAATTTCCCTATAAATTTATATACAGGATGTTAAATATGAGATATAACAAAAGGATAGAGCCTTTTAGATTGGACGAAGAGAAGAAAAAATCGTACGGAGAGGGAGTCTATTTCCCCCCATTAAGCGGGAGGGGTAATTTTCTAAAACATTTATCTAAAATAAAAAAAAATTATTAAAAAACAATGGCATAATTCACAATGTCGTGAAATAGCTTTTCTAGAAGCCAAAAATCTATTCTTCAATTTTCTTTTTAAATAAAGTTGGTGTTGCAAATAGTTTTTGAAAAATAATTTTCAAACTTAAAATTTAAAAAAAATCAAAAAATGTTCTTTTACTAACCCACCAACATTTTGGTTTCACAAAACAATTCATTTTTGTGCATATTACACTAGCCTACATAATTTGAGGCCATTGTAGTGGGTCGCTGAATACGAAAATACAGATTTTTTTCCAAAGACGCGTTTTCGAGATAAGCGCAAAAATAATTTTCTCAGCTATTTTTTTAGATACCGTCATAAATCTCGCTAACGGCTTAGCTAATAAACATAAACTGTATATTTTCTAATGTCGATGTGTCTGTTTCCGACATTATTGCCCTAGGAGCACATTTCAAATCACTGTGTGAAAAAAGTTATTCGCTAGTCAAATTTTATGTTTCAGTACATTTTGGTATGAAAAAAAGCCTTGACTAGAAAATAACTTTTTCACATTGTGATTTGAAATGAGCTCTTATAGTTACTAATTGTAGTTCATAAAAAAAACCTTTCCAACTATATGTCTCATCATTTTTGTAGCTTTGACCTCCAGTTACTTAATAAATATCAATCCTATTAACACAAATGGAACATTGTCGGAAAGAGACAGATCACACCATTCTTAAAATATACAGTTTATGTTAATTAGCTTAACAGTAACCGATGTATGCCAGTATACGTGAAATAGTTAAGAAAATGATTTTAGTGCAAAAAATATACCATGCAATTTTGTGCGAAATAAAAGGAAGGCATTTCCTTTAAATAGACATGACAAGCTTTACAAAAACATATATTTCATCGTGACATAATGATATACTCCTATTTAGATTATCCAAAATAACTTTAAAAAACACTTTGCGTACACTAAAAAACGTCATTCTTCTATGTATTTTTTTCATATATATAGAATATGCTATGGATTTTCGAACAATTTATTAATAAACTACATACGTTCTTAAAGATTTTCGTATCTTCTTTTTTTTATTTGACGAATAATTTTAAATTATATGTACAGTGTTATGAAGCTAAAAATTCACTTCTAGGTAGTTACCTATTACAGAAAATTGGAGGTTGTCTTTGCTGTATGATAACTTCCAACTTATTCAAGTTAAATCTTATTTAATTGTACTTTTGTGGTCAGTGGATTATGGTTACATTTTAGAATTGCACCAAAAACGAAAATTCGGAGTTGACTTTTTGACGTCTAGCATGTATGAAACGGTCCACTGTGCATCGGTTGTGGTCCCTCGCATGCTCCCTCCAGTCGTCGAGACCAAGCGCTCTAGCGTCTGTGACCGCCTGGTCCCTAAAGCGGAGGTTCGGTCTTCCTGGTCGTCTCGAACCTGGGGGCTGGGATTCGAAGATTTTCTTGGCTGGAGCGTTGTTGTCCATTCGCTCGATGTGGCCGAGCCAGTGTAGTCGACGTGTTTTGGCTCTTTGGACTACATTCAGCTGAGAGGCTGCGGATGCTCTTTTCTTTCTACGCAGGGTTTTTTCTCTTTCCTTCTCTTTTCACGGTACTCCTCTCTTGCTGCTCTTGTTTCCCGTTGCAGCATTTGCATTCATGCATTTTCCGTCTCCTGCTTCAATACCGCGCATTCATCATCATACCACGGGTTCTTTTTTCTGGGTGGTTGATAGCCTATGGTGGTCTCGGCCTTAATAATAACGCGATACTGGTTCCACTGGTTGTTGACGCTTGTGGCTGGGTGTACGTCAGAGAGTTTCCCGGTCAATTGCTCACTGTAGTATCTGGCTTTCTCAGATGTGCTAAGGCATGCGATGTTGAACTTCTTTCTTTGAGCGGTCTTCGTTTTCTTTTCGTTGGACAGTCGGGCTCTGAACTTTGTTACAACGAGAAAGTGGCCAGAGTCCACGTTTGCACCTCGGAAAGTTCGCACGCCCAAGATGTTCGATGCGTACCTTGCGCCAATTAGCACGTGGTCGATTTGGTTGGCAGTTCGACCATCTGGAGATCGCCAGGTTGCTGTGTGTATCCTTCGCCTGGGGAACCAAGTGCTACTTATCACCGTATTACGAGCTGCAGCAAAGTCGATTAGTCGGAAGCCGTTGTCTGTTGTCGTTTCGTGGAGGCTGTGCTTTCCAACTAATCCGCCAAAGATGTTTTCCTTTCCGACTTTAGCATTGAAGTCTCCGAGCACGACTTTGACATCGTACTCCAGACAGGCTCCGTCCAGGAGGTCGTAAAACTCCTCCTTGTTAGACTCCTCAGCTTCATCGGTAGGGGCGTGTGCACATATTAGGCTGATGTTTTGGAAGGTAGCTTTGATGCGGATCACAGCCAGGCGATCGTTTATCGGCTTAAAATCGATGACTTTCGATCGATTTCCCACGACGAATCCGCATCCTAGCATGTGCAGTCTTTGGTGACAGCTGTAATAAATGTCGCAATCTTTTCTTTTCGTTATACCTGATCCTATCCATCGTATCTCCTGGATCGCGGTAATGTCTGCCTTGTACCGCAAGAGGGCAGATTCAAGTTTTTGAGTAGCACCTGGTGTGTATAGTGTCCTTACATTCCAGGTGCATACTCGTAGATCATAGTCCATTTTCGTTCCGGGTCTGGTTGCCATTTGAGGGGGCTCGTTATCCGAGGCTTCCCAAGTCTCTCTCATGACAATTGTTTTTTTTTTTTTACTGTGGTCGGGTCGTTAGCCCAACGCACTAACCTCCAATCTGTAGGGCCATGGGCTTAATGTTGCAATTATTTCCTTGATCAACATTCGCACTTACAAGTTTAGCAAGTCCTGGCATAAAGCCAAGACCAGTATCCGGCGGCTACCAACTTGGAGGTATTGTAAGCACTTGATGTGTAGGAAAAGATACAGCTCGAGGCCCTCAGTTCCTACAACATCCAACCACCAATACACTACTACAACAACTAATATTATATAAAAAATAAACCATAGCTCATCCATAAGCTTCAAAAGGGAGCAATATCCCGATTGCCTGTAAGTTTGTCTTTACATCTAAGGTTCTTACATACTTACATATCTGTGTGTATCGTATTGTATTATTTATTTCGTTAATTGAGTTTCCATCTACAGGGTCCTCAAAAAAAAATCATCATTCAAGTGCAGTCGGAAAAAGATAAGTCAATTATTTATGAAATTACTGGAAAATTTTTACTAGACGTGCCTATTCGTGTGGAAGCCCCGAAACAGGCCCTAGTGACAATTTTTCTATTTCAAATACATATATGTATTTACTTATTATTAGTTTTTCTTTTCTTTTTCTTTCTCTTTCAGGTATTTTAACTTGACTTTAGTCTATGGATCATTTTTTTTTTTTTCTTCATCGACATCAACCCTTATTTTTTTGGGATTCTTAACTACCCCATCTGAGGGAGTGAAAACAATAAAACGGCAAAACTAAATTGCCAAACAAATCAAGATGTGGATTTACGCTATTTGTGTCGTGTGGTGTTGCGTGTTATTAATAGATAAATTATTTGAATCTGTTTTATACTTTTTAAAGAATGCATTAAATTTTTGAATCTAATGTTGTGTTTGTGTTTAACTGAAATGACTTAAGTTTAAACATCGTGGACATTGCTGCAGAGTATGACTTCGATGCATTTTCTTTTTTTTAGAAGTGAAAGGTGAAGATCGGCTACGCAACAGGTATGATTCGGTATGGGTTCGATTCGATCTCTCTGAAGGTTTATAAAAAAGACGAGGTTGACGCGGAACGCGTCCCTCTGTTAAACACTGAAGCTGTGTCCGGGGTAGAGGACCATGGTGCATCCATCACCTTTCCATCGATGGGTGATGAGGAATCCAGGTCATCCTCGATCACGGTACAGTCTTCTACTAATGTCGATAGTCTAACCGATATGGAGACCGAAGACTTCATCAACCTTGTTCCCTTGGGTGAGGATGAGCTTTTGGGCTCATCTTCGGAGGAACTCAATGAAACCGTGGTGGAGGTTGATCTTGTAACGTTTGTACCCCTGATTGTGAGTCGTGGAGGTTCAGTATATGTGTTGTTTCCGTAGATTTTTGTTTATTTTGTATTTCTCCTATAGTTCGTGCACTGCCGGTTGAACTATATGAGTATATTATGCACAAAGTGTGCCAATAGAAATATGAATACTTTTTTTATTATGATTCGGCTCAATAGCTATAGCTATAGCCAACGCGGTGACCGACGCGACTGGACAAAGTATGTGCGATGGATATGGACGGGAAACCGAGTATCAAGTATCGAAGCAGGTTGAATGTATTCTTAATTGTTTGGCGGCAATTAGTTAAGTGGTCGCTGGTGCGATCCCTTCACACCACCCTTCCTGGGAGAAAAACGAGAAGTCATGGCATATTATGATTTCTTCTTTTTATGCGACACTTGTACAATGGGGATTTTGATTTATTTTGTTCTATATGTTTATGATTTTCAACCTTGAATATTGTATGTTTTTTTTTTTTTTTTTTAATTTTGTTTCAAATTGCTTATCAATAGTTACTTTATTTTCAAAAAGATATATGTAGTATTTAAGTAGTAAAATTTAGACGTGTATAAGGTATGTACATGATATTATTTTTTTTTTCATATTAAATTGCTTTTCTTTTTTATTAAATTGCTTATCAATAGTTATGTTTAAATTATTTTAGCTTTTTACATTTGAAAGATAT
Organism: Dasysyrphus tricinctus; assembly: GCA_963921185.1. NCBI lineage: Eukaryota > Metazoa > Arthropoda > Insecta > Diptera > Syrphidae > Dasysyrphus > Dasysyrphus tricinctus. Next base: position 132,000,363 of record OY992531.1, read on the forward strand.
AGTATTAAATAGTTATGTTTAAATTATTTTAGCTTTTTACATTTTAAAGATGTAGTATTAAATTGATTATCAATAGTTATGTTTAAATTATTTTAGCTTTTTACATTTTAAAGATATAGTACCTATTATAGATTTTTTTTTTCTAGGGTTTTTTTTTATTCTGTTCTAGGTTGTGTTTTTTTTTCTTCTCTCTAGGTTTATTGTTTTTTTTTTTTTTTTTTTCTTTCTCTAGGTGCACCTTAGTTTATGTTAATCTATATTTACAAGTTTATCTATACATGATATCATATTACTATTATTTTTTCTTTTTTGTTCGTACATTTTGGTATTTACGGAGGACCTTCATCGCCCCTTTTTTTTTTTTTTCTTTTTTTATTTATACAATCGTGTTTACAAGTTTTTTGTTTTTATTATTAGTAAATGGAATTCATCTGAGTCTAGAAAGTTTCTTGTCAACTTTTAATACTTAGATAAGAGTTAAATATATATAAAATGGCTTTAGTCTATTTTTATGAACTGTTATCCTTTTCTTTTCATATTTTATATCGCAATTCACACCTTTTTGGGACAAAACTTCGTATGGACCTATGTAGATTGGATCAAGTTTCTCTCTATTTTCGTTTCTAAGTAAAACTAAACTTCCTATTTCAAAATTTGAGCTTTTTGTTCGCTCCTCTAGATCAAATCTATATTTTCTTGCTATCTTTTTGCCTATCAGAGTTTCTCGAGCATCTTTATGAGCGATTTGTAATTTATGTTTTAACTCAATCACATAATCGTCATAGTTATACACAGGTTCTACCTGCTTAACCAAATTTGATGGTAAGTTACACTGTCTTCCGAATATTAGTTCGAAAGGTGTATATCCGGTTTCTGAGTGTACTGATGTATTATAACAGAAAACGTAGTATGGTAGCCATGTGCTCCAATCGGTATGCTTTTCTGAAACGTAGCTTCTCAGATATGCTCCTAAGACTTTATGGGAGTTCTCTAAAGCTCCTATGCTTTCATGGTGATACGCTGTGGATTGCAACTGTTCTTTTTTTAATAATTTACCTATTTTTTGGAAAACCTGGTTTAGAAATTCAATTCCCTGATCGGAGGTTACTGTGTGTGGTACTCCGTATGTTAAAATAAAACCTTCTACTAGAGCTTTTGCCACTGTACTTGCTCCTTTGTTTGAAATGGGTACTGATTCCGTGAATTTGGTTAGTTCATCTTGTATAGTTAAGATAAACTTGAATCCATCTTCTGATTCTTCTAAGGGTCCTACGAGATCTAAAAATAGTTTGTCAAAACCCGATTCGGCTGTTGATGTGATAGTCATTGGTTGCTTTTTTGGCTGAATATATTTATTTCGTTGACAAATTGGGCAATGCTTTACGAATGTCGTCACATCGTTTTGCATACCTGTCCAAAAGTATTTTTTCTTTATATTTTGTATCATGCGGTTTATTCCTGCATGTCCACTGGTTGGAAGAATGTGGTAGTCATTAAGTATTAATTTCTTTTTACAAGGATCAGTTATTTCGATATTTTTTTCTATAATGTGCACTTTAATGTTACTTTCTTTAAATATTTCTCCTAATAATTTTTTTAATTCATTAATATTGCTCTCTTTGCGGCCGGATACGAGCTTCTTCATTTCATTTTTAGTAATATATATCTTTTTAATACAGTTCAATCCGCAGTTTCTGCACATCCCTCGACAATATTTTGCCAAATACTGTCGATTGGGTTGTAGTGCTGTCCTTGGACTTCTTTAGGAGTAAACAATTCTTTTTTGGGATATACGCCAAAACCTTGTTAGGACCAATGATAATGTCCGTATCCTTGAAATTAACTAAATCTTCCCCGAAGTTGTCAACAATCTTCAGCTCTATGACTAAGTCCATTTTCTGGTAATTTAAGCAGTTCGGTTATGAGTTGTTCGTCAGTTTTCGTATCCCTTACATTTATTTGTTTTTGTTCATGATTTTTATTTTCCATTTTTGACTGAGCTCTTGTTACAACACAGATGCACAATTGTCTCAAATCCTCGGAGTCTATTTTTATGCGGCTCAGTGCGTCGGCTGTACAATTATCCTTACCTGGAGAATATTCTATGTAAAAATTATATTCTTCTAGTAGTAGTCTAAATTTGGTTAGTCTGCTACTAGGTTCTTTAAGTGAGAACAAGTACACTAAAGGTCTATGGTCTGTAAAAATTTTGAATTTTCTTCCGAATAGGTAGGGACGATAGTGCTTAACTGCCCATACAATAGCAAGTAATTCTTTCTCAATTGTACTATAGTTCTTCTCTGCTTTATTAAGAGTTTTGCTTGCATAGGCAATTGGTTTATCGTCGAAATTGGATAAAACAGCTCCTAGAGCGAAACCTGAGGCATCTGTACGTAAAATAAATTCTTCGTTAAAGTTTGGGAATTGTAAAATTTTAGGACTAGTTAGGATTTCTTTAAGCAATTCAAAAGATTTTTCACAATCTTTATTAAAATTAAATTCGACATCTTTTTTCAGCAATCGGTTTAGTGGGATGGAAATGGTAGCGAAATTAGGGATAAATTTACGATAGTAGTTGGCAAATGCAACGAACCTTCTTACTTCATCAGCGATGGTGGGTGTGGGGTAGCTTTTCATTGCGGAGGATTTAGTGGGATCGGGTAGGATGCCATTATCGGAAATAACGTGTCCTAGGTATAACACTTCCTTTCGCAAGAAAGAGCATTTTCCAGGATGTATTTTTAGGTTTACTTCTCTTAACCGGTCAAACACCTGTATTAAGTTTTTATTGTGGTCTATTAAACTTCTACCAAAGACTATGAGATCAAATTCTGGAAAATTTGCTGGGTGAGATCTTCAAGCCCCTGGGTAGTCGTTTTAACTGGTAGTGACCATCTTCTGTTGAGAACGCTGTGATTGGTCTACTATTGGCATCCAACTCCATTTGGTAGTATCCCTGGCTTAAATCTATACATGAGAAGTAAGCTGCTCCTCCTACCATATCGTAGATGTTGGTTATGTTGGGTAGTGGAAATTTATCATCTTCAATTCGCTCGTTCACGTGACGATAGTCGATCACCATACGGAATTTTTGTAGACCGGTAACAGGGTCTTTCTTTTAAGGTACTATTAGTATTGGAGAGTTCCAAGGCGAAACAGATGATTCTATAATGTCGTTTTCTAACATCTTTCGTATTTCTTCTTTTATATCCTGTTTCTGTGTGTGTGGGAGACGATATGGTTTTGAATATTTTGGTGATACATCCTTTTTAAGCGAGATATCCGCTTTGCCAATATGTGTATACGTGAGTTTGTCACCGTCAACGTGAAAGATGTCTTGGTATTTGGTACATATGGCTTCAATTTCTGCTTTTTCTTCGCTATTTAATGCGTCAAAATTTATTTCGTTAATTATTTTATTAACTCGAGCGTTTATTGATTTATCTGTCTGGTTGTAACGTAAAATGTAGTGTTCTGAAGCTGGGGAGGACAATGGTTCCGCCCATTTGAGAGTTACTGTTGTATCCCGTGCATTTAAAATTCTTATTGGTATTTTTCTGTTTATGGCAGTGGATAATGATCCTGCCATAAAAACGTTTTCGCATAATTGCTGTGGGTAAAATACTCGAGCTTCGGTGTGTTTTGTGTTTAGCCAATATGTGGCTTCGCATCGCACTGTGCGTCGACTTGTGGACAAAAATAAAAAAAATAAAAATGCAATTTCTTTGTTTTAAGCTTTAAACCTGTTCTGGGACATCTTACTTAAACTTGTTTTTGTTTTGTTTTTTGTTTTTCTCTTCTTAGGGGATTAGCGGGACTTTCGTTAGAAATTGAGGTAATTTAAGCTGCAGTGTAATTAAAGGTTGAAATTTTGTGCGAACAAGTTAAGCTCGTGTGAGAAAAATATTTTGCTTTAATAATTTTTCTTATTTAAATATTGAAAATGGATACATTGAGTACTTGCATGAGTTGTTGTTTTATTTTTTTTCTTGTTTATGTGAATTTTGGTGATTTTTTGAAAAAATGCTCTTTTTTAAGGCTTATAAATTGTAGAAACTTAAGCTTTAAAAAAAATGTTAGCAAATGGCAGCAAAATCTTTTATGCCATTATGTTCTGTTGTTATTGTGCTCTAAGAAAATGTTAACTTTTCTTGCTACTTCTTGCTAACCTTCAAAATATTTGACTTTTTGTAGGACAAGGTCAAACCATTAAAAATGAAACAAATTTCGAAAAATGGATTTCTTTCGATAAAAACTCTAAAATAGAAGGTGTTATTCAATTTGTATTAAATGAATTGAAAATAAAAAATTGTTCTTGTACAACTAAGAGTGATTTGGCGGAAAAAATGAGACTTTTTGACAATTTGTAACGTAGGTGGAAACAATGTACACGAAACCACGCTCTTTTTGCGAGACGCCACGGAGTCTGGTTAAAAACTCCTTTTATTCTTCCAAAAAGCATTCTCAATTTTCTAGAAAATGCAATATCTTGAGAAAAACTAAGTACTAGCCGAGGAAGACCGCTAAAAGCATTTTCTAATTTATCTCTGAAAACCAAAAAACGTAGAGTTTGTGAGCTTTTAGAATCTAACTCTACTGAAGAGCTAAATTCTACCATTGAAGATTTTGAAAATAGATCCGATTTTTTATTTTTAAATTAGAATTGTTCATTTTCGTGCACAAATTTCTATTTTTTGGTCTTATTTACATATTTGTGTTGTCAGAATTTATCTAAAAAATATTATTTTAAAATCATGTATTTGTGAGGTATTTGAAGATTGAATGATAGAAGACAGTTTACTACTTTATAGTGTAAAATGAAAAATGAAAAATCATTTGAAAAAATGATTAATTTTTTATTATTAATTTTGAGATTTCAAAGGAATTTTTCAAAAATTGTTAACTATATAATAAAAGAATCTGTTTTAAGCTTTCAAAAAAGATATAGCACAATATTGTAAGTATTTCCGTTGTTTTTAATTAGCTGTTTTTCTATTTTCAGTCAATGTTTAGGGAATTTGTCCCCCCTTATAGAAAGGAAGGGGAAATACACCTCCCCTTCTAAAGAATTTATTTCTTAGGATATGTCCAAAAATGCTTTCATAAAGTATTGGCCTCTAACTTGGAAATATTCTATGTACTTCTTACCTTTGAAGAAACAGTCTTTCTTATATAAAAATAAACACTGAATCAAAAAAAATAAGGACATTTTAACACAACCAGCTTCTGTACACTACAACTTGCTCTCATGACGTCACTGAAATGACCATGAATCAATATATACGTACATTTCCGGTTATTTCTGGTTTAATTGATCAAAAACCATAGATGTTGTAAGACGATAACATTGTTTTTCAATTTCTTCAATTTTTTTACTCCCCGTACCTAACTAACCTTGGTCCTACCGAAAATATGAAGAAGATCTTTTTTGTAGGAAATTTATTATTCTTTCATTTTGTAGTGTACACTTTTCCACTCAAACGATTAGTTTTCAAAGTATTCCAAAAGGGGACCTTTAAGCCCCCCTCCTGGCTATAGCTCGCGGCCCTGGGCTGGGGACTTTTAGTATGTTATGCCTGGGGGTCACCCCTACCACATTTAATAATAACCCAGAGAGCATGATTTATTGCATTTATTTTTCCTTCGTTGACTGGACTATTATTAGAAGTAAACAATTTAAAAAAGTGGGCGTGGCAGTGGGCGGATAGGGTCTACACTATTTTTTTGTTTTTGAACTCACCTAGAAAGTCAAATTCTCTAAATTTTATTCAAATCGTGCTCACCATTCTTAAGATATAAACCATTTTCAAAAGTGGGCGTGGCAGGGGGCGTGAAAATTTCGTTAGATTTTATAAAATTTCTTTTTTATTACATTTACAACAAATTTTCTTTGCAAAGTCAACTTAGTTTTGGAAAATTGATTTTTGTCCACCATCTCCATACAATCGACGCACTGTGCATCGTGGGGCTATTGAGATGGTATTAATATTCTCGTGGGAGCATTTGGGCAGATGAATAATGTTACTTCCCTTTTTGGTTGTTAATAGGAATTTCTCTAAGTCAAGTATTGCGTTAAACTCTAACAGAAAGTTAGCCCCTATAATACCTTCAACCGGAATTGGGAAATTATCGGGTACTACGTGAAACTCGTATGGAACTATAAAATTTTCTAAATGGATTTAAATATTACAATTCAAAGTTAAAAGTTCAAGTGAGCTCAACTCCATGATTGCGTTTCGCCCAGGTACGATAGTTGGGCTCACTTGAACTTTTAACTTTGAATTATATATTCGGTCACTCCACTTAAACAGAAGAATTTCTTTTCAAATTTTCTTCATATTCAATTATTTAAATATTACATGTTCCTATTGTTTGTAAATCTCCTGAAATGCCTAGAATTTTTGTGCTTTTATTTTTTTATATGGGTATGTTTGTATTTACTGAACTGTTTTTTACTACACAAATTGAAGCTCCTGTGTCTAATAAAAATCTTATATGTTGATCGTAGTCTAGTTTTAAATGAACGTAAATGCCGTTTGATATTCCAGCAGTGCAAATGGCATTTGGCATTGGTGGATTATTTAATTCCCCTCCGGTGGGTCGGCTTCCCCCTCGGTGGGTAGATCGTTTCCCAATGCTAATACTCTGTGACCATTATTGTTAGAACCGGTAGGTGTGTAATTTCTACTGGGGTTTCTGTCTCGGGAAAAATTAGTCCTCGTATTAAAATTATTCCTATTATTACTTTGTATACTTCTATTGTCATTAGGACGGTTTGTGTTAAGACGATTGTTATTAGTTTGTAATGACGGATTTCCGTGATGTGATTGAGAAAATTCTTGATTATAGTTATTGTTAAAATTATTTTGTCTTGGGGAATTGGGAGAGTAGTTATTACTACGAAAATAATTGTCTCGTAAAATTTTTGTTGGGATAGTTAGTATTATTATAACCTGACTGATAGGAATTATGAAAATACCCTCGGTTTTGGTTTCGATTGTGGTGTTGGGAATAATTGGTATTGTGGGCATACCTGACAGTTTCCGTTATTGGTACTGAATAAATGCCGACACTCTGGCGTGCTCCACAACGACGAAAAAACCAAATAAATAGGCGACACAATATTCCTTGGTAGTTGTTAATTTTATTCCTTTGTAGTTATAAGTATTTTGTTAGTTTAAAATTAAGGTTTTATAACAATTAAATCTGCTAGCTATACGTTTTACATTTAAAATTATTTTAAGTTTTATTGCAAATTAATTTTAAGGTAGGGCAAAAGGCAAACTGCATGGTTTCGAGCACAAGATACTAAAGAAATTGAATTGAAATTGAATGCGCTTAAGAAAATGATGCAATATAAAAGGAGTGAAGATAGTGGTGGTTGGCAGATGACGATCGGAATGTCACGAAATGAAACAAGAATTTGCATACTGCAAACACAATGGGTGCGTTTACACGCATTGAGTGAGCAGTGCGTTTAGGCTTAAACATCTCTTTGAGGATATTTCCATTTGTAGCGCTTGACAAGTTCTTTCAAGTACTCTTCTTTCCAACGCACACTAAATCTATGATGAATAACTTTGAGAGTGTTCCATCTTCGTATGAGACTTATGTTCTTCTGAGATTCACAAGGCTCTGGGGGATTGAGTAGTGGACCACCTCGTAAAAAATGTCCAGGAGTTAGAGGAAGAAAATCTTCGGGATTATCAGACATTCTAGTTAAAGGTCGTGAGTTGAGACACGCCTCGATTCGGGCTAACAAAGTCGCAAATTCTTCAAATGTATATTTTGCACTGCCCGCTATTTTCTTGAAGTGAATTTTAAAGCTTTTCACCCCTGCCTCCCACAAACCACCCATATGGGGAGGACCAGGAGGAATAAATTTCCAGGATATTTGTGAAAAGTTGGGTGATGAATCAGCAGGATAACTTCGCACAGCCGTTTGGAAATCTGAGATAAGTGACTTGGACGCACCGACAAAATTGGTACCGTTATCTGTAAATATTTTAGTTGGAAGTCCTCCGCAAGACACAAAGCGAGAGAAAGCGGCCAAAAAGGCAGCAGAAGATAGATCGCTTACTGCCTCCAAATGGATTGCCTTTGTGGCAAAACAGATAAAAAGACAGGCGTAGGCTTTTTCCAAGTGACATTTTCTTCCATAAAAGTTCTAAATTATAAAGGGACCAGCAAAGTCAATGCCCGTATTAGTGAACGGTAAACTCAAAACTGTTCTTTCGGCTGGCAATGAACCCATGAATTGCGACTGGACCGATTTTTTGTACAAAACACAAGGCTTACAACCCCGGATATGACTTTTGATTAAGTTTTTTAGCTTGGGTATCCAATATTCGGAACGAACTATACGGGACATCAATTGAATTTCACCGTGTAACGATAATTGATGAATGTATGACACTAAGAGTTGAGATAAATAAGAATTGTAGGGAAGGAGTATAGGAAACTTTTCATTATAACATAAGGAGGACGATGCAAGCCTACCTTGAGAGCGCATTACTTGACTAGAGTCAAGAAAAGGACTGAGGGATAAAAGATTACTTTTTGGTTTTAATTTTGTTCCTTGAACAAGAGCTTCATATTCATCAACAAAATGTTGTTTTTGAGTTAATTTGATGATTTCTGTTTTTGTAGATTTAATTTCTTCGTGAGAAAGAAGGTTTGAAGTGTAGCTATCTCTTATAGACTGCTTTCGAGTTGAGTTGATAAAACGATATACATAACTCATCACTCGGAGCGCTCTGTGCCAAGACGAAAATCTGGATAAAATTTCACTTTCGAAGTCACCTGAGTACAATGCAACATTTGCGAGTTTTTGAATTGGTTTATATTCGAGGATTGATTCATCGGGAGGATCGATTGGCGGAGTTGAGGGCCAGTCTAACTCTGATCCTTGAAGCCAATATGGTCCCGTCCACCATAATTGACGTGATTTTAATTCACCTGGTGAGATACCACGACTAGCTAAATCAGCAGGATTATCGGAGGAGGAGACATGACTCCATCGAATATTAGGAACGTTAGTTAAAATTTCTGAAGTCCTATTTGCTACATACGTTTTCCACGTGCTTGGTGGTTTATTAAGCCACGCTAAAACAATCGTGGAGTCCGTCCACAATCTAATAGGGATATCATTCAAAAATTCAAATTGGTTGAGAAGTACTCTAATCATGTGCGACAGCAGAACTGCGCCTTGGAGTTCAAGGCGCGGAAGGGATATAGTGTTGACTGGTGCAACCTTGGATTTGGCCCATAATAGATGGGATGTAACTAGCAAAGAACTGTGTCGTATTCGAACGAAAACTGTTGCTGCTAATGCCTTTTCGGAGGCATCCGAAAATCCGTGAAGTTGCAGCTTTTTCCACGGAGAATACTCAACCCATCGAGGAATTGAGATTGTTTCGATTTCGGCAAATTCAGCTAAAAAGGATTTCCACTTTTGTTGTGAAAGAGGCGTAAGATTTTCATCCCACCCAGTTCGATCTTTCCAGATTTGTTGCATTAGTATCTTTGCAGTCACAACAACAGGAGCGAGCCAACCAGCAGGATCGTATAATTTTGCGATCGTTGATAATACGTCGCGTTTGGTGACAGATATCATGGCTAAACTCTGAGGGTTTGTAGAAAAAGAAAAAGTGTCAGTGGATGTGTTCCACTGAGCACCTAGGGTTTTTGTAGAACTGTCCTGTTCGATTGTTAGGAAGTGCTTTTTTAAAAGATCTTCATTTGCGATATGATCGAGTAACTCAAAATTGTTCGCTGTCCACTTTCTCAGATTAAATCCAGCGGATCGGAGAGCATTTATAAGTTCAATTTGCGATCTACGTGCAGACAAAATATCGTGAGCGCCCGAAAGGACGTCGTCCACGTAGAATTCCTTTTTTAGGATTTTTGACGCTAGAGGAAAACTAGTTTCAACATCTGAAGCGAGTTGATGAAGAGTGCGGACAGCGAGATATGGAGCACTATTAACTCCGAAAGTGACCGTGTTTAGATTATAATCTACGACTTTGTGATCTGGACTGGGGCGAAACAAGATGCGCTGATATTGCGAATGCTCAGGATGGATAACAATTTGGCGATACATTTTTTCAATATCACCGTTAAAGACGTATCTATAAAAACGCCAATTGAGTAGCAGCAGCGTTATGTCACTTTGAAGAACAGGGCCTGCATACAGGAGATCATTTAAACTTTTCCCATTGGAGGACGCGCTAGAAGCGTTGAACACAACTCGCAATTTGGTAGTGGTGCTTTGAGGTTTTAAAACCGCATGATGAGGCATGTAATACGATTGAACATTGCCATCATTCCACAGCTCGTAAGGTGGTGTTGGTGTCATATGACCTAATTGAAGATATTCTGAAAGGACTCTATCGTATTCTGCTTTAACCGCTGGTTTAGACAGTAAAGTCTTTTCTTTACGAAGAAATTGTTTCATTGCGTTGGAACGCGAAGTGCCCAGTTGTGACTCGTCCGATGGATTCTTAAATGGTAGCTTAACCACATATCGACCTGTCGAATCTCGGTAGGTGGAGTTGTGATATAACTTCGCATTATTGATCGGATGAAGTAAGCCTATGATTTTGAGGTAACTCCTCAATTTTCCAAAATCGTTCAATAGCTTGATCAGTTGAGGGTTCGTCACTATACGAGGCAAAGGTTGAAAAGTTCAAAACTACAGGGATATTTTCGTAAGATCCCAGCAATACCCAACCAAAAACTGTATTTTGAGCCATTAAATAATTCAGAACATTTGTTTTCACACCTTCTAAGATTATAAGTGGATACAAATCTGCCCCAATGAGCATATCAATGCTCGAACTCTGATGAAAGAGCGGATCTGCCAACGGAAAATTAAACTTGCAGTGGGTTTGATCGAGTTTCATTGAAACCGCCGGTAAATTACACGTGAGTTTCTTCAAAATTAACGCTTGAGCCTTTATTTCGAAATTGGTTATTAAGTTAGAACTAAGAGTAAAAGAACAAACCTTTGATGAAGAAGCAGTGACAGTGGAACCCATCCCACATATACGGACTTGAGTGTTTTGGGTTGGAAGACCTATATGCTTTTGAAAGTTTTCAAATAAAAATGAAACTTCAGACCCTTGGTCAATTAAGGCTCGAAGTTCATATTCTGCACCCTGATGTTTGATCTTGACTAAGGCTGTTGCTAACAAAACTTGGCGATAAGTCTGAGAAAACATGACATTATGATTCGTAATTTGAGTGGACTGTATAGTTTGATGATTGTCTTTTGTTTGCTGCGTGCCTGGTAATGAAGATGAACCCGAAGATGAAGATGAACCATGAGGTGAAGATGAAGATAGTGGAGCAGATGGAGTGATATTAGTTGAAGTTTGTTGTGCACGGATATTGTGCGATGGAGCACCCTTTTTCTCAAAGTGGAGTAAGGTATGATGCCTACCTTTGCATCGTAAACAAGTGCTTGTGCTTTTGTATTGGTTTAAGTTGTGAGTTATCGCAAGACATTTGAAACAAAATTTGTGTTTGCGAACTGTTTGTTGTCTCTCATCAACCGACATCTTCAAAAAGATAGGACAAGTCCGAAGAGGATGTTGCTCACTGCACACTTGGCATGCAGGAATTACTTTAATATGAAAGTTTCGAAGGGGTTTTAATTTTGTAGATAATGCCGTTCCAGCTTTAGTACTTTGTGGTTTGTTTGAAGAAGAATTAAGTTTCATTTCGGAAACACTCTCCAATACTCGGTATCGATTCGTTAAAAAAGTATTCATGCTTTCCCATGATGGGATTTCTGTAGGCTTAGTCAACGAGGCTTCCCACAAACTCAATGTATGGTCTGGAAGTCGAGACGCACAAAGAAAAGTAATAATAGCGTTCCACGCGTCGGTCTGAATATTATAGGATTTAAGTGCGATCAAAGCGTCATTGATACTGCTTTGCAAAACTTTAATTTCCTTAACTGACTCGGAAAGAATCAGTTTTTGGTTCAAAAGAATTTGTATTTGGTTATTTACCAAAATCCTTTTATTCTCGTAATGCTCCTTTAGAGCGTTCCACGCGAGATTAAAATTGTCGTCAGTCAAACCGAATTTATTAACTATATTAAAGGCTGCGTCTTTAGTTTTGTTTCGCAAATGAAAAAGTTTTTGAACGTCGCTGAGCTTTGAATGGTTTATGTACACTGCTGTGAACATATCCCGAAAGGATGGCCACTCCAAGTAGTTGCCATAAAAAGTTTGGGTATCGCACGGAGGAACTTTGATATTATGCGAATTTTCACTTGTTTGCTCGTTTAGAACACTTAAATCTTTTCCATTACTAACTTTAACCGAAGTAAGAGATTTCATAAAATCGGAAATTTCACTTGTACATTGAAAGAAAGTTGATGATGAACTCTGAAACTTTGCTTTAACTTCGACTAGAGAATCTTTCAAATCCTCATCATCACTTTTTATGCATTGCTCGTAGACAATTTTCACGACTTTCCACAAACTTTTTAATTCGTCTCGATAAGCTTCTAACAGGGAAACCGAATGAGTGCCGGCTGGTTTCGCCTTAAAGGCCGCATAAAATTCGACCAATTGGTCGGAAGCGAAAATCAAATCGTCCAGCAAACTCATTATAGCGACAATAACTGCGCGTTTATAACCTCGAACAGATTCTCAAACAAAAAACAAAATGACTTAAAGAATCGACTTTGTAAAATATACCCGATAATGTATGAAAAGTACCCAGTGTATGCTAGATTGATTCCACAAAACAAATTAAATAGTTGTTAAATATAATATATGTGTATATGTAAAAACAAATTTATTGAACATCGCACTAGAATATATTATATAACGTACCTTGTACAAAAGCTTGGAAATTTATGATGATTTTGATGATGATTGTAATATAGATGATGATGATGATGATTCCCACGATGATAGATGAAGGTGATGTTGATCTTGATGATGATGCTCACGATGAAAGATGTACAGATAAAGATGATGTTGAATTTGATGATGATATACACGATGACGATGACGATTATAGATGATGATGATGTAGATTATAGATGTAGATTATGATGATAATATTCACGACGATGATGAAAATGGATGCGTTAACAGTTGCTGATAGCGTGGTTAGCGTTTACTGTAAAGCTGGTACCGTCACTTTATGTTAACGGTTGATGTTAGTGGCGTGGATAACGTAACTGTTATGCTAGTACCGTAATTTTGTGTAAACGGTTGACGCTAGTGGCATGGATAACGTAACTGTTATGCACGTGGTGAGCAACGTGGAATGTAGACGATGATCTGGATTTGATGATGATGACAACTTTGGCAACGACGAAGAAGATGATGGCTGAGGTTTGATGATGTAGATTTGATGCCGACTTTGGCACCGACGAAGAAGATGATGGCTGAGGTTGATATCGTTGAATTGCTGCTGACTTTGGTATCGACGAAAAGATAATTGCTGAAGTTTGATATGAATTTGGCCTTAGCAGCAATGGTGGCAACGATGACGACGATGAAAAAAACCAGCAACCAAACGAATGTTGGATGACGGTGGTGAATTTCATAAATAAAATTTAGATTTTATCGTGGTTGATGATGTCCACGTTAATACGACGTTGAAGGTGCTCACTAGTGTCCCAAATTTTGATTTTTTGTGGCTATTATCCGGCTTGAAGGACCAATGAATAAATGCCGACACTCTGGCGTGCTCCACAACGACGAAAAAACCAAATAAATAGGCGACACAATATTCCTTGGTAGTTGTTAATTTTATTCCTTTGTAGTTATAAGTATTTTGTAAGTTTAAAATTAAGGTTTTATAACAATTAAATCTGCTAGCTATACGTTTTACATTTAAAATTATTTTAAGTTTTATTGCAAATTAATTTTAAGGTAGGGCAAAAGGCAAACTGCATGGTTTCGAGCACAAGATACTAAAGAAATTGAATTGAAATTGAATGCGCTTAAGAAAATGATGCAATATAAAAGGAGTGAAGATAGTGGTGGTTGGCAGATGACGATCGGAATGCCACGAAATGAAACAAGAATTTGCATACTGCAAACACAATGGGTGCGTTTACACGCATTGAGTGAGCAGTGCGTTTAGGCTTAAACAGGTACAGTACTGGGAGCTTACTCTAGCAAATGGGTTATAGCATCTTGCATTTTAGTATGTCTTGCACTATCGAGAATGATGCTATATCTATCGTTAACTCCCTGTTTGAGAAAAGCTAATCCTCTATGTTCATTTGTTATAGTAAGTGTTTCTCGAGCTTCTTCCCCTTGCATACTTATTTCCAGTTCAGTCATTTTTGATATCAGTTGTTCTATTTCAGAAACAAATTCTCGCATAGGTCGGTTTCTTTGACGCGACCTATCTAATTTGGACTGAATGCTTTCTATTGTATCTTTGTCTCCACATTTGGAAACTAAATTTGCTTTTAGTTGTTCAAAAGTTTCGATCTTGGCGGCTCCTAGTTCAGTTAATGCCCTACCTTGAATTTTACATTTCAACAAAAATTTGATTAGCATAGTCTGTGAATCTTTCTTTAAGGTGTCATGGTAAAATTCAATATTATTGAGAAAATCCCTAATATTTTCGGTGCGTTTGTTATTTTCTTCGCAGGTTAGTACAGGCAATTTTTGTGCCTTACTGAAATCAAATTCGGCCATTTTGTTCAAACTTGATAATGGCACTTTTTCATGAGTTTCGGGGACTGACTTAATTTCCTGATCTTCTTGGTCTGAACCTGGTTCTTCTGAACTATTTTCTTGTATATTGTTTTTTACGATTGCTTCTTCAAGCTCCCTATAATCTTTAGCCGTGGATGTCAACTGAGTCAGATACTTATGTTCCTGTTCTGTAAGATTTTTTTGATTAAAAATTGTGAAGTGTTCAATGAAAATATTCCACAACTGCAAAATTTCTTTTAATTTTTTGTTTGCCCCTTCGAGTTTTCTTTTGCGATTTGGGGATTTTTTTAGGTTTAGATAACAGTTTTTTAGTGTGCCTAAAGCTTCTTCCAAAGTCGAGAAATCCATTAACCAATATAAAAATTTTAAGAAAATTTGTGGGTTAATATATTTTTATTTAAAAAAAAATTATACAGACATTCTTCTGGTTATATTGTTTTTGACTATTTCTTTTCTAATTGCCTTATTAAATTTCCTTACGATTAAGTCTCTAATATATTTGGCGAGAAAAATAATAATAATTATAATTATGATAGACGCTACATCTATTCCATATTCATATTTATCATTGGACTTATTAATTTGAGGCCCGTTATTGTTAACGATGACCTGTTCTACTTTAGACTGGGATTTACCCATTACAGAAATTGAAAATTGAGAGATAAAAATTTATTTAAATTTTGAAAATTGAAGTTGCGAACGGAAAAATAAAAACAAATTTAATTTTTGCTCTTGCTGATTTCTTTTGCTGTTGTCACTATCGACTGGGACAGCTTGTGGAACTCTTGCTCTTCGGCTTTCTTTTGCTTCCGTTTAGCTGCTTTGTTGGAGCGGATTGCTGCCTTCACTTGCTGGATCTGGCGCAAGTATTTTTGCCTCACGTCGCTGGGTTGGCCAGGTATGTTTGCCAACCGATACAGTTCAATTAGGTGTTTCTTGAGCTGCACCCTCTTTCCCGCTCGTACCTTTGGAGTTGGGGGTACTGGAATTGGTTCTGCAGCACGGGTAGTATTTCGCCTCAAATACTCTTCGATGGTTAGGGGTTTGGGACCTACTCTGATTTGTTCGGTTTCTTTGGGCCTTGTTGGTTCTATTAGTAGTGCCTGGGCTTCTTTAATTAAATTGGCTGCTAGGGCCAGTTGGGTTTGCCGGGACATTTAATAGACAGTGTCTTGCTGCTCCTGGCAAGATCGCCATGTAACGTTTGTACCCCTGATTGTGAGTCGTGGAGGTTCAGTATATGTGTTGTTTCCGTAGAGCAGACTTGGTCCGGCGAGTAGCCAAGTGTGACACTTAGAATCAAAATGGACCTATAAATTTAGAACTGAAAGTGGTGAAAAAGGGCGAAAACTATTGGAGATAATTATGTGAAGTCATTTTTTTTTTGAATCTGCTAGAAATTTTGCATAAGATAAAACATTAAATGAAATATAAGGACATCGCCAGGACTTTCTAAAAACAAAAGAATTTTTTTTAGGCCTCTTTGATCATGAAAAATATAAATAGGCCGTTTTGAATCTAAAAACCAAAATATAGCCCCGTTTTGAATCTGAAATGCATAGAAATTGAAAAACAAGTATTGAAAGATTTTTTTTATAAAAGAAACATTGAAAAGTAACATAAATACATAAATTCATTAATTTATTTAAAATATAAGCAAGTTTAATAACACAGTTTTAAATGAACTATAGTTTATAGTGAACACATTGTAGTAGGTAAGTTATCATTGTTTTTAAACATTGTATAGAACTTCTTCCATAAATTCACAACAATTTTCTTCTTCTTCAGAACTTTGAAGGGCTTCTTTCTCCAAAATATTTTTGTAGAACTCCAACTCTTTGTTTTGGCGCCAGTTTTCACCACAATGATGTTTTACGAGCTTATCAATGTCTGCCTTCTTTGCATCAGTTAGTGGAATTCCAAACTTCACTGGCTCGAGCTCCATACGTAGTAACTGTTTTCCAGGACGTACGACTGACCTTTCAACACCCACATCCGATTTATAGCTTACTTCTCCCCTTACTTTTAGAATACCCATCTTCTGAGTCAGAATGAAACGTTTGGATGCCTTGAATTGAAAGTGCCATTTATTTGTCGGCTTAAACGTCTCCTGCGCAGCAGTCTTCCAATCTACCACTGGAGAATTTTCACTGCCAAGTTTTATCACTTTACCATGCTCCGAAAATATTTCATAATATTTTTCTGGGAATAAAATCGCCTCTTCCTGTTTAATTTCTTTTTCGATTCCGGCAAATACTCTATCTGGAGGAATGTATGAATGTCCTACTATGGGAAATATAATTTCCACTTGGTTTATTGTTTTGTTTTTCAAAAGCCAATACGAAGCCATTGCTATCAAGGTTGTATTCTTATTTTGCCCCGGACAGCCATCAGCGCAGAGCCGAACCACTTTTTTGTCTTTTATGTCTAATTGACAAAGTGTGTTGTACACGGCCGAGGCAATTTCATTCGAACCTTTTTTGAACTCGGTTTCCAACCACACGTACAATTGAACATTGTCTTTTGACAGTGGGTCTTTGGAGCTTCCTTGAACGACACCAAAATTGAAGAGGTTGAGTTGACGGCTAAAGTATGCCGCTTGATCCTGAACCTTCGGAAGTACCATGTTCTTTTGGCAATCAAAAGAAATTGTCAAAAGATCTTGTCGACTCTCCCGCAGTAAGTCAAAAAAGGCTTTGGCTCGTCTTTTGTGAAGCGTGTATTCCAACATCATATTTTGTTTCAGGTTGTCATCTTTTTCTATTTTAATTTGGTGTTTTTTTCGAATACACTCCGAACATTGGTCTTGTGATGGAGATTTGAATCCCAAGTTGAAATTATTGCAAAAAATTGATCGAAAGTATGACTCCTTTACCCTAAAATGAGGTGCACTTGTTTGGTTTTGATACATTCTGTACATCTTTGAAATGTTTAAGTTGCCGGGCAGGTACTGACGGACTTTATTCTTTGCACGACAGTAATGGAGTTCAAGAACTTTAAAGCTGGAAATAAAACTAATGACAGCATCTTTGTTTTGTCGGAATTTTGATGACTTTCTATCGCCTCCTCTTTTTTCCACGGGTAAAGTTCCTGTCTCGATTTGGTGTTTACAAATTCGATCCACTCTTTTAGCTCCAACGCTTAAAATACCACAGAACGTTGTTCGGCAGATTCGGCGTATTTTACGAGCAGATGTTCTTACATAGTATTGAATATAAAGGTTTCTTTTTCTTAAGGTTTCCTTACTTTTTGGTTTAGTGCACCTGGTGTACGAAAAAATAAAGCAATCTTGAGCAATCTTTGACTTGCAATTATAAAACAACTTGGCAAATTGTATTGCTTCATCTCTCGTAGTCTTGTAGCATTTAAAAACACTTCCTTTTTCATGCTTGCATGATAGATTTTTTGGCATTTTAAATTGAAATCTAAACAACAAAATATAAATACATACGGTAAGTCCATCAGATAGCAAAAACTTACCTGGCAGCTTTGCGTTTATTTATTTTGCGTTTTTTTTTTTTCTTGCAAGAGAATTGTCCACTACCTGTACTTTCTTTTGGCTTTCCATATTTATTTTAGCTTGCTGCAACCTATTAATATTAGTTTTAAACATTAATTGGCACTTTTGTATGTAAAGTTTTTATTTACCTCACGAAAAGAACTTTCATAACTTCACAAATTCTTTCTTCTGTCAGATTTTGGCGGGAAAAATTAAATAGACCCCTTTTGAAAACAAATTATATACTCTGTTGTTATTTGTAGTATAAATAGGTCCGTTTTGAAAATAAAATAATTTATAGTGAAAAATAGGTCTGTTTTGATTGTTAAAAAAATTTTAAATAGGGTCATTTTGATTCAAAAGTCTAAATTCAAGTGCTTATAACTTATAAAATAGATTGATTTGAAACAAAAAAAAAGATGCCATCTTGTAGCTCTCTCTTAAACGAAAATTTTGGTATACCACACTCCATATTTTCAAAAAGGTCGAGATAGGCCCGTTTTGATTCTAAGTGTCACAAGTATACCTTAACCCAAAAGCGGATAGCTCTGTAGGGCGTCTGAACTACTGAATTTAACTTAATCGAACCTCCAGCGAGTTGCTAAGTAAAAGAATCGACTTCGTTGGCTTCAGAGTTTGAAGTGTTTTAATATATTTTTATTATTCCTATTTATACACAAAATTATTTGACTTCGTATACATCCAACCATACTTCGATAATCGATAACGTTCTATCGATATTTCCACAATATGCACAATCAGCATTTGACCTTACCATGCATTTACTTCAAAAATCAACGACACTTGAAATTGGAAATACAAAAATACTCGTGCACTAGAAGTGTCATATGAGTATTTTTGTTTATTTTGTATTTCTCCTATAGTTCGTGCACTGAAGGTGCCGGTTGAACTATATGAGTATATTATGCACAAAGTGTGCCAATAGAAATATGAATACTTTTTTTATTATGATTCGGCTCTATAGCTATAGCTATAGCCGACGCGGCGACCGACGCACGCGACGGGACAAAGTATGTGCGATGGATATGCACGGGAAACCGAGTATCAAGTATCGAAGCAGGTTGAATGTATTCTTAATTGTTTGGCGGCAATTAGTTAATTGGTCGCTGGTGCGATCCCTTCACAATCTGCCTAGTTGTAGCCAAAATGCTGCAGTTAGTCCAGATTAATCTCCAACACTCCATTAAGGCTTCGGCCTCCCTTCTTCTCCGTTTATCCAGGAATGGAGAGGATATTTTCCTGATCCAGGAACCGTGGATTGTTAAATCCATTGTTAGTGGACTCAGGACTCCTGGATACTACGTACTGTGTGCGTCTGATAAAGGTGACCCTAGACCTTGTATACTAGTTAAGCGTAGCACTAATGTATATTTACTCCCTGATTTCAGCGATAGAGATATCACCGCCGCAAGGCTCGAAACGGCCAATGAGACGTACTGGCTAGTGTCGGCGTATCTGGGCCATGACTGGAGAGACTGATCGCGCATGCAGAACGGCAGAAGATATGCCTCATCATTGGGAGTGATGCGAACTCCCATCATACAGTATGGGGAAGTACTGATGTTACTTTTTTTTCTCCCGCACAAACAAACTAAAACGAAATTTAACTGCGCGACCACGATGAAAGATGACAGACGTTTAGTCCGAACTTTCGGAAAGGGTTTCGTTGACGGAGAAAAAAAGAACGCGTTCAGCACGTTTGATGCTGCCACCTCCGACTGCTCAGCAAGGGGTGGGTTCAGTGAAAATATTCTTTTACCAAATTTGATTACCTTTTTGAATTAATCGATTGATTAATTTTCTCGCTTCTTTTCCGACCTGAAAAGAAGAAAAATGGGCGCCAGTGATTTTTTCTTGTAAAAGGAAATCACAAACCTCTGAAGCAGAACCGACGGTGAAAAAGATTTTTGAAATAAAAAGGAGTGAAATTTTAATTTTCGAATGAAGATATTTTTATTATTCGTTTTGCTTGGGAAACCTTGCAAATGGAGGGCTAAAACCCAAGATCTTTTCAATTAAATTTACAAAGTGTAAGATAAAAAAAAAAGAAAGATGAATCGCTATCACTATGTCCCCCGAAAGGACCAAAGCGGATTTTAAGTAACGGGTCGCGAGTCCTGTAATACCAGGAGAAAATCAACGGAACAAAAACTAACCGAATTTTTTGAAAATCGCACAATTTTGCCACCGAATGCAGAAATAATTTATAATTGAATAAAAGAATTTAAACTCTACTTATCTTTTTTTTGTTTTCCAATTTCCTCTCCTATGTAAAATTTTCCTTCCTATGTCTTCCTCTAGCCTTCCTCCTCAAGCTCTCCTTCTACCTTAGCTAAAATATATTTTCCCAATTTTCGATTTTTCGCACTTTACTATTCTTACTTTTACACAAAATTAGTTTCTTCGATCTTTAACACTTTCCTCTAAATAAATAAATAAATTGGGTGGCGCAACAGCTCATGGAGAACCAGGGCCTAGTGACTTACAACTCACAACCATTCCTGTGTGCGTGTTTGTTGGCAGGAATGGAGGGGACCTACAGTTTTTTGCCGAGTCCGAACGGCTAAATGAGAAGCACTTTTTCATGACAAGTATACTCTTGGAGGATTTGTCAGTTCCTCGCAAGAGGCAGTACCTCGAATAAAACATTTCTGTTTTTAGATGGCACGGCTGGGAATCGAACCCACACCTTCGGCATGACAGTCCTACGCACTAACCATCAAGCCACGAGGTACTACTTTCCTCTAGTACTCTCTTAAATGATCTTAATCGTTTGCTCTTCAGTCAAGAAGTGTCCTTCCAGATTTTTCAATGTCTGTTCGAACCTTCTTTAACTGTTCTCCCCTGTGCTTTCAGCCAATCGGAGCCCGCGGACTTCCATCATGTCATTTGTAAGCAACTGTCAGCTATGTTGCTGAACAGCGCCACCGTTGACGAAATCCAGCGGTCCTACTTACTCGCACATACAATCCCTAGCTTTTTGCAAGTCATCGTGGAATTCGCCGATCGCTGGTGTCACTTCCAGGAGCGCGCGAACACGGTGAACGCATTCAGCTATTTTCCCCCTATTTTCTAACTTTTTAAGAGAAAACCAGACGAAAGCACCAAAAATCGAACAACCCAATTTCGAAATTGTAGAACCATTTTTCCCCTCCAAATTTCTAAAAACAATACCCAAAAGTTAAAAGAGAACTCAAGCGACGAAAAAAAGAGAAGACCAGTAACTAGTAACTTAAAATGCGGAAAGTTAAATTGGAAAAAAAATGTTCTACTCGCGATAAAAAAATAACCTACTTCGGTGAGTTTTTGTTAGGTTTTGGGGAATTAGGGAGTAGCTGATAACATTTTATCTTTTACATATAGGAGTTAAAATTATTATTACAGTGAAGTTAAAATTATGTTGGGTACTATGTCCTTCTCAACAAGAGGAACATCTAGCGGACGGGGACCAAATGTCAACCGCGCTTCTTTTGTGTAATTCGGATTCGCACAGACCACCTGTCTGTCTAGGTACTTAAATACATTTTAACACAGACCGCCCGTCTGTTTTATTTTCGGATAGTGGTTTGCTCTTCCACTTTAAGAGCCAGTAATGTATATCGATTATCTTGTTTCTTCAAGATACTGGGATAGGGTACTAATGGCTGATGGACCATTGTTTTCCTACTCTCTCCCAGTATATTGAAGAGAACACCTGTAGAAAAGAAGGGATAGAACCACAGGAATAAGGGTTCTGGGATTTGAAAAGAGAAGTTTTTGTCGCGGTAAATTTGACCGTGACACTGATATCAATGATAGAGGTGATTCTCTTTTTGATTTTATTTTAAGTACTAACCTTATAGTAAATAATGTGGGTAATGAACCTACCTTCATCACTAAAAACCGACAGGAAGTATTAGATATTACTCTTGTCTCAGATACCATTCATCATAAGATCTCGAATTGGAAAGTGTCGGATGAACACTCGTTCTCCGATCACAGATACATTCAATTCAGTCTTATCGATGAACCTCCTTGCCGCGTAGAATTTCGAAACCCTCGGAAAACCGACTGGCTCAAATATAGGATTACACTCCAGGGGCTATTAAAACCAGATCTCTTAAATCCTGCTTCTAATAATAATGAACTTGACTGCAAGGTCAATGATCTCACATTAGCCCTCAACAAATCTATGGCTATATCCTGCCCACTTACTCTAGTTAGGGGGAAAAAGAAACCACATTGGTGGGATTCTGGGCTTGAACCGCTCAGGAAAGACTGTCGCAAGTGTTTCAATCGAGCTAAAAGCACTCGTGAAGTGTCAGATTGGGAATCTTATAAAATAACCCTCAAACTGTATAAGAAAGTCAAAGAGATCCTCTTGGAAAAATTTCTGTGGAAAATAGAAGAAACTTCAGAGGCATCTAGACTAAGAAAAATTCTCTCTACAAATCCAGTAATACCAAGCTGCTTAAAAAATGCTGATGGCTAATGGACAAATTCCTGCGAAGAATCGCTTAACTTGCTATTGGATACTCACTTCCCTGGGAGCTCCCAAAACATTAGTAGCTTCGACCGTAATAGGTTTGATATGAATACAAGCTATCCACAAGGTCTGATTACAAGGGAAAAACTGCAATGGGCGCTCAACAGCTTTCGGCCTTACAAGTCTGTGGGACCAGATGGCATAATACCAGCCGAACTCTAGATGAATAAAGATTTAATTCAGCCAATTCTGGAGTCTATCTTTACTAGCTGCTTAGCACTCGTCTACATCCCCTTGTCTTGGAGAGAGGTTAAGGTTGTGTTCATACCGAAAGCTGGAAAGTGCTCCCAAGTAAACCCAAAGGATCTCAGACCTATTAGTCTATCATCATTCCTTCTAAAAACATTTGAACGATTGATTGATATCCACATACGATCATGCATTGACACGCGACTTTTGTCTACGGGTCAACATGCTTACTGGAAAGGGAAATCTGTAGAAACTGCCTTACATAGTTTAGTAAGAACAATTGAATATTCCCTCCATCATAAAGAGTACACCATGGTTGTTTTCTTCGATATAGAAGGCGCTTTTAACAAAGTCGACGCATCTGCAATCGCATCTGCGCTGACATCTCTGAAGTCAGTTCAATCCAGGCATTCACAGTGCACGGACGTGTAAGCGGAAGATTTTAACAAAAATAAATAATCCACCCCGGAAAAAAAGGATAAGTCAAGTCAGGTCTACCTGCGGACTACCTAAGATTTATTGCCCTACCGGTAATAAAAAGGGATTTCCTAAAACAGTTTAAATCCAGTGTTAATGAGTACTCATAAGTTTTTATTAAAGTAGTGCGTGCACCTTAATCTGTGTATTAAAATAATTAAATGAAAAGTGATTATCCGTGATAAAGTTAATTCCGAAAGGTAGCAGAGGTAGTAAAATGGCTGAACGCCTTACTATTGAAACCGCCTTAGCTGCAATCGAGGCTTTACTGCTTCGTGTGAAAAAGGACCTGAGTCCTGAGCACGCGCGGCAAATTGGTGGACAACTCCAGGAGGTCACAAACAAGATCATTGATGCACCAATTGGAGACAACACCAACCCGAAGATTGATGAAGACATGGTAACCGACCCAGTTATCAGCAAGGGCGAAGTCACAACACTCATTACTGAGGAGAATCCATCCAGCGATGAAGAAGCCAATGAGACTTCAAGCTGTTCTGAAGATGGGAATGAATCACCCAAACCTGGACAGAAGAGACCCCGGAAGTCGGGCAAAGAAGCCACAACGAAGAAACAAACGAAAAAGCCAGCCTCTGTAGCAGTCGTGACAACGAAGCAGCCAGCTCCTGCATCTACAGTTGTCGTGCTTACATCGACCCAACCACAAACACAGTCAACCACATTAACGTCAATTCAACCACCAACCCAGCCACCAGCACCAAGCCATCCTCCAAAGACGAGCACAGCCAGCAACACCACCTCAACCAAGGGTCCAGGAATGCCACCAATTTTTTGTTTCTCTGGAAACATTGCTGAAATCAGCAGGTTCTGCAAAGGGAAACAATTAGGCGAGACATTCAAAAACCGCAATACTAAGACAACCATTATCAACGCTGCAAACAGAGAAGCCTTCGAGGAGATAAAGAAGTTTCTGAAAGAAAGAAAAATCCAATTCAACTCTTTCACGCCGCGAGAAGACAGGAAGAACCTACTTCTGCTAAAAGGGATTCATTTCTCTTATTCAGCTATCGAGGTAGAAGATGAACTAAGGATTGAAGGACTAAATGTAGTGAAGGTTACACCATTCAAAGCTAAGAAGGGTCCTGGAAAAATCTACAACAACTTTGTAGTAGAGCTTGGAAAATCCGCCGATGTCAGTAAAGTCTACACTAAAACTCTGATAATGAACCAGAGAGTGCACTGGGAACGCTTGAAATCCAACGATTTAGTGCAGGTCAAATCTGCCAGCGCTTTGGTCACGTTGCCACTAATTGTGGACGCCAATACGTTTGCGTCAAATGCAAGGAAGACCATGAACCGGGACTATGCAAGCGCAAGGAAAGCACAGGAGCTGACGTGTGGTGTGCAAATTGCCAGAAGGAAGGACATCCAGCTAGCTTTAAGGGTTGCCCAACTCTTAAAGCAAAACTTACAGAGAGGAACAAGGTTCTTGCAGAGAAAAAGGCGCAAAAGGATTTTGTTGCTAAATCTGCATGCACCGTAACCCAGCCTACAGTCAGTTTCGCTTCAATGGTGAAAGGAAACTCAACAAAAAGTTCAATAGCAGCAAAGACTCAAGAAGGGAAAACCCCCATGAAAACTGCAACGAAGATAGCACTAGCCAAGACAACTGCACCATGCAAATTGCAACACCAGCAAATGTATCCCAGCCCAATGTGAACCTCAGTAATGAAGTTCAGAGGATTTTTGGATTCAACCTCCTCACGATCATCGAAAAAGCCCGGAGTGCTGTTCCAACAAACTATACCATGCTTAGCGAAGGTCAAAAGTCCGTGGCATTGGCCGCCTTCATATTTCAAATATGCAACTAAAGAAAATCCGCATACTGACGTATAATGTTAACTCATTGTACAGCCTGGAGAAGAGGACGTCATTCAACATGTTCATGAAGAACAACACTCCGCATATCGCCCTTATTAGTGAAACCAACGTGATAAAGCGCAACAACATTAACATCGCGGGATACAAAACCTACCGCCAGGACAAAAAGGAGAATTCCAGGTGGACGGCAATATTCATAAAAGAAAAATTCTCCCCCAACACCAGCGAAGTCATCATCCTAGGACTACGGACCAGTGAAGCCACCGCTATCACCATAACGTTAGGTAGAGGTGAGACACTAACGGTCATCAGCATCTACTTCAAGTGCAAATCCAGGGCAAGGAACATCCAAAGTGACGTGCATGTCCTTAACGGATATCTGAAGCAAAGCACCTTCGGACTCATCGGCGGTGATTTCAACGCGAGACATCAATTGTGGCTGGATACAATAATCAACAACGAAGGCAAAGCAATTGTGGACTGGATGGAAGTCAACAGTGATGATCATTCTCTGGTGGTTATATCCCAACCTAAGCCCACCTTTCCCAGAACACCATCAACGTTGGACTTTTTCCTGGCTTCTTCGAACCTGGTGCATATTCTTCCAGAAATCCGGAATTATATCTGCACTATAGTGCCCAGCGATTCGGACCATGAAGCTGTTTAACTATCGATCAACCTTAACCAACCAATTCTAATAAATAGAGAGCCACCAGAGAACTTCATAAGCTACAGACGTTTGAATTGGAAAGACTTCATAGGGACATCGAAGGCAACATAACGCTTCCGGCTTCTAACAGAAACTTGCTGGACAACGAAATCGACGCAGCTATAGATGGTTTGGAACAGGCTGTATCTAATGCACTGGACAATCAAAAGCAGCCCACGACGTCAAGGGATAGGTACCAGCATCTTCCCGAGTACGTGCAAAATCTGTATGCGCACAGACAACGGCTAAGAAAACGTCTCCAAAGGATCCATCAAAGAGATTTCAATACGTCCAACAACAACTACAGAGTAGTTTGGAGCGAATTGCAATGTGTCAACATAATGTTCCGAAATTCCATAAAACACCACAATAACATCCAGTTCCAGAAGTGACTTCAAGCAATTAAGCCTGGACCCGATGCCTTCAAAAACATTAATAGGATTATTGGAAAGCAGAAACCAATCCCGGAAACTATTATCAGCAACAACATTGAGGCCACATCAACACAAGAAAAAGTGGAAGCGTTTGCCAATTACTTCGAAGAAAACTTCACACCGAACACACCTGCTGACCCGACATTTTTGGACGAAGTTGAGGAATCCATTCAGCAGACCATGCAGCCTAATCCAGAAGAAGTCATATTCGATGACACCAATCCAGCAAGTGACCCAATTGACAGCCCACATCTATGCAATCTGGAGGAGATAGCAGAGATTATTCACGATTCGAGGCCAAAAAAGTCAGCTGGACCAGATGGAGTCTTCAACTACATCCTAAAAAGGCTTCCACATATAGTGATGATCCTCCTCACAATCATCCTAAATAACTGCATCAATAACTGTTACTTCCCTCAGAAGTGGAAAACAGCGAAGATAGTGGCGATCCCAAAGAAAGGAAGTTTTAACTTGGTGTCCAACTACAATCCTATATCGCTTCTCAACAGCATCAGCTGGAGGAAGTAATCCTCCGGAGGCTCAAGAGGTTCTGCAGTGAAAACGCGATCATTCCTGATATGCAGTTCGACGCTACACCCGGTGCTAAAGTTCCAACACGATATCACGTCAGCGCTCAACAGTCACCGTTTCACCGTTGGATGCTTCCTGGATGTCGAGAAAGCATTCGACAGCGTATGGATAGAAGCCTTTATTCACAAACTACATCTATTAAATTTACCACTGCCACTAATAAAAATTCTTTTTTCTTTTCTTTCTTTCAGAAAATTTTTCGTTCAACTGGTCAACTGTAAATCAAGCATAAAGACCATCAGAGCCGGAGTCGCTCAAGGATCGAAACTTGGCCCCTTTCTTTACAACTTGATGACATCTGACCAACCTGTCGCAACTGGATGTGAGAACCTCCTGTATGCTGATGACTCGCTCACCTACGCCAGTTCAACGTCACCGTTACTCGCCGTGTGGAAAGTGGAGGCTCACATCAACAGACTCTTTGATTTCTACAGGAAATGGGGCATCCGGATCAACTCTTCTAAATCGGAACTTGTCTGCTTCAGGAGACCCTCAACAGGCAGAGGCAGTTGCACTGCAGCGAAGTGCAGAAACATTGTTCTGAAACTCCCAGATGGATCCACCATAGCTGCCAAACGGAACGTAAAGTATCTGGGAATCCACTTCAATGAGTTGCTTAGGTTCAACCCGCGCTCAAGAAGTGTGCTCAAAAGAGAAAGAGGTCTTCCACCGTTTACATCCCCTGATGAGAAAAAGAACTGGACTAAAGTCAACACACGAAAATACTGATGTACAAGCAACTCCTGCGGCCAGTCATAGCCTATTGCTTCCCAGTCTGGTTCTGAATTTCCAAGACAGCCATGAAGAAATTTCAAGTGTTCGAAAGAAAAATACTTAGAATTTGCACCGGACTACACTTCGACCGCCAGCGACGGAAACACTACAGGAATGAGCACCTCTACACAGAAGCGAACATAATCCCTCTGGACAGGTACCTAGTGCTTTCTACAAAGAAGCTAATAGAAAACATCCACAGTCATCCAAATCAGCTGATGAGAAGTATGTCCACCGAGCAACAAAAACCCGATCCGGGGTACCTCAGTGTGATGGAAACCCTGGACGACAACATTATCCCCATAGACTACGAGGAAGCAGTTTTCTTCTACGCTGACACAGGGTCAGCCTACTACCGCGGCTAAATGCCAAACCTTCTAACAATCCACTCCAAAATCACCACTAGACAACCGGGATGGAACACCCCGAGAATGAGAAAGTCAACCGACGCTTAAATAAATTTTGACATGTATTTTATATAATTATAAAATTTTAAAACTAAGACATAGTATAAAGTTAGGCCCCCTATGTGCCAACAAATGTAAATTTTTCAATGTATCTTATTAGTTGTAAGCCAAATTGTATATATTATATTCAATAAAACAAATTGAATTGAATTGACATCTCTGAAGGTAGATGTTTCGCTTGGAGAATTGATTAACCAAATGCTGACTAGCAGGGTTATCAACTCAAAACTAGGAAGCTATTCTACTAGAAGGTCTGTTAGCAGAGGAACGCCTCAAGGCGGTGTCTTTTCTCTCCTTCTTTGGAACTTGGTGGTAAATGAGCTGCTAATATGCCTGGAAGAGGAGGGTTACAGAGTGATTGCCTATGCGGACGATGTTGCTATTGCCGTATCAGGAAAGCATCCTACCACCTTAAAAGAACTCTTACAAAACGCTTTAAATAGGCTAACCAATTGGGCAGACCGGTGTGGTCTGGGCGTCAACCCTCATAAAACAGAACTTGTTCTATTCTCAAGGAAATATAAAATCCCCCATGTAGATCCTCCCTCTATTAAAGGTGTTCCATTAACATTCACTGATCTTGCAAAATATTTGGGTCTTATTTTAGACAAAAAGTTAAGTTGGAAACCTAATATACAAGAAATAGTCAAGAAGATCACAGTGGCACTCTTCTCATGCAAAAAAGCCGTTGGGAACAAATGGGGCCTTCAACCTCGTATTATTCATTGGCTATACACATCGGTGATTAGACCGATTCTCACATATGGTGTTGTAGTATGGTGGACTGCTCTAGATAAGGCGGTAAACTGCGACAGACTAAACAAAGTACAACGCTCGGCTTGTTTATGCATAAGTGGTGCGCTTCGCACGACACCCTCTGCTGCTCTAGACGTTCTGCTATATCTGAATCCCCTCGATATTTTTAGCAAACAGGTGGCTGCAAATACAGCCATACGCCTACAAGCTTCCTCACAATGGTACAGCAATAAAATTGGCCATTCCATCATTCTGAATTCATTCAGGTCACTACCTAGTCACATTGACTACACCATCCCAAAACCACAATTCGGCTTAAACTTTCAAGTCACCATTCCTTCTAAAACCCTCTGGGAGGATATGGCTTTCTTGGATGATGAATCGGTTCATATCTACACGGATGGATCGAAAACTGTTGAAGGGGTGGGTGGCGGTGTGTACTCAGAAGGACTAAAATTAAGTCTCTCATTCCGTCTTCCCATTCCGTCTTCCTAATCATTGTAGCGTGTTCCAGGCGGAACTTATGGCGATTAAAGAAGCCTTATCTTGGCTGAAGGAAAACGTGATATCAACTACAGATATCCGCATCTTCACGGATAGTCAAGCAGCTATTAAATCCCTGGAATCGGTCTCTACTAACTCTATAACAGCCCTAAATTGCCGTTCGTCTCTGTTGGAGATGGCATACGGACATCCCAGGTAATTGTAAGGCCGATGAACTCGCTAAAAATGGTACAACTTTACCTCTTCTACCTAGTAAGGCAGAAATAGGTACACCCATCGCTACATGTAAACTTTTGCTGAAGCAAGATGCCTTAGAGAGAACAAATCTTAGGTGGAACGATATCACCACTTGTTTGGCAACAAAACAAATCTGGGCAGCAATGGATTTAAAGCGATCTAAGTGTTTGATATCTCTTAGCAGATTGCACATCAGCTCCCTCTCCATGATTGTTGTTATAACCGGACACTGGCTCATAGGCAAGCACGCAACGCGTCTTGGCGTATTCGCTAACGATTTTTGCAGAAGCTGTATGGATGAGGAAGAGATAGAATCGATCCCTCACCTTCTATGCACGTGCCCTGCTCTATCTCATAGACGAAGACTTCACCTTGGTGAGTTCTACTTAATGATCCTAGTGATCTGGTAAACTTAGACAGTGGCAGTCTATTACGCTTCATAAGAAGCTCCAAGTGGTTCACCGAGTAAGGAAAAGGGTTTCCTAGATTCATGTGGTATCACAATGGACCAACTCATGGTCTAAGTGTGTCAGTCTCCACGACTGGCAGCCACTTCAACCTAACCTAACCAGCAGATATCAAATTTGGAACGAGTTCTGGTTCATTAAATGAAAAGGCATGATCTTTAGTCGACAGCAACTGGACGAAATTCACAAGGATGTTAGAAAAAGATTA
Source organism: Dasysyrphus tricinctus (assembly GCA_963921185.1). Taxonomy (NCBI): domain Eukaryota; kingdom Metazoa; phylum Arthropoda; class Insecta; order Diptera; family Syrphidae; genus Dasysyrphus; species Dasysyrphus tricinctus. Next base: position 132,030,768 of record OY992531.1, read on the forward strand.
CAACTGAGAAGCGACAAAATGAAAGCCAGATATGATCTTCAGGCGAATTCAAAAGGATTAAGAGACGGTGATATGGTTCTTCTTCATAATCCACAACGCAGAAAAGGCATTTGTCCAAAATTACAGAAACATTGGGAAGGCCCTTATGTGGTGATTAATCGAATAAACGATGTCGTCTATCGGATCCAGTGGAAGGAACGCAAACGATCGAAAATGAAGGTTGTTCATTTGGATAGACTAGCGCAATACTATAGTGACACCAGGGGCCAATTTCACAGATCATACATAACATACATTTCATACATCATACACCAAACCGATTATCATACATTACAAAAAAAAATCTGTTTCACAGATTCTATTGGAATGATTCCATTCTATGTTCCATGCAAATGTATGATTTGACATTTCACTGACAGAAATCACTTAAATGTCATGCATTTTATAATTTCTGGTACGCATAGAGAAAAATTTGTATTTTAAAGAAAAAGAAAATTGTTGTAAGTGATAAAAATAGCAAAAGTATTAATAATAATGCATATTTTTTGTTTCCATCTTTTTCAGTTAACAGCCCATAGCTTGCGGCCAGGCGTGTTATCCTCGACCATTCACTCTGAATGTTAGCTTTTGTGGTTTTCGTACCACTGAATTTGTCAAAAAGTACCTCTTTGGCCGCTAACATCTCCTTCAAAACAAGGAGTTGAAGCTCCTTCGTTATCTAAATGAAATTATTGTTTTATAAAATCAATTACCCATTTATCCGTAACAAAACAAAATGTCTGCTCGTGTACACGAACAGACATTATTTATTAAAACCAAAATTTTGTTCTACTTACTTTGCTATACTTTCGTTTATTGTTACTCATGGCGAGTTAGAAAACAAAAAAATTTAAATTTGGAACGATATAAACAACAAAACCGATGGAAACAACCGCAAGAAATTAAAAACGCATCTCTAGAAGCATCGAACACCAAATTTTTCTGTTGTATGAAATGTATGAAAAAATGTCATACATTCTAGTCATACAATAGAAGCAAAAATTCTGTGAAACAGAAGCTCACTGGAAATATTCCAGACGATGTTATGATGTATGACAGGTTATCATACAACAATTCTATGAAACAGAAAAGATGTATCAAAGCTGTCAAAATCATACAATGTATGATGTGTATGATCTGTGAAATTGGCCCCAGTGCGTCGATTGTATGGAGATGATGGACAAAAATCAATTTTCCAAAACTAAGTTGACTTTGCAAAAAATTTGTTCTAAATGTAATAAAAAAGAAATTTTCTAAAATCTAACGAAATCTTCACGCCCCCTGCCACGCCCACTTTTGAATATGGTTTATATCTTAAGAATGGTTAGCACGATTTGAATTAAATTTAGAGAATTTGACTTTCTAGGTGAGTTTCAAAAACAAAAATAGTGTGGACCCTATCTGCCCACTGCCACGCCCACTTTTATATATTGTTTACTTCTATTAAACCGCTTGTAGGATTTGAATAATATTTTGGAAATTGAGAACCGTTTTATCAAAACTCAACAAACGCCAAAAATCCGAAAATGAGTTATGGGTATCAAAATTTTTGGCTTCAAGAGGCGCACAAGATGGCGAAATAAAAAAATACGAAAACGGTACAGATTTAATTCCAAAAAAATTTGAAAGCTCAGCGTTTTCGCAAAACTCAACAAACGCCACATGAGTTCTTGCAAAACTCAACAAAACACACTGAGTTTTTGCAAAACTAAACAAAAGCATTTGTCTTAAACGAACAGTTTGTGCATATTAGTTCAAAAATGCATTGGTGGGTTATTGAATAACCATATTTATGTAATTATTATATTCATCGTTCAAACATAAGTTGATCCGGTGCGTTACGAAACTTATAAGCGCTGTCTATGTATGTATAGGACTGCGCCTATTTTTTGTATATTTTAATTTCTCTTGCTCTTGCCCCTTAAAGTTAAAGCTCATAAAAAATCTATTTAAAATTTCGTAATTCGGATAACCTTAACATGTGTTGGAAAAACACTTGACATTTGCCATACAAAATATATTGATTTTAAGTCTTTATTCGAAATGTTGGCCAAAGTGTACAAAATTATGGAAAATCCTTAAACCTCATTTGTTTTGCTTTTTTTCTACTTTCATCACCTGTTGCGTAGTTTATGTATGTCTGTTCCAGAAGAACGTATAGCTTTCAACACCTGACAGACAATCCTAGGACTAAACGAAGTTCTGTTTTTTTCTTTAAGGGCACTATTAGTCAAACTCAAACTTAGAGCAAAATCTTCATCCAACTCCAAAGGTGTTCTAACAAAACTTTCTTTTTTGGACTCTGATGCTTTTCTGAACAAAAACACAATCACGATGGTTGTCTTGTGTTTTGAAAAAGTCAATTTTCTTGCATAAATAAGAAATCAATCGACGTTGAAGTTAAAGATAAGTACGAAGAGCTATATTCGATAATCAGGAAAAGAAAGCTACATAAAGTTTGCGTAATACATTAACCGGTTTTCTATTGAGCCGTAGGTGTCTGGAGCATGGAGTGGGGGTCAAAGGGGATATTTGCCTCCGAGCCCTAGAGAATATCACGCTATAGCAATTTTTTTTTAAATGTTGCTATGGACTTTTCACAAAGACTCGTCATTTTTCTGTCGGTATCCATGATCTCTCCACCCCCATTCTGGGATTATGCTCCCTTTGGAAGATAACACCCTCTTCCCCCCCCCCCCCCCCCCCCCCCCCCCGGGAAAAGTTCTATGAGTGCATATGTACAACCAAAGACAGTTTTCAAGCTTTTTCGAAATCAGTAAGTTCGAAGAAGTCCCGAAAAAATAAAACCCCCAGCTAATAGATGGATGATATCGAGAAACTGATTCATTTTTCGGTTATTTTAGATAATGCTTAAAAGTTTTACCAAAAAATAGAATCAACCAACGCAACCGAGTCTCCTGAAAAAATCGAAAAACACTTTACCATTTCAAAAACTTTTTGAATTTAAATAACCTATTATTTTAAAAAGGCTTTTCACTGTTATATAATTTATTAATTTTTCTTATATTTATTTTAACGTAAATATAAACTTATTTTGTTTTTTTGTTTAATTTATAGATTTTATATTAATTTTTGTATTTATTTATTTTATATGAAAATTAAACGTTTTTGCAAAACTCAACAAAAGCATGACTTGTTTCGTTTTGAAAAAACGCACGATTTTTGGGTTCAAAATTAAGGTGAATGCCTTGAACAAATTCAAACGGAAATGAACCTGCTGATGAGATATGCAGCGAAGAAGAGTTCTGCATTAATACTTTTCTAGAATTGTCATTTTTATTCAAATAGGAAAGAAAAAAACCTTCTCCTGAAAAATTTGCAAAATGGATTTGTTGAGTTTGCAAAAACGGTCCCTCAATTTGAATTAGTTAGTGAGTTGAAAACACACAAAATATTGCTAACGCTACTCGCCCCTTGCCACGCCTCCTTTAAATAGTGAAAAATACTTCACAAATACATGATTTTAAAATATTTTTTAGATAAATTCTGACAACACAAATAAACAAGACCAAAAAATACACAAAATGAACAATTCTTCTTTAAAAATCAAAAATCGAGTTCTATTTTCAAAATCTTTAATGGTAGGTTAATCTACGTTTTTTGGTTTTCTGAGATAAATCAGAAAATGCTTCTAGCGGTCTTCCACGGCTGGTACTTAGTTTTTCACAAGAAATTGCACTTTCTTGTAAATTGAGAATGCTTTTTGGAAGAATAAAAGGAGTTTTTAACCAGACTCCGTGGAGTCTCGCAAAAATAGCGCGGTTTCGTGTACACGCTTTCCACCTACGTTCCAAATTTTTGTCAAAAAGTCTCACTTTTTCCGCCAAATCGTTCTTAGTTGTATCAGGATCAGGACAGTTTTTTATTTTAAATTCATTTAATACAAATTGAATAACACCTTCAATTTTAGAGTTTTATAGAAACAAATCCATTTTTCGAAATTTTTTTCATTTTTAATGGTTTGACCTTGTCCTACAAAAAGTCAAATATTTTGAAGGTTAGCAAGAAGTAGCAAGAAAAGTTAACACTTTCTTAGAGCACAATAACAACTGAACATAATGGCATAAAAGATTTTGCTGCCATTTGCTAACATTTTTTTAAAGCTTAAAATTTATTCAATTTATAAGCCATAAAGAAGAGCATTTTTTCAAAAAATCACAAGAATTCACATAAACATGAAAAACATGAAACAACAACTCATACCAGTACTCAATGTATCCATTTTCAATATTTGAATAAGAAAAATTATAAAAGCAAAATATTTTTCTCACACGAGCTAAACAATTGCACAAAATTTCAACCTTTAATTACACTGCACCGCAAATAACCTCAATTGCTAACGAAAATCCCGCTAATCTACGAAGAAGAGAAAAACAAAAAACAAAACAAAAACAGATTTAAGTAGGTACTCCAAGATGTTCGAGAACAGGTTTAGAGCTTAAACAAAGAAATTGCATTTTTATTTTTTTTATTTTTGTCCACTACTCGACGCACTGTGCAGTGACTTTGTTCGAAACGACAAAATCTTAGTGGGAGGTAGTGTTACGAATATTAAGTAGTTTACCTTGTACTTTGCTTAGATTTGTTTTACATAGAATGTATTGTTTTGATTATCATAAAAATATTCGATATTATTGTTCATTATTAAATAAAAGCTAAGAAAAGCTTCTTGTTATTTTTGTTAATTCTACAAAGTCTTTTATTTAACAGTATGTCCAAGGTACTCGGTTTATTTTGCTAAGAACTTGCACCAGTGGCGTAGCGTAGGTGGGGCGGCCCTTACTGGGGGGCGGCAAATTTGGTGGCAATTTTAATTTTTTGTTTTATTTAATAATTAAATTTTACTGTGAAGTTTCGGCGCTCTTAGAAAATTATTCATGTCTATTATAGAATTCGCAATCCATGCGGGAAGCTACTCGATCAGTAATGCTTTACATCAGATTTCAATAAGTGAATCTCCCGATCGCTATCCGTTCAATTGTAATACCGACGCAATGTGCTAACCCACCTTGCTTCCGCTCCCATTGTAAATTCCGTAATAAGCATGATTAATTAATTTTGCCCTTCCCAAAATATATCCGGGGCGGTATTGAAATCAAAAATCATGTCACCAACTAAAAATTATTATCAAATTCATTTTAACAATAGAAAGAATAATATTTGAATGCAACAACAACAACTTGAGTGGTAGCAAACTCAAGTTCAACATTTATATCATGCAAAAAACTTTGGAGCCTTCCGGCAAGTATGTATGATGTGATCGGAACCAATCGGAACCCGGACCAGGATAAACTATAGCCAAACTTAATTGTTAAAATACTTTTATAGGATTGATATTTAAAGTTCCATAGAAAAGAAATTTTACTATTACGTTTCACGCTTGGTTATGACGAGGCTTGGATATGGCAAGTTTTGGTTCTCATCGATTTATCTTACAAGAAACACTTTCAATAGAAAGAAATATTTGTATTAATATGTTTGCTTATGAAAGCTAATGGACTCTTTTATGTAAAGGGAGAATTTGTCAAGCCATAAACTGTCAAATTCCATCAAAAGGAATGAAGAAGTCCACAAATAGAACTAAATATTTTAACTTTAAATTGGGGACACCCAATGGTAGCACATTGAAAACTTTTCTGAACACAGCCCTTTCATTTAAATTATTCGCCAGACGGACAAGTCATTAAACATTTTGACCAAAGCGCTTTTAAGATTGTGAGATGAAATGAGAAAATAGTATAGGGGAAGAGCGCGAACAGTGAAACACTTTTTTAAAAATTGATATAGCTTTGGAACCTTTTAAGCAATCTTACAGAAACTTTGATAGTATTTTGGGACATACATTACCTTCATACGGAGAGCGAAACTTTATTAAAAAATATAATAGTTAAACTGTTATAAGCAAAATTGTGAGCAAAGTCAAATTGTCTCACTGTTCACCGAGGGTGCGAACAGTGAGGCACTGTAGGGCGAACAGTGAGACGATATAAGCAAATTACAAAAAAAAAAATTAACTTTAATTGTTCAATTTGTAGCAAAAAACTACATTCAATTAAAGCTTTTCATGTGTTAGTCACTTTTAAATAAATAAATAAATACAAATTTTCAAACAAATGAATAACCTTGAACAAAACTTAAACTCTCTTCTGCTTGCTTGACAATAAAATAATTAACACAAGAAAGAAAAGGGTATTTCCAAAATTTTAGTGAAAGATATTACTGTTCGCTTTTTGAAAATGTCTCACTGTCCACCCCATGTGATTTCTTCAGATTTTTTTTTTGTTTAAATAAAAATTGTCTTATATTTATCCGATTGATTTGTTCATTAAAAGATTATATAGCAACAAATCAGTAAAAAAAACTTAGTTCATTTAATTGAATATTATAGAGTGTTAACAAAAATTCAAAATACATTTAAAAAAGTACTTTTGTCACTTTTTTTGTATGACCACCCACCAAAAGCACATGCTCAACTTGATGAAGTGTGTGATAGAAATATAGAATGCGGTATAGAAAAAAAATCTATTTGTATCATTGGCATGTATGGATAAGCTTTCGGGGAAACACAATATGCATTGTCTCACTGTTTGCACTGTCTCAATGTTCGCACCCTTCCCCTACGTGAAAGGCGAAGAAAAAACACAAACAAAAACGAATAGACTGCTCTTCCTTTTACTTTCTGAAACATTATGCCATCTTACCAAAATAAAATAACGGGGAAAAACTTCGTTTGAACTTTGCTTTTCTGTAAAGATACCTACCTACTCGAAATGTAGTAATCGGAAATTGTTCATGTGAAAAGTTTGAAATTTTTTTAAAGTTCTTATGCTATTATATACACATCATATACATCCACAGTACACAAATCTAAGGTATTATACTGCGCAGGTTGTCAGTCGGAAATAAAAAATGGCTGTGAACGTGAGGAAGAAAACACATGTAATAACAAGTAAATATTTTGTATGAAGCATTCAGAAAGCTTATCCCACGGAAGTGTTCCGAATTTTGCGTGCTGCCTTTCTTGTGAATTGGAAAGATTAGAGACTCCTTAAACTCTTGCGGGATGGTTTCACGTTCCAAGATTTGGTTAAACGATAAATAGAGCTTATTTATAAGTTCAATGGTTCCTTACTTATAGAACTCAATAGGTATTCCGTCGGAGCCTTCCGCCATGCCTTCTTTTAAGCTTTTCAGGGTGTTAATGATCTCTTCATGAGTTATACGCGCATCCAACAACTGATTTTCGTTCCTCGGTTCGGCATAGGCAATGTTTACATTGCTGGAGAGGGAATTCAAAAGATTCTTGAAATGTTGATAGAGTACCCCAGGTGTTAGGTCTCGTATTACAAACTTATTCCTCAATTGCTTTACCAAACTCCAAAAATCGCTTGCATTCTTGCACTGCGCAAGTCTCCTAGACTCCTCCACAAAATAATTGTTTCGTTTACGTCTTCATATGTCTTTGAACATCTTATTTGCTTCCAGGTATTGTTTTTTGCAGAATTCATTATCGTATACACGGAGGGACTTCAACCACGCAAATGACCTCTGTCTCGCACTCAAACACTCCCCATCAAACCAAAGATCGATTAGTATCAACCGCTTCTTGTTACTTACAATGGCTGGATAAGCAGATCTTATACAATTTGTGATCGATCCTTTTTCGGAGTCGGTAATTCTATTAAGCGAAAAGTTGAGATTGGTATGATAGATAGCTGAGTTGTTAAAATTCCACTTAAGTTTTGGTAGCATTTGTAAATTTCTAGTGCCAATTTCTAGTGCTTTCAATTTGGAACTCCGTATTGGTGGGCAGATGATCGGAGAATGTTACCACATCAACTTTGAAATCTTGTACATAGTTGATCCATGTCCCACTTGCCATACAATAATCTATGACCGATTTTCCTTGCCTTCCAACAAACGTGAGTTCACCAAACATATCTGATGACGAGGTCCCGTTCACGATTCGCAGTCCAAAGGTGTCACAAAGCTCCAATAATCTTTTACCTCTTGCATTACACGTTTCATCCTTAGATTATCTCATTATTCCAGCTTCTTCATTTTCTAATCCAGCTTCATTCCCACATCTATCGTTAAAGTCGCCTACTAAGAGCACGTTTGGATTATCATTTGACATCATAAATTGGTACAATTTCTCGAAGTCAGATTCTCATTTATTGCAGTTTAAGTTGGTTTGCAATATTCAAGCGCACAAATGTAATCTCATTCATGTTTTCAAAATTGTATATCACATTTTCAATAGATTTTTTGATTCCAAAATAGCAAACCTTACTCGCTCTGCCCTTCACGTTCGTTCTTACCGCTGGGATCCATACAAAATCAAAGTTCTGAAAGTTATTTTCAAATTTTTCAAAATCTACTTCTGTAACAAAAGTTTCAAACAAAAATACAAAATCATAGCTGTTAACATAGTTATTAAAGCTGCTAAATAAGTTCTTATTGGCTAAACCTGATACATTACAAGCAAGGACTGAATATTTAATTATTTTTACTTTTAATACATTTAGGGCTTGTTTCACATTCTCTGATTAAAGTTTCAATTAAGCTACTTTGAACTTATTCGTCAATTATCAACCTCATTAACATTTCACAATATCTGAATACGTCTAACTAGTAGTTAAAGTTCTCAGTATTTTAATGATCAGATGAAGTATTGATTAGCAAATTTAACTGGCAATTAAAACATTCAAAGCTGAGGGTGCGACCGTTAAAACAGATAAATGTAATGGTTTGGACTTTCACTGAATGTATTTGAAGCATAAATCTGCATTTAGACCTTCGTTCTTCATTCGGTGAACGTTGTTCCACAAACAACGAACAACGAACAACGTACAAAGTTCATCGAACATTAAAAAAGGGCTTTGAATTTCATCGTTATCAATACTCGGTGGTATTATTTACACCTTCGTTGTTCCACGTACGGGCCAAAATGAACGCAAGTGTAAACGTAGCTAAATAGGACGAATTTGACAAACTTTTTTGCATGGTGCGATGCAATTTTAGAATTTACATATAAATATAGGGATTATTCACGATCGAATGCAAATGGCTAAGTATTCTTGCAACTAAGTGCAATATTTTCATGCATTTACTTTTTCTATTAGGTACCTCAAATTTTGACTCCCGGAGTACCTAAACTTCCGAACAAAAAGACGATTTGAGTTCCACTTTTGAAACTGCCAAAAAACTAAAAAAAAATTGCGGTGGTTTCAGGGCTACTTTGACGTCTTTCATTTTTGCATATCCATACACACTCTGGCTTTAAGGATATATAATAAGTGATAACCCAAAAGCCTTAAAACTCCCAAAAAAAACAAAAATACACTTTCGGGGACGTTTGCTAGTTTGCCACTTCGGCATCCGTAAGTAACCATTATGTATGTATGTACATATGTATATAATCAGGGAGTCGTGGGCGTCAATGCGTGATGAATTTGAATTTTCATTTATTAAACTTTCAGGAAAATTGTACTTTTGATGCGTTTTTCCTCGGTAGCTGTACCACTGGCTGCAGGCAGACGTTGGCATTTGTTTTTATACCTAATAACCTTCAGCTGGTTTCCTCCTAAACATTTTTGCGAGCTCCCAGTCTTAATTTGAAGTTTATTATTAATTATTTTTTTGAATATTTTCATCAGTCAAAAATATTTTGTCTGGAAAACTGGAATAACTTACGAATAGCTAATTGACACATAAATTTATTACTTCGATCATTGTGAAACGCAAAGTTCGTTAATGAGAGGATTTAATTTCCGGATAATTTAATTGTCGAATAACTAATTAGAACTTTACTCAGACATTGTGAAACAAACCCTTAATATGGCAGACGGCATTTTTATTAAAGATTACAATTTTGGTTACTTTGATTATAAACGGCACGGCTGCTGCTCGCCTACATTGTTTCTCGCATAAGCATTTGCAGTGGAACTAGCTGTCACCTCTGTCACATCCCCGATCAGTTGCTGAAGAAACGTCAATCCATCACAGCTGTCACTTGCAACCCCTGCGGGTTAGGGGCAAGAATATACCCGAGGTAGGCATGCCTGTCGTAAGAGGCGACTAAAATCCAAACTCCGTATACTGAGATTGATGTATACAAAACTATGCAATGAGCAAAACAATAAGATATAGTACCCCAGGTGGCAGTCCAGGTTCACTGGAAAATCCACCCTCTTCGGAGGTCGGCTCTATGGATTCTGGGGAGAGCCAATTATTGCATTTAATAAATCCCTTCCTAAAAAGTGCAAGGGTATTTCGATCACCACCATCTAAATCGAGTATAAAACAATCTAAATTCGGGCAAAAGAGTCCACCCGTCACGCCAGCGCGCGCCAAAAAAGACTCAGATAAAACAGAAAATCTTGAAAAAGATAATAACGAACTTCGACGAAGACTTGATGAAGTAATGGAACTTTATCAAGAGCTAAAGAAAGAAGTCGATCTTCTTCGAAAAGAAAATGAGATGTTGAAAGGCAAAAATTCTCCAATAAACTCCAAAGCTAGCTTGCCACAAGTCAATAATTCTAGATATGAAACAGACGAAGAAGAGCTAGCACGTGAAACGGAAAAGTCCTCAAAGAAACGATTAAGTAAAAAGCGTAAAGCTGGCTCTTCACCTGAGGCAGCCTCGTCCTTTGAAATAATAGTCTCACCAAAACATGCGACAGTAAAAGAAAAACCTGTTAAGGAGCGGCCCCCGCCACCGATAAATGTTATCGGTATTGCGGAGTATAACAAGTTGCAAACCATATTAAAGGCATTACTACCATCGTCTTTTAAAGTAATTTCGCTCAATAACAACAAATGGAAAGTATGTGTGAAAGACCCTGAAAGTTATCGTCTTCTGTCGCGAAAACTAAACGAAGAAAAAGTAGAATGGTATACCTATGAAAATAAGTCAGAAAGACCCTTACGTGTTGTGGCGAGAGGATTACACGCATCATGTTCAAAAGACGATATCATTAGTGATCTAAAAGAGTGCAACTTCAATATCTTAGATGCAATGAACATCGTCAAAAAAGAGAAAAAGAAAAAAGAGCGCGAAACGACAGTGGTACAACGTGGCACTATTTATACTGTCGTTCGATAAGACTGAAAAACTAGATGAAATTTATAAAATTAAAACAATTTTAAACATCGTAGTCAAGATCGAACCTCTAAGAAAGAGCACAAGGTTAGTCCCTCAGTGTTAACGCTGCCAAGAATTCAATCACACCCAAACATATTGCAAAAAAGAGCCAAGGTGTGTAAAATGTGCCGGAAAACATCTAACCGCTGACTGCAACGGAAAAAGTGAAAGTCCACCAACGTGTATTAATTGTAATGGAAATCACCCGGCAAACTATAGGGGCTGCGAAATATCTAAAGAACTGCAAAAGCGAAGATCAAAATCTGCCCAAACGCAAAGAAAACTACCAAGGCTAATTAAAAACGGAACTCCCAAGACTTTTAAATCAGGGAAAGCTTTAAATCAGGAAAAGAAAACAGTGTCAAAACCTTCGGACAAAATATCAAAGCAAGGTAATACAGAAACATATGCCCAAATAGCGGCCAAAAATATACCCGCTAATAACGATACTGAAACAGATCAGGTTTCGAAAGTCTTTTCAATAATTCTTTCGAAACTTGAAGAACAATGTGAAACAAATAAACTTATCTTTGATAGGTTAAGTAAGCTCGAAAATTGTTTTCGACCCAAACCTCTTTCAAAAAATATATGATGGAAAAACTTAAAATTCTTACATGGAATGTCAACGGATTATGGCAAAAAGTAGGAGAATTAGAGATGTTTATGCAGGAAAATGATATCGACATATGTTTGATATCAGAAACGCATGCAAAAAATGAATCAAATCTTAAAATCCACGGGTTTTATGACTACCACGCTGTTCATCCGTCAAACAAAGCAAGAGGTGGATCATCGTTATATACAGGGTGTCCCGGACCTGAGTGGAAGTATTTCAGGGGGTGGTTCCTTGGGTTATTCTAAGAAAAAAATTGTATGGGGGAAAAGTTGTATCTCCCCTCCCTGAGGCAGGGAGGAGCAGTTTCTTAAACATTGAATTCAAATGCTAAAAAAATCATTAAAAATCAACGGAAACACATTTAATAATGTGCCATAATTTTTTTGAAAGTTAATACCCCACTCTTGTATTTGGTTTTTAAATCAAGTTGTTTAAGTGAATAGTTTTTGAGAAATTAAATTTCAAAGTCAAAATTAAAAAAAAAATTGTAATTTTTTTTTTCTTAAGTCGATATTTTTCAAAATTTTACGTAATTAAGGGCATTTTTTGTGTTCAATATTCAATGCCCTCATTATTTTTAAGTTCATTACCGAGAACCAAATGTAAAAATCTCTCTTAATTTTTGAGAAATTAAGAAAAAACAAAAGGTACTTTTACCAAAAAAGGCCGAAAATGGGTAAAATTATGGATAATTCATGAAAAAATTAATTTTTGTCGGGCTTATTCGGGAAAAGTACCTTTTGTTTTTTCTTAATTTCTCAAAAACTAAGAAAGATTTTTACATTTGGTTTTCGGTAATGGACTAAAAAATAATGAGGGCATTGAATATTGAACACAAAAAATGCCCTTAAATACGTAAAATTTTGAAAAATATCAACTTAAGAACAAAAAAATACAATTTTTTTTTTAAATTTTGATTTTGAAATTTAATTTCTCAAAAACTATTCGTTTAAACAACTTGATTTAAAAACCAAATACAAGAATGGAGTATTAGCTTTCAAAAAAATTATAGCACATTATTAAATGTGTTTTCGTTGATTTTTAATGTTTTTTTTTGCATTTGAAGTCAATGTTTCAGAAACTGCCCCTCCCTGCCTCAGGGAGGGGAGATACAACTTTCCCCCCATACAATTTTTTTCTTAAAATAACCCAAAGAACCACCCCCTGAAATACTTCCACTCAGGTCCGGGACACCCTGTATAAAAGAGTGCATTGAACACTCAATAGGCTTGAAAATAGAGGTGGAATCAATGCAATTGAGTGGTGTTCAGGTTAGAACTAAAAATATTTTTCTCAATGTCTCTTCAATATATTGCCCTCCGCGTTGCAAAATTGATAAGAGTGAATTTACGACACTGATAAAATCACTAAGTCCAAACTTCATTGTTGGTGGTGACTTTAATGCAAAACACACCTTCTGGGCCTCAAGATGCATATCTCAAGAAGGTCGAATGCTATATGAGGCAGGAATGGAAAATAATTGCGATTTTCATTCAACTGGAAAGCCAACTTACAGGCCAACTGATCCGTCAAAAATACCTGACCTGATCGATTTATTTATGGTAAAAGGAATACCCTCTAAAATTACAGAGAGCTTTGATCTCTTCTCGGATCATTCTGCCGTCATACTCAATTTTAGCGAAAGTCTTATAAAAATTGAAAAACCACCCAGGTTAACAAACGATAAAACCAACTGGGATGGATTTAAGAAACATATCGAGGACAGCGTTGAATTAAGAATATCATTACAAACGTCTCTTGAACTTGAAGACGCAGTAGATACCTTTATTGATATGATACAAAAGGCCGCATGTAATAACACACCTTATCAAAGGGAAATGCCGCGCTGCAAAGATATAAAATATCCGCAAGAAATAAAAGATTTAGTGAAAGAGAAAAGAAAAGCACGCAAGAAATGGCAGCGAACCCGTGCTCCTCAACACAAAGCTAATTTAAATCGATTGTGTAATTTGCTTAAAACGAGAATATCACATGAACGTTGAAGTTGAAAATTATCTCGAAAATCTGACAGCAGGAAAAGATTCTAACTACTCACTTTGGAGAGCTATAAAAGTAACAAAAAGACCAAAGCTTCCAGCGCCTCCTATTAAGAAAGGCCAAAATGAATGAGCTAAAAGTGACAAAGAAAAAGCTATGGTATTCGCCGATTACCTGGAGGAAACATTTAAGCCTTTCGATGGACAAGTACTCAACGAAAATTTTAATATGAATTTAACATTAAATGACAGCTACACAATAAGAAATGCTACACTTGCCGAGTTAAAAAGAGAAATAAAGAAGCTTAAGTCCAATAAAGCTCCAGGTTATGACTTAATCACGGCAGAAATTCTAAAAATGCTTCCTGGTAAAGGTTTGATCAACCTTCTTTATAATAATAAATGCCGCCCTTAGGTTAAAATATGTTCCGAGCCAATGGAAAGTTGCGGAAGTAATAATGGTTTTGAAACCTGGAAAACCATCTCATGAAAAGAAGTCTTACAGACCGATTTCGCTTCTTCCTGTAATATCAAAAGTTTTTGAAAGAATACTTCTCCTTCGCCTGCAGCCGATAATAGAAGAAAAACAATTAATACCTGAACATCAGTTCGGATTTAGAAGAAAGCATTCGACCATTGATCAAGTGCATAGGATAACCGACGTAATTGAGAGAGCTCTTGAAGAAAAGAAAATCTGTTCGACGGTCTTTTTGGATGTGTCGCAAGCGTTTGACAAGGTGTGGCACGAAGGCCTCAAATTCAAATTAAGACAAGTTCTGCCTGAGGGACTTTATAAAATTCTAAACGAATATCTAGAAAACAGACTTTTTCGTGTTAGACACGGAAATGAATATTCTAATTTCAAAGAAATAGTGGCTGGGGTACCACAAGGTAGTGTTTTAGGTCCAGTTCTGTACCTTCTATTTACACGTGATATACCTCAAACAGAAGGCACTATCGTAGCAACGTTTGCTGATGATACTGCATTACTAGCAGTAGGCAAAACGATTAACGAAGCTACGATTAAATTACGATTAAATGCTCTTAATAATGTTAATGAGTGGACAAAAACATGGCGAATAGCACTCAATGAACAAAAGTCAGTCCACGTGGACTTCACGTATACAAAATTAAATAGATTGCCCGTCTTTCTTAATACCGGTCGTGTTCCATTTGCGAATGAGGCAAAATATCTGGGAATGACTCTAGACGCGAAATTAAAACGGAAGCCGCACGTAAAAAAGAAATGCGAAGAATTAAAAAGTAAATTAAGAGATATGAACTGGCTACTCGGTAAATATTCCAAGCTTAGTATTGATAATAAGTTGTCTGGACTTATGGTATACAACTCTCGGGTTGTACCTGCGATACAAATTTAAATATCTTACAAACGTTTGAAAATAAATTGCTTAGGTCATTTGTAAATGCACCATGGTATATAAGAAACGAAGATCTTCACAGGGATCTCGGGATTCCTACGGTTCGAGACGAAATTGAGAGTTTCGCGCGAAAACATAGAAATCGGCTATTAGATCACGCTAATCCAACGATTATTGACATTCTTGACGAGTCGAATTTAGTACACCGTCTGCAAAGAACAAAACCTTCCGACTTGGTGCGGTGAACACAAAACCGCTTTAAAATCGCGGAATAAGCAGAAACTTTCACCGGAAAGTTACCTGCCACACGTTACTTAACTTCGTTAAAAATAAATTGCTAGATAAGTTTCAACTTAGTTGCAATCGGGAAGTGGAGGTGGTTTTGGTGTAGTAAGAATCTCACACTTCTATGAGCACGCGTTTTCCGGGCCTCATAGAGCCTGATGCAGGTTTTGCACCTACCCACGGACAAAAAAAAAAAAAAAAACTTGCAAGATTGTTGTTTTTATCGAAATAAAATGTGATTTCATTAACTTTTAATGTTTCTCCTTTGATTTGTGGTTTTAATTCCATGTTTTTTGCAGTAATTTTGTTTCTTAAGTTTTTTTTTTTCCGTGGGTAGGTGCAAAACCTGCATCAGGCTCTATGAGGACCGAAAAACGCGTGCTCATAGAAGTGTGAGATTCTTACTACACTAAAACCACCTCCACTTCCCGATTGCAACTAAGTTGAAACTTATCTAGCAATTTATTTTTAACGAAGTTAAGTAATGTTTTGCAGGTAACTTTCCGGTGAAAGTTCCTGCTTATTCCGCGATTTTAAAGCGGTTTTCCGTTCACCGCACCAAGTCGGAAGGTTTTGTTCTTTGCAGACGGCGTACTAAATTCGACTCGTCAAGAATGTCAATAATCGTTGGATTAGCGTGATCTAATAGCCGATTTCTATGTTTTCGCGCGAAACTCTTTATTTCGTCTCGAACCGTTGGAATCCCGAGATCCCTGTGAAGATCTTCGTTTCTTATATACCATGGTGCATTTACAAATGACCTAAGCAATTTATTTTCAAACGTTTGTAAGTTATTTAAATTTGTATCGCAGGTACAACCCCAGAGTTGTATACCGTAAGTCCAGACAGGTTTAAGTACCTGCTTGTATAAAATCAACTTATTATCAATACTAAGCTTAGAATATTTACCGAGTAACCAGTTCATATCTCTTAATTTACTTTTTAGTTTTTCGCATTTCTTTTTTACGTGCGGCTTCCATTTTAATTTCGCGTCTAGAGTCATTCCCAGATATTTTGCCTCATTCGCAAATGGAACACGACCGGTATTTAGAAAGACGGGCAATCTATTTATTTTTTTATACGTAAAGTCCACGTGGACTGACTTTTGTTCATTGAGCGCTATTCGCCATGTTTTTGTCCACTCATTAACATTATTAAGAGCATTTTGTAATTTAATCGTAGCTTCGTTAATCGTTTTGCCTACTGCTAGTATTGCAGTATCATCAGCAAACGTTGCTACGATAGTGTCTTCTGTTTGAGGTATATCACGTGTAAATAGAAGGTACAGAACTGGACCTAAAACACTACCTTGTGGTACCCCAGCCACTATTTCTTTGAAATTAGAATATTCATTTCCGTGTTTTACACAAAAAAGTCTGTTTTCTAGATATTCGTTAAGAATTTTATAAAGTCTGTTGGCGACTCATAATTATTTATTATTTTATTATTAATTACTTAATAATTCAATTAAATCTATATAAAAATAAAGTAAAATTAATGTTAATTACCATTGTGAACTAACCTTATAAAAATAACGAATTACTTTGCACTAATGACACTTACTGTCAGATAAAACATAGCTATGTAAATAATGAAAATAATTATGTTTTAACCTTGTTAAAATTAAAAGGTCATTCTTTCGAGAACTTTCCAACCCTACACAAGTAATTAAACCGAATTATAAAATTGTAAAAAGTTGAGTTTTATTTTAAAATTAAAAGTTGAAAATTAACCAGCGCGACACAAAACATTGGTCCTTCGAGCCCTAAAATAAAGTACCTACACAAAAGAAAAAGAATATAAAAAAAAAGTGTGTGTGTGAATTTTTTTCTTTTGACATTTTCATACAAAGTGAAAATTACACATATATTATTATATGACTGTTCGATTAATTTTAAACATTAATTAAATTTCAAAAAAGAAAAATCATTTGATTTATAATTAAAAAAAAAAAACATTGAACAATAAAAAAAATTGTGCTGTGCAAATCGGGATTCCCGCGACGCGCAACCCACCACAACACACCCATCACAAGACCACTGAAGGCACACCAAGTAAGTCCTTATTTTTAAAGTATTTTTTTAGGCTTTTTTTATTACATTCTATAAATAAAAGTTCACTATGTCGTTTGGGGAGCTTCAAAAGGAAGTTTTAGCGCAAATTGAGCGCGATTATTAAAATTTCAAAAAGACAGGCCAAGCTCGTCGTACTGTCAATTATTTGAAAACTCGCCTAGAGCTTTTAGAAGCTAACTTGGGCAATGCTAAGAGATACCACGAGGAAATTGTCAGTGGGGGGAAGTTTGAAGAGACCCTAAAAAAGGAAGATTTGGTAGCTGTCTTCGATCAAATTCGAGATACGTATTTAGAGTATCGAAGTGAGTTGATGGATGCCCTCGATAAAATTACTCCCACTACACCGTCTTCACCCACTGCTCCTGCAAATACTCTGGCAATGCCTACAACAACAACACAAGTTCAACAAACAAATTTACTGAAGCTTCCTCCAATTAAACCTCCAACGTTTTCGGGTTCATATACAGCATGGCGTTCCTACCACGATATTTTTATTTCCCTCGTGCATAAGAACCCAAATTTGAACGAGATTCAAAAAATGCACTTTTTGAAAGAAAGTCTGACTGGTGATGCCGAACGTCTTTTGTACCACCTAGACCTGAGTACGGGTAATTATCAAAAGGCATGGGATTTATTGATAGAGAGATATGACCATAAGAGGGTTTTAGTTAATTCCTACCTTAAGGTTCTCTTTGGTCAAACCGCTCAAACCAAGGAGTCTGCAGAAAGTCTAAAAAACTTATTAGACACCACGACCGAAGTCGTTCATGCCCTGGAAAATTTAGAATTACCAGTGGAACATTGGGACACTATATTAATTTATATCCTTTTTCAAAAATTGCCTAGTAAAACGCAACAGTTATGGGAAGAGAAGCTAGGCAATGAGAAAAACCTACCGACTTTCTCCGATTTTACTAGTTTTCTTAAATCCCGTTTCAGAACTTTAGAATCGATTGTACAGCAAGGGAGTTCAACCCCACAATCCAAGCCTGTGACAAAACCATCCGTTTCAGCCAAAGCTTTTCATGCGAAAACACAGAAAAAAACACAAATAGCTACACAACAATACGTTTGTCAAATCTGTAAGCAAGGACAACACTCATTGAGAAAATGTCAACAGTTTTTAAGCATGGATTCTGATCAAAAAAAACATGCTGTTCGTCAGATTAATGTTTGTGAGAATTGTCTTGCATACAGTCACACAACACGAAATTGCCTAAGTAACCGTAGTTGTTACTTTTGCAATCAAAAACACCACTCTCTTTTACACAACAATACATCACACACACAAAATTTATTTTCTAACACAAACAATTCAACACAAAATTCAACTTTTTACACACCAACCCAATCGCAAAATCAACCTGCTCAACCTCGAAATGATCAGTTAGCCGTGAACCCGAACGCTCCTGCTTTTCAGCCAACAGGTAACAGCACAGCAAGTTGGAGCACTCGACACAACTATTTTGCGTCACAACTTCACGATACGCAAATTTTGCTTGCAACCGCGATTGTGAGGGTACATTCTGGAGATGGGAAATTTGCGGAGCTACGAGCCCTTATTGACCCGGGCTCAGATGCTACCTTTATATCCGAGCCTGCAGCAAAACTACTCAACCTCACACGACACCAGACACATGTGAAAATATCAGGGTTAGGGAAGGTTAGTAATGGCACCAGTCAAAGCTTCGTCGACTTAATGTTTGCTTCCAAACATTCGACGTTTGAATGCACAACCCAAACATTCATTCTAAAGTCGTTGACTGGCCTTCTTCCAGCCCAAAAAATGGTACTCCACAATTGGGAACATCTAGTTGATCTAGAGTTGGCCGACCCCAACTTTGGTATTCCCGCTCCCATCGACATACTCTTCGGTGCAGATATTTATCCAGACATCGTTCTACCTGAGATAGTCCGCAGTGAACATGAAATTGCACCCATTGCTCAGAACACTCATTTGGGATGGATTGTCTTGGGTAAAATTCCTGGCGTAGTTCCAAAAACGATTTGCAGCTTTTTTCAACACGTTGATCTCGACACTGAAATCCGAAAATTTTGGGAGATTGAAGAAACTCCGTTCGAAACTCAACCCTCTGAGGAAGATGTGGCCTGTGAAAATTATTTTTTGGAGACTACCAAACGTTTGCCAGATGGACGATATGAAGTTGGACTTCCATTCAAAGAAGGATTTTATCCTAAGCTTGGATCCAGCATGGAGAATGCGATGAGGCGTTTTTCATCCCTAGAACGAAGATTTGAAAAGGAGCCGGAGCTGAAAGTGAGCTACACCAAATGCATTATGGAGTATCTTAGCTTACAACACATGGAAGAAGTGAATATAAATGAACCAATTTTGAAATCACCCTTTCATTACTTCCTTCCTCATCATGCTGTGTTCAAAGAATCTAGCTCCACCACAAAACTAAGAGTAGTCTTTGACGCAGCAGCAAGAACGTATGATGGGACATCTCTAAATCAACACTTGATGATCGGTCCTAAAATGCAAAAGAATATTGTCGATATAATCTTAAAATGGCGAATATATCAATTTACCATAACTGCCGACATTGAGAAGATGTATCGCCAAATTTTTGTACGAGAAAGTGATCGGTATTATCAGCTGATTTTCTGGAGAGAAAATCCAAATCAACCCATGAAGGTCTTTAAACTCAAGACTGTCACTTTTGGTACTGCTTGTGCTCCTTACTTGGCCATACGTGTCCTACACAAGGTCGCTGAGGAAGAATCCGAAAGATATCCAGAAGGAGCGGTGGCAGTCAAGGAAGATATGTACGTTGATGATTTCATCAGTGGAGGAGATTCCATTGACGAAGCTCGCATAAAACGCGAAGAAACGCGTAATCTTTTGGCATCGGCGGGGCTCAAACTTCGTAAATGGACGTCTAACTGTAAGGATCTTCTACAAGACTTACCCAAAGAAGACTGTGAAATAAGTTTTGATGTCCCTTTTGGAACAACCGATCATGTCAAAACTTTAGGCATCAGGTGGCATCCCGAAGAAGACACGTTTTCGTTCCAAAACGTACAACACGATAACGAAGAAATAACCAAGAGGACAATGTTATCAGCAATCGCTAAACTTTTCGATCCCCTTGGTTGGATTGCACCATGCGTGATCAAAGCCAAGATCATGATGCAAAAATTATGGTGTAGAGGAACTGACTGGGACCAACCGATTCCATCAGACCTAAAAGAAGAATGGCAAGCGTTTCGAAGAGAACTGCCTATGATTCAGAACATTAAAATCCCAAGGTGGATAAAAACACACAGCACACAACAATTTATGGAACTGCATGGCTTCAGCGACGCGTCTGAGAAGGCTTATGGTGCCGTGGTCTTCATGCGTGTGCTTGACAGCGCAGATAACATCCATATGCACTTACTTTTTTCGAAAACCAAGGTAGCTCCACTGAAAACGATCAGTCTACCCCGACTTGAACTTTGTGCAGCTGCATTACTTGCATCTTTACTCAACTACACAAGAGAAGTACTCAATATGCCCAACTCAAAAATGTACGCCTGGTCAGACTCGATGATAACTTTGGCATGGATCAGAGCACAACCCTCCAAATGGACAACATTTGTTAGCAACAGAGTTGCGGAAATTCAACGCCTCACAAGCTGCGATACGTGGAAACATATTCCAACTGATCACAACCCAGCTGATCTGGCATCGAGAGGCATCTCACCCTCAAATTTAGAGGCCCAAGAGCTATGGTGGACAGGGCCTTCGTTTTTGCGGGAGAAGTGGCACTATGAAGTTCCCGAGCAGCCACCCATATTCGACACTGAGGAAGAAAAACGAGCTGTAAAAAAGCAATGTACCTTAGCCAACTCTGACCCAGCAGATGATGACATAAATAAAAGCATACTAAGATGCAAGAGACTCTCGAAAACCATCAGAGCAATTGCCTTCTGTTGCCGCTTTCGAACAAATTGCTTAGCTAAAAGAAGAAAAATGTCGAGGATTTCAGGAGAACTAGACACCGAGGAACTACAATGTGCAGCCTTGTTAGTGCATAAAGCAATACAAAGGCTTATGTTCACCGAGGAGTTGAGTGAATATGAGAATAAGGATACACCCCCAAAATCCTTGCTTTCACTCAACGCTTTCATCGATGGTGATGGCATATTACGCGTCGGTGGCCGATTGCAGAACACACTGCTTCCATACAGCCAGCAGCACCCGATTTTCCTGAAACCAAACTATCATTTCACTGAACTTGTGATACGAGATGCACACGATAAAACACTACACGGGGGAAATCAACAAACTATGGCTTATATCCGTATGTTTTACTGGATTATAAGCATCAAACAACACGTTAAAAAATACATACATAAATGTCCAATATGCTTCAGACATCAAAAAAAGAATCTGCAGCAGCTCATGGGAAGCCTTCCATCACCACGAGTAAGAATGGCCAGACCATTCACTAACACTGGCGTAGATTACGCTGGCCCTATTGATATTAAAGCTTGGAAAGGAAGATGCGCTAAAACCTTCAAGGGATATTTTGCAATTTTTATTTGTTTGGCTACAAAGGCCATTCACCTTGAAACAGTTTCCGATTTGACCACGCAAGCATTCTTGGCAGCCTTTCGTCGCTTCACGGCACGACGAGGCATTTGTGCTCAAATGTATAGTGATTGTGGCACAAATTTTGTGGGAGCTAACCGTGAATCAGCCCGAATGCTAGAACAAGCTAAGCATGATTGGAAAGAAATCGCTGGTATTCTTGCCAATGGAGGAACCAACTGGAATTTTATTCCCCCTGCTTCTCCCCATTTTGGTGGCCTATGGGAAGCTGGGGTGAAGTCTGTAAAACATCACCTAAAAAGAACCGTAAGAGATGAGAAGTTAACCTTCGAGGAGCTCTACACGCTTCTTACGCAAATCGAAGCATGTTTAAACTCCAGGCCTCTATGCCCTCTATCGGACAACATTGATGACCTAGACGTCTTAACGCCAGGACACTTCCTTATTGGCGAGCCACTTCTATCCATACCCCAAAGAAGCATATCATCTTCAGAACCTGTGAATTATCTGGACAGATGGACGAGAATTCAAGCATACGTTGACTCCTTCTGGCGTAAGTGGAATGGGGAATACCTGTCAAGGCTACAACAACGGCCTAAATGGACGAGAAAAGAAGCCGAACCTAAAATTGGTGGACTTGTCTTGGTCAAAGACGAAAGGCTTCCACCAAACCAATGGTTATTAGCCAAAATCACCGAAACACATCCCGGAGCCGATGAACTAATTCGCGTCGTAACCCTCAAAACGAAAACTGGTACCATAAAACGACCTATAACAAAAATATGCTACCTCCCGAGCAACAAATCAACCGATGAAGATACATTGATTTAAATAAAACACCAAAACATTCAACACTTCCCACACAAATAAAAAAATACAAAATAATAATAATTAGGTATTTATTCTACTTCACACACCAAACATAAACCAAATCATAAGTCCACTTTTTTTTTGTTCAAAAATACCAAAAGAAGGAATAGTAAGATGAATTAATTAATAAAAATAATTTAATTAAAATTTTCTTAGCAAATTAATTTTATTTCAATTTCATACATAAAATATATAATTAAAAGAACACAAATTAAATCCATAAAATAATAATGGAAATTCCATTTTTATTAATATTATAATCTGCGTACAATAAATACAAAATATACATCTATCATTTTAAATAATACTAAATAATTTAAAATATTCACTTCAGCACAATTAAATAAAATAAAACTCTACACAACACGAATTAAAAACAATCATAACTTATTTTGTAAAATTGCAAAACCCCGTCGGCATTACAATATGATATCCAATCCCGTCGGGTAAAATTGCCGACGGCATTTAACATCTTACAAAATGAAAATAAGCATCACTTGAATATTAAACACATCACACTTCAACACAACACAGCACAAAATAACACAACACATCACAAATTTATCACTTTAATAATTAATTATTTTACTAAATGAATTAAAATAATTAAAAGAACAAAAAGAAAAACGAAACAAGAATCGTATTTAAATTTAAATTCCACACCTGTGACGTCATCTTAAATATTTTGGCAAAAGTCAGCCATTGGCAAATTTTTTACATTCAATCAAGAAAATTGCACTCAATAGAAAAGAATAATTCACTCATACCTATACACACACCAGTAATTTAATTTGCCGGTAACCGATTCGCAAAATACCGAAACCGAACCGATAAAAAAAACTCAAGCACACGCACACAAACAAACAAAAAAAAAGCCAATATAAAGAAAATACATTTAATAGGTATCAAAAAAAAATCAAATCAATAAAATTAAAATTTTAATATTGAAATAAAAAAAGAAAATTAAATGATACTCATCAATCAAATCCACCTGCGCTATATGCAGGATAAGCAGCAGCAACAACAGCAGCAGCAGCAGCAGCACCAGCAGCACCAGCAGCAGCAGCAACCCAGCACCAGGAACAGGAACCACACACATCACTTCACACTTCACTATCTTTTATGTGCATTTATCATTTATTTATAATTATAAAAATCACTTGCACTCTCCATACAAATAGGTATTAATTAAATCAAATTAAAATCAATTAAAGGAATCAGTAACCGCACTACTGATTAGAAAATATATTTGATTTTTTATCATATCCCGAACGACACTTTCATTTAAAAACCGAACACGAACTTTACACTTTTTTTTTTTCTTAAAACGAATTAGAAAAAAAAACACACACGATACCTACTACGAAAGGTAAACCCACCGACCGACGCACGCACGACCGTCATCAATGAAATTCGAAATATTTGTAAAATCAAAATGATGGTTAATAACTAGACCACGGCGAATTCATTGACCCGCAAGTTGCAAATGATGCAAAACCAACAACAACAAAATCATTGCAAGAATTTGCTCAATGGGTTAACTGTTCAGAAAGCTCTTTGGATGGAATTTCTACGGTTGATGATGTACATACATACATAGGAGCGTATTTAGCTGTACCTTTTGCCCTTGAATTTGTTTTTTTTTCTTATGTTCTTTTGCTTAAGTTTTTTTTTCTCTTTACATGCACTTAAGAAAGCAAACGAAATTTTTGGAAGTGCCGTAATGAAACGATGTCAATGAAGAAAATCACCAGGGCCGGCTTCAATATATATAGGGCCTTGCGAACATTGTTCACCGGGGCGGAGAATGTTGGCGACTCATAATTATTTATTATTTTATTATTAATTACTTAATAATTCAATTAAATCTATATAAAAATAAAGTAAAATTAATGTTAATTACCATTGTGAACTAACCTTATAAAAATAACGAATTACTTTGCACTAATGACACTTACTGTCAGATAAAACATAGCTATGTAAATAATGAAAATAATTATGTTTTAACCTTGTTAAAATTAAAAGGTCATTCTTTCGAGAACTTTCCAACCCTACACAAGTAATTAAACCGAATTATAAAATCGTAAAAAGTTGAGTTTTTAAAATTAAAAGTTGAAAATTAACCAGCGCAACACAAAACAAAGTCCTACAGGCAGAACTTGTCGTAATTTGAATTTGAGGCCTTCGTGCCACACCTTGTCAAACGCTTGCGACACATCCAAAAAGACCGTCGAACAAATTTTCTTTTCTTCAAGAGCTCTCTCAATTACGTCAGTTATTCTATGCACTTGATCAATTGTTGAATGCTTGGTTCTAAATCCGAACTGATGTTCAGGTATTAATCGTTTCTCTTCTATTATAGGCTGCAGGCGCAGGAGTAGTATTCTTTCAAAAACTTTCGATATTATTGGGAGAAGCGATATCGGTCTGTAAGAATTCTTTTCATGAGATGGTTTGCCAGGTTTCAAAACCATTATGACTTCCGCAACTTTCCATTGGCTTGGAACATATTCTAGCCTTAGAGCGGCATTTATTATAAAAAGGAGGTTAATTAATCCTTTGTGAGGAAGCATTTTTAATATTTCCGCTGTTATTAAGTTATACCCCGGAGCTTTATCAAACTTTAGCTTCTTTATTTCTCTGTTCAATTCAGCGAGCGTAGCATTTCTGGTTCTGTAGTTCTCACTTGAGCTAAAACTCATATTTATATTTCCATTGAGTGCTTGCCCAGCAGAAGGTTTAAATGTTTCTTAAGTTGATAATTCTTTTTCTTCGCTCTCTTGCCGCCATTGGATAGTCTTTATGCATCGAAATACCTGTGCCGACAATATTTGCTTTCGATCTTAGCAATTGAATTGCATCATTTTTGTCTTGCAACTCGACAGTAACATTTGCAACATTTCCATCTGAGTGGAGCTCACGTACAATTTTTTTTTTTACACTTCAGATTTTATGTACATACAAACAAAGGCTCATCATAAGTGCATGTGTTAGTGGTTAGTAAAATAGTAAAATAATGCTAACCAACACATGCTTACAAACAAAAAGTACACGAAACTAAACTAAATTACAAAAATAAAAACAACACCCAAAATACTTAATTTAAGAATAATAAAAACATTTAAAGTATCTTAAAGAGTAGATAAGACAGTCAAGATCGTGGAGCACTGGTTCGAAACAATATTTTCAATCCCATTTTACATACATACGTTAAAATCAACCGAGGAAGCGTTTAAATTAAAAATCTTACACATACGGCTTTGAGGATCCTGTATTCCGTAGTTAGTTCTATGAAAATCGACGTGCAAAAGTTCAAATCTTCGCAGGTGGTGAGATCCTGCGCGGTAATTTATGCCAATATAGGCTAACAAGTCAGGAGCATCAATTTGGTAATTCATAAGTTGATGAAGAAATATTAAATCATTATTAACCCGCCAGTGATATAAAGTTTGGACCTGCAGTAGCTGGATCCGATGTTCATATGGTGGGAGGTTATATGGATCAGCCCAAGGGAGACCCTTCAGAGCGAATCGAATGAATTTATGTTGTATTGATTCAATACGACTTTTATGAGTTTCATAGAATGGAGACCAAACTTGAGAGGCATACTCAAGATGAGGTCGTACATAACAGTTATATAGAGAAAGAGTAACATACGGATCGTTAAATTCTTTTGCCTAACGTTTTATAAATCCAAGCATAGAGCTCGCTTTTTTAACAATAAAATTTATGTGTTCTGTGAATTCTAAATTAGAGCTAAACTGAACACCCAAATCCTTGAAGCTAAATACACGGCACAGTTTGTGCTGGGAAATAGAATATTTAAATGCGCTTGCTACTCGTTTTCTTGAGAAAGTAATTGTTTGGCATTTAACATTTAACAGGGTTTAGGGAAAGACCGTTTTTATCACACCATAAAGTAAAGCTGTCAATATCAGCTTGCAAGAGAGTATGGTCATGGTCAGCACTTATTGTTTTGAAAATCTTCATATCATCCGCAAATATAAGAATTTCACTAGAACAAATGCATGACACAACATCATTTATAGCTTCTTCTTCATTTACACTTCTGATTTTATCAACATTGTCCGATCGTAGCATCTCGAGACAAAGAGTTTTGGTTTTTTCAATGGCGTTTACACCATTTTGTTTGGGCAGGTGAGCAATTATATTTTGTTCCTTGGACTTCCTTTCCAGCAGCTCAACCTGGCGCTCCAG
Organism: Dasysyrphus tricinctus; assembly: GCA_963921185.1. NCBI lineage: Eukaryota > Metazoa > Arthropoda > Insecta > Diptera > Syrphidae > Dasysyrphus > Dasysyrphus tricinctus. Next base: position 132,057,978 of record OY992531.1, read on the forward strand.
CTTAAATAGCGAGACTGCATACTTCCCAATTGTACTTGCAACGATTTGTTATTTTGTTTCAAGTTCAGTATTTCAGAGCTTATACCCTCCATATCAGATTTTGTTGCCATATTTTTCAATTTATCATTAAGAAGAGATGACACCGAAGATTGAATAAGTGTTCTTCATTTACGGATAAATTTCCTACCATCAAAGTCGCCGACTCGGTGAACGATCCATTGCCCATCGATGACAAAGGGGATGGTGTTAATTTTTCTACTGAATTGAATTCTTGTGGGGTGGGAGTAATAATTTGTGTGGTTATAAAATTGGAGCCACTTAAGTGCCTTTCACATGAGCTGCGAACTGAGAATGCGAATAAATTTGTTTAGGGAATTCCAAGCGCAAAAATCAACAAATTAGTGTTTTAACTTTTTGACAAAGTGAATAAACGACCCTATCTACAATTTTAAAAAGCAAATACGAACGAAAATTAGTTTAAATTGTTAAATTTGGTATTTTTATATTTTCTACGCGACCTTATTCGCAATCCACAACATCAGGACGCATTCCACAATTCTGCGAACGAAAAATTCGCTCGAATTTAACCTCAAATTTTGTTTAGCGCTCATTTTACTGGTTTATTTTGTTGACAATTCGCATCTGTCGGCGACCACTCATGTGAAATAAATGTCAAAACTCGCGACCATTCGCAATTCGCAGTTCGCTATTCGCAGCTCATATGAATGGCACTTTAATGTAGAGAAGCATTCTGGTTCTGTTAAAATATGTGTTTCAAAACCATATAAAACGTTAGGTTTTATTACACTGGTCGTAGATCCAGTGTCAATCAGACATCTAATTGTTTGTTTTTTAATTGTCAAATTAACTAACGGTAATTTCTGTTTTGAGGCTGTTTCTGAAAATTTGTGTTGGTTTCTCGATTTTTTTGAACTGATCGATTTTGGTTAAGACCATTATAATTTGTTCGATTGGGAAAAAACTATATTATTAGGATTATTACTAATGTTCCTATCTATTCCATTATTAAATCTTGAAAAATTTAAACCATTGTGATCGAACCGAGTGGGATAATTGTGTTGCCTTAAAAAATCTGAGCTACTGTTATTGTAACAAGTTCGATGTCTTATGTCTATGGTTCTTAAATCGTCTAACATTTTAAGTTTTGAATATTTATTATATATCTGAGGAAACGTATGACCGTCTTCGATATGTGCTCTTACATTTCCATCTACTTTTTCTATAATTATATTCACTAAATCTCTATCTACATTTTCACATTTATATATTTCTGGTTTATTGGGGTCATAATCGTAAATTTCGTTAATTTCATAATTAATTTCTCTAAAAATATTAAATAATTCTTCTAAATTTCTCACCTTTATTTGTCGACCATAGTTAAAAAGTTCTGAGTAGCTTTTTCTTGGTCTGTACTGTTGAATAAGTTCTTCTTTCACCTTGATCCAGGTTAGCTCTTCTCCAATTCTTCTGATACATCTGGCGACATCTCCAAGTAACTTCTCGTTGAAAATTATGCTCATTCCATACTCATAAAGATCTTTGTTGTCACGTCAAATCGCTCCAGTTGACTCCACTGACTCGATAAAAGATGATAGTTTGTAATTTTCTTTTCCTTCAAAAGCCTTGATGCAACGGAATTGTTGAATCACCTTATCAGGGGTCAACGAAAGTGATGAGATCTGCTGTTGTTCAGGTTGATGATGAAGCTGCTCTTGACGCTGCTGTTGATTCTGAATAATATGTTCATCTTGAAGTGCAATTATTTCTTGCATAACTTCAATTTTTTGACGTAATTCTTCGATTGTTGCCATTTTTTGGATTATTATATTTGTGTTTTTTATTTATCTTCAACCAAACTTTCTATGTTTTGTATTGTTATTTTTTTTATTCATAATTTTACTATCGGATATCACAAAAAAACACTCGAATTTTTTCTTTTATTCTTTTTTATACGAATTATGTTTTTCTTTTTGTTTTGCCCTTTTCTTGAGATATGGAATTGTTTTATTATGTGAGTACACTTAATTTAATTTGACTGCACTGCCACTTGTTTTAATTTTGTATTTGTTCGTTATTTGATTTTTTCTTTTCTTTAGAAAAAAAGCACCGACTGCGCCAGTTATGTTTGTCTATATTAAAATAAAACAAAACGTATTGCTTGAGGTTGGTCTTAAGACTGAATTCTTTATTTTTCATTCTTCGTACACTATCTTAACAATATAATAATTAATAAGCCTAAATGAACGTCTCAGCAAAAGAGGTTCGTTGGCTCAATTTTTGCAACAGCAGAACGGAAGTGCAAAGCTTTTGCAATTCATATTATTAATTACAAATTATAAATTGGTTCTTCAGTTGCAACGATTGCAGAACAGAGTTCATCATCTCTTGTGCTCTATTTTGGAAAGTGTCACGTTAAGGTGAATGCCCGATTGTAACACGCGCAAACAATTCATTCGTCGGAGTGTAGATGGTATGTGGAACGTAAATAGAGTTTGACAGGTTCTCAAATTTCACTTATTTTATCAATTAAAAGGAAAATTTTAATATCTTAACATTAATTTAAATTAGTTTTCTACCATTTTGTCTAGTTTTAGTGAATAATTTAGGCTTATAAATGTTCTTAAATCCCATTTATTCTTTTATTCGTCGGTCGTTGGTCGCTCTCATGTGAATATTTCTTTAGTTGATAATCGTTGACCCTATGTAAACCAAAAACAAATTCAATAACAAAATGTTCATTTCCTGGATATTATAAATTTTCAGACATGCGCTGTTTTCGAAATTTGCAATTCAATTATATATTATATTTTATATATTTCCATACAAATATTTTTCTGTACAAGTTCTATTAGAATAAAATGAACAATTTTAGGTGTGTTGTGAGTTTGATTTAGTATATAGTTTTGAATCGAATGATTGGGGATTTTCAAAGGGATCAAGCTCGGAAAATAAACTAAACCAACTGGTTACGTGGTCCTTTTCTTTATCTTCAGATTGTTTTAAGGTAGCTTTCGTTTCATTCTTCGTCAGATTGGTATCTTGCTGATATTTATTATATAACTCCATGTTAATATCTGGGGAATCCTTGATTTGCAAACCAGCAATGTATTTGTCAATTTCGCTGTCATCAAACCAATTACTTTTGAAGTTTGATGAACTGTTGAATTCGTCTATTAAATTATTTTCATTTCCATGTTTTTCGGGAGAGTAACACATCGCGTCTTTGAAATCACTCTAAAATGAAAATAAACACAAAAGAAGTTAGTTATGTCGTTGATGCGTCAGAATCAAATAAAGTTATTTTTAAAACATTGAGCTTTGCAGGCTCAGTAAGTTTTTATGATTTTTCAATTTGCATTGTTTTGAAGATGTATCTCCCCTTCGTTAGGCCTTTAATAAGAATAACAAAGGACAGCGGCAAAAATTTATGGAAGGTGGTGTAGGAACCAATAACAACGAGACGTATGTCGTTGGAAAGGTATTTTTATCCGCTACAATAGTCACTACGGCAGCTTATTTCAAATCACTGTGTGAAAAAAGTTATTCGCTAACCAAGATTTTGTTTAATGGAATCTAAATTAAAAACTAATGTTAAATATTTTTGGACTTTTATTAAAAAAAAAAATGGAATTCTAAAGAGTATGGAATATTTGGGTTCTACTTACACAAGTCTTCCTGACATTTGCAAAGTTTTTGTTAACTTTTTCAGGTCAAATTATTTGGTTTCAAGTGATATTAATGACTTCTCCTCGGAAACTTCTAACAACATTATAAGTATTGGTCAGTTAAACCCTTCCATAACAGAAGTTGAGACAGCTTTAAGGGACCTTAGTGATGATAAAAATGCTGGTCCAGATGAAATTCCTCCACTTCTCTTAAAGAATTGTGCTTCTTCTCTATTCAGAATATAAAGCTTTATTTTTAATAGATCACTTGTAGTCCAGTCATATTGTATCTTTACCATGCAAATTGTGGGGTAGTTTTAATTTATTCGCTCTTTTATGTTTTCGGGGGTGCTGAATCCGAATCTGAGGTGTGCAACAAAATTTCGTGACGCAACATGGAAAAAATGCAAAAAATTATGCAAAAATGCATTTTTTGGGAGTTTTTCACTAATGGCTCGAAAACTACCAACTATTCGAAAATTACATCAAAGTACCACTGAAAGTATAAACAATTTTCAATTAATCCCTATTCAAGGTTTTTTCCTCCGACAACCTATTTCGACTCAAGCGCTGGTCGAAAACTGACGTATTTTTACTGTTTTCGAAAATCCACTCGAAAGCTCTTAGAAATTACTTTGCGTGACAAAATTTGAATTTTCGCCTGTAATATGAACCAAGATATACTTTTCTGATGGTCTTTAATTCGCCGAGTTGGAATCTGGCCTTGAAATTGCTCTATCACGTCACGTTTTTGAGATATTCGAATCAAAAAACTAAAAAAAAATGCATTTTGTACACAAATTTGGGGTTATTTTTTTTCTCGAGGTACTTTTTTCGAAAAAATGTTTATGGTCATTCTGAAGTATGAACATTTTACTTAAAAATTCTTTTTGAATCTTTCAAATACCTCCATTCGTCTTCGAGAAATAGTTGGTTTTCGTCTTACTACCTTATTCGAAAAATCCAGCCAATTTGTGCTCAAAAGGGCAAATTGAGAAAATTTGCATTTTTTTCCATAATTTTACGAAATTTTGTTGGCAAACCTCAGATTCGGATTCAGCACCCCCGAAACAAAAAGGATGGACAAAGTCAAAGCTACCCCACAATTTGCTCGCAAAGAGCCTTTTTGAGTACAAATTACTGGACTATTGAGAAAGGTGAATTTCTTGCCAAAAAAAAACATTAAAAATCAACGAAAACACATTTAATAATGTGCTATAGTTTTTTTGAAAGCTAATACTTCATTCTTGCATTTGGTTTTTAAATCAAGTTGTTTAAGCGAATAGTTTTTGAGAAATTAAATTTCAAAATCAAATTTGTTTAAAAAAATTGTGATTTTTTTTTTCTCAAGTCGATATTTTTCAAAATTTTACGTAATTAAATGCTATCTTTGTGTTCAATATTCATTGCCCTCATTATTTTAAAGTCCATTACCGAAAACCAAATGTTAAAATCTATCTTAGTTTTTGAGAATAGCACATTATAATATGTGTTTTAGTTGATTTTTAATGTTTTTTTTGGCATGTTGTCAATTTTTCAGAAACTGCCCCCCCTGCCTCAGGGAGGGGAGATACAACTTTCCCCCCATACAATTTTTTTCTTAGAATAACCCCAGGAACCACACCCTAAGATACTTCCACTCAGGTGCGGGACACCCTGTATATACAGACTTCTTCAAAGCTTTTGACAGAGTTCATCACAAAATTTTACTTCATAAACTAGAAAAACTGGGAATTCATTCAAATATGTTAAATTCCTATATCACAGAACGCATTCATTATGTTCGCATTGATTTGTCGATATCTAATCCTATTGTTGTCTCATCTGGTGTTCCACAAGGAAGCCATTTTGGACCACCTTTGTTTTTTATTTTTATAAATGACTTACCTGATGTGCTCCTTAACTCCTTTAGCCTAATGTTTGCCGATGATCTCAAATTTTTGAGATGCATAGAAAATTCGAAGGGTTGTACGTTTCTGCAAGAAAATCTTCATGGGCTTCCAGTTTATAGTGCAAAAATAACCATATAGAATTTATAGTCAATAAAGCTGATTCTATGCTTGGATTTATTATACGTAACTCCAAAGGTTTAAATGATCCCTAAACCTTAAAGTCTCTTTACATCGCATATGTCAGGTCAGTTCTTGAATATTGCTGTGTAGTATGGAATCCATTCTATATAACTCATTCAAAGAGAATTGAAAAGATAAAAAATTATAAGGGTAATCATTTATACACTAAGATGGAACTTTGAAGTTATGCCTTCTTATAATGCACGCCGTCAGCTTATAGGCATTCAGATTAGAGTATTTAATAAACTTAAGTATATGCTCCAACTCGAGTGCTAAGTAATCGTAATTTATTCCTTGAGATTAATCACAGAGTTAATTATGCTTTTAACGAGCCCATTACTCGCTGAGTCAGAGAAATTAATCTTGTATCGCTTACAATTGATTTCAATTTTCCTTTCAGTGGAGATACATTAAAAAAAATGTTAAACTTATACAGCCCTATCAATAAAAATTGCTCAGATATCTTCTAATTCACAAATTAACTAAAGCGTCAATCAGAAGTTAGTTCACGAATTAAAATTTCATATCAATAAAAATATAAACTGCTAATCCACGTTAAGTTCAAAAACTTAACGAAAATCTACTACAATCAACAAGAACTCTGCTCTTTCCAGAGACTATTTATGGAACTGCACATACACTTTCTCACTAAATGTGAACTTTCGCACATACACTCTCTCATTTGAGGCTGTAGATAGCATGTGTGTCACAAGCATCTGTTTCCTTTTAGCTATAGTTTTTGGCAACAATGACAGAAGTATTTTTAACTTAATTACTCGTTTAACTTAATTCACTGATCAAAGATAATTTGTGTTTCATTTGCGTTTATGAATACCGGTGATACTTTTTAATAAATTAAATAGTACAAATTTGTTTTAAAAACTATTTATAGTTCATTAGTCTATAAGAGTAATATTGTAAACTCAAAATGATGAAAGAAACTAAACAAAACTGGTCTTACCAGTACATGGTGTCCACTATTTTTTAAAATTAATTTCCCTGACTCTCCCTTACCAATTTCAAAATTTTCCCTGACTTAAATAAAAAAATATATGTTTTTAAATATTTTCTTTATACACTGTAGTTCACTTGAATAAAGGCAAACATAAAATTGTACTAAACGGTGTGCTATGGCCAACTTTCATATCCATAGCAAACTTACGTGTTGACGGTAAGCAAAGGTTTTTAATCTTTCCATGGAATACACTTACAAAAATTATTTGCTTTTTTGGAGTAACGGACATTTTTAAAAGTAAAAAGTAAAAATTCTCAAAAAAGAAAACAGTAAAATCGGTTCACATGAATAAAGGCAAGAGCAAAAATTGTGGAAAAGTTTGACATTTTGATTTTATTGACTCTTTTTTGTGGTATTTATTATAAACAATAATAAAACAAATAGTTTAGTAGTGGGTATGACCACCGTTTTTTGAAATTCACCCTTATTACGATAGTCGTTTTAATAAAACGCCAGTCAAACGACACGACTCTAGAAGCGACATTTGGCGTTTCAGTAAAACAACTACCTTAAAAGTGGTGAGAATAGTGAATAGCGGAGGGAACGCTTAACTTTTAGTTTCATTCAAACACGAATTGTCGTTTCTAGAGCCTTTTCGTTTTTCTGGCGTTTCAGTAAAACGACTATCGTAATAAGGGTGATTAATTCAAAAATCCGATCTGGAAGATTTTATATAATTCAGCGATATTTCGGCCCAAGCAGACTTAATGCCATGGATAAGTCCTTCTTTATTTGCGTACTCCTTCGTAAACCTTGCTTGTAAGACACGCCCAGACATTTTCGATAATGTTAAGGTCAAGTGAATACAGCGGCCAAAACATCAAAAAAAGTCCTTCAGCTTAGGAAAAGCTGATTCCAATACCAGCGTTGCCATAATGTGCCCGATCGGGCCATATGGCCCTCTTCACGTGTTGGCCCCTAGGCCCGGGCCAACCAGAAATGGCCCGCAAATCTAAGTTTTCTGTTTTCTCTATTAGCCAATTTATATTTCTAGAGCGCTCAGTAATTTTTCTCATATTGCATCTATAGTATTCTCATGCAACACGATTTTGTAGGTTTACATGTGGTATAGGTTCGCTGTGATCGCCTTACCGAGATCTCTTAACAAAAATTAGGATTACATGTGGCCACTTGATTTTTGGCTTCATGAAAATACTATAGAGTTTATATACAATGTCATATCTCCGCCCTGATCCTAAGAAAAAGCAGTAGAATAATATATACATTAGAGTGGTCCTTATATTGGGTTTTTTTTGAAATTCCAACTTGGATAGGCATCAAATGACTCTAAATGGAGAAAAAAAAATTTCCCAATTTTTTCTCCCTTTTTTCACTTCAAGGTACAATTAATGGAGTTACGGTGATTCTTATAACAAGCAAAAAAAAAGTCAGAACTTATAGATTAGCTTCAGACGAAAAAAAATTGTATTGGAGGGGAGGGGTCTTTTTCCCCCCGTTCAGGCGGGAGGGGTAATTTTCTAAAAAATTGACCAAAAAAAGAAAAAAAATTATTAAAAAACAACGGTACCACTAGCAATGGCATGCTATAGCTTTTTTTAAAGCCATGAATCCAGTCTCTAATATATTTTTTAAATCAAGTTTTTATTGTAAATAGTTTCTGAAAAAAATAATTTTCAAACGTAAAAAACTATTATTTTTGTTTTTATTTTTATGTTTTGAAAATTATTTTTTCAAAAACTATTTACAATAAAAACTTAATTTAAAAAATATATTAGATTCATGGCTTTTAAAAAAAGCTATAGCATGCCATTGTTAGTGGTCCCGTTGTTTTTTAATAATTTTTTTTCTATTTTGGGTCAAATTTTTAGAAAATTACCCCTCCCGCCTGAACGGGGGGAAATAGACCCCCCCTCCAATACGATTTTTTTTTTCGTCTGAATTTAATCTATAAGTTCTGACTTTTTTTTTGCTTGTTGTAAGAATCACCCTAACTCCATTATTTGTACCTTGAAGTGAAAAAAGGGAGACCAGGGGGGTGAAATAAAAATCTGAAAAAATTAGGGAAATTGTTTTTCAATGTTTTGAATCGAATGAGGGCTATCCAAGACAATGTCCAATTTAAGGACTACCCTAATATTTATATAAACAAAATCTCTCACATAGAAGTCAAAACAACTCTCTTTTTCTTTTCTGCTTAAGTAATTTACTGCGACAAAAAATAATTGAGCAAGCAAGTCTAAAAAATTCCAGTCTCGTCTGGCAGGCGCCAATGTCAACAACTTTCTTGAGCAACTTGATCATTTGTCTGTACCTACATAAATCTCAAAGAAAAAAAAATCCACAGATAAAAATTTAAAAAAAGTTGGTTTGGTAATTTTCCATTTTCTCAAAAACTAGTAGACTTAAAACCGTCTAGTTTTCAGTATTGGATTGAATACTAACAAAAGCAAAAAATAATGATTAAAAAAGTTTAGTATATAATCCCACAGTTTGAATAAATACAATATAACATTTTTTTTTAATTTTTTTTTCCAAAGTTTTGAGTTTGAAATTAGTTTTTTCAAAAACTATTCATAGAAATTTCTTGATTTAAGAACAAGATAAAAGAAGAGATTTCTAGCTATAAAAAAACGTATAATACTTAATTGTAGTTATTACCGTTATTTTTATATATTTTAAGTGTGTTTTTTTTAGAAAATTGCCCCTCCCACCCAAATGGGGGGAGATAGACCCCCTATCCCATAGTAAAAAATACTTGTTTCTAGATGTTCTACAAAGCTCCGTTATTGTTTCTTGTCTCCTGGGTTATCGTACTCATGCCAGTTTTTTTTACACATTAGCGCTGACTGGCCCGCCCTGTTCTAACGACGGACTGACTGACCGGCGGTACTGTTATTTATATGTAACATATAACCTCTTTAACAATTTTCAGCCTTAATTTACTCATTGCACCACGTGGTTATAGAAGTTTGATAACATATTGTTGCGTATTCGCGGATTTTAGGGTTCTCAATGAAAGGATGGCAGAATAAATAAAAGATTAGAAAATGAAAAAACGAGGTTTACGTGGAAGATGACTTTATTCACACTCGGTCTGTCACAGAATAACCTGTCCTTATCTGTCTTTCTCTAAAGATGGTTGTCGATGGTGGCAAACGTCAAATGATACATCCGTGGTGAGTTCAGTAAGCTGTTGATGAGTTCATAAATGCGTAACACTCCCCCCTTCTTGCACTGGAGCTGGAGCCTCTTGGATCGAAAGCCTACTGTCGGAAGGCCAAGCGTTAAGGTTAGTACCTCGGTAGCTGGTGACTCGGTCAATGTGCACAACTTTAAACTTCGAACGCGGTGTCTTCTGGATTTTTATAGTCACATCAGATATGATTTCCATAAGCCGAAATGGTCCATCCCAATCCGATTAAAGTTTTGGGCAAACTCGAACTCTTCTCTGAGGGTTGTGGAACCACACAAAGCTTCCAACCTGAAATTAAGGAAAGTTAGCTTTTAAGTCATACCTACTCTTCATTTTCTGCGCTGAACGTCGAAGTTCAACTCTTGCTCGATCATGAATCTCTCGGAGTTGGTTTTGTAACTGTTGCGCAAATCCTCGGTATGTCCTGGGATCAGAATCCGGTGGTGTTTCAAGGAATAAGTCTTGAGGTAGCCGCATGTCACGTCCATACATCATTGCAAATGGTGTTTCCTTGATAGATTCCTGAGTTGCCGATCGATAAGCCATTGCAAAGAGGGGGAGGTAATCATCCCAGTCATCCTGCTAATCGTTGACGAATTTGGCAAGGTAGTGAAGTATTGTCCGATTCATTCGCTCTACAAGACCATCCGACTGAGGGTGAAGCGGTGTTGTTCTGGTTTTGCGTATACCCATAATTTCCATCACACTTTTAAAAACCTCGGACTCGAAGTTACGTCCTTGATCCGAGTGTAGTTCTATGGGGACACCATAACGACAAAAGACTTCATAAACCAAGGTTTTGGCCACAGAATCTGTTGTTTGGTCAACGAGCGGAAAGACTTCGAGCCATTTAGAGAAATAGTCCATCAAGACCAGCACATACCTATTTCCTCTTTTTGTCGAAGGCAAAGTTCCTAGAATGTCAATGGCTACTCTTTGATGAAAAGGTTCACCGGTCAAATAGACTTGTAGATTCCCTTGCGTTCTTCTTTGAGGGCCACGCTTTGCAGCACAAATATCACACTCCAAGCAGTAACGTTCTACATCTTTTCTTGCACCTACCCAGTAAAATCGGGATCTTAGTTTTGAAAACGTCTTGTTGAACCCAAAATGTCCTCCTGATACGGTGTCATGGTATAACTTTATTATTTCCTTGAATAAAGATCGAGGAATAATCGGAAGAACGCGATCCGGTTGTTGTCTCTTTGTTGGCACCCACTTCTTCGACAAAATACCGTTCTGTAGTTTAAGGCTAACGAATTGTGCCCAAAAAACCTTAAGCTCACTACACTCACTTGAAATCTCACTCCAGATAGGGCGACTCCCAATTTTTATCCAATCTATTACCTGAGTAAGGATGGAGTCTGTTTCTTGTGCATGCTTAAGTTTTTCGAGGTCAACATCACTTGCCACCATCCGAATCGCGTGAACTGAAAGGTTATCTGCTGAGTCCAATCGTTTTTCCTTGCCATCGCAATGATTGCAAACGTCATCTGCACATGGTCGTCTAGAAAGTGCATCGGCATTAAGATGTTTTCTTCCGGCTCGATGTTGCACTCGAAAGTTATACTGCTGTAAGCGTTCCATCCAACGCGCAAGTTGACCTTCGAGGTTCTTAAAAGACAACAACCAATTTAATGCGGCATGGTCAGTTCGAACTAAAAATTCTCGGCCGTACAGATAAACATGGAAGTGCTCGATAGCTTTCACCAAAGCTAGAAGTTCCTTACGGGTTGTACAGTAATTACGTTCGGACTTGTTCAAAGCCCGACTGAAATACGCAATAACTCTTTCCGTTTCACCCTGTTGCTGAGAGAGAACGGCTCCCAAACCATGATCACATGCATCGGTATCAAGTATAAGACCTCCTTCTACTTGAAGATGACCCAATACAGGAAAGGAAATTAGAGCCTCTTTCAATTTATTAAAAGCGATTACACACTGCTCAGTCCAAATAACAGAGAATGTTTTTCTCTGTAAGTCGATGAAGGGGACGGGCAATTGTGGCGAATTCAGGTACAAACTGTCGGTAGTAGGTACAAAGTCCAACGAAGTTTCGTAGCTCTGACAAATTCGCTGGAGTAGGCCAACTACGAACCACTTCAATCTTGGCTGGATCTGGAGATAGACCTTTACTGCTCAGCACATGACCCAAGAATTTGACTTGGTTCCGAAAGAGATTGCACTTTGAAGAATTCAATTTTAGGCCAGAATCTCTCAAACGGCTGAAAACGGAACGCAAATTTAAAAGCATTTGTTCGAAAGTCTTACCGTGAACGAGGATGTCATCCAAATACGGAAGGCAAACTTCTAATGGTAGTCCTCTTAGCACGTTGGACATGAGCCGCTCGAAAGTGGCTGGAGCATTTGTCAAGCCAAAGCTCATCATTGCAAACTGCCACAGACCATTTCTTGTCACAAAAGCAGTTTTTTCTCGGTCGTCAGGGTGCAATTCTACCTGCCAGTATCCTGATTGGCAATCAAGGGTGCTGAACCATACGGAACCTGATACCGAGTCCAACGTGTCGTCTATCCTTGGCAAGGGAAATGAATCTTTAATGGTAGCAGAGTTTAAATGACGATAATCCACACAGAACCTCGTTGATCCGTCCTTTTTTTTCACCATGACTATTGGAGATGCCCACGGACTGGAACTAGCTTCAATGACACCTCGTCGTAGCATGTCATCAATGATCTGTCTGGTTTCTTCCCAAATCATCTGGGCCCGTTGCCAATTCATAGTCTTCTCGATGTTGTTTTTCGGGTTGCCTATAACTATTTCTCGATGGTGTGATTTGTTCATTGCTCATTTCAATGGTTCGTTTCTGGTGAATGGCGTGTGTTGCAATGCGCGCAGTTTCAACTGTAATAGCTCTCGAAACAGCTTCAGTAAATGTTTTTGGATCAGTAAGGCGAACATTTTCTTGAATATTGCGATCCAAAATTCCATCAACAAATTGCATAATAGCGATTCGTTCTTGTGCACTTGAAGGGCAATCACCAAACACAATTCGAGTAAGCCGCTGGATGTCACTTGCGAATGCACCTAAATCTTCATTAGACCGCTGCCGCCTAGAACGAAACGTTGCATGAGAAATGTGTTTTTCTTGGCTTACAAACCTGAGCTGTAGAGCGGAAACCAATTTATCGTAATCAGAACGATCAGCAGAGTCCAAATTAGCAAGAACAGCTACGCTCTCGCCACGGAGTAATGATGCAAGAGCTCGAGCTTTCTGTTGAGACGACCATTTGTTGGCCTCGGCGATGATGTCGAACTGTAGATGATAATCTCGCCAACGTGTTGTGCTGCTATCAAATGGAGGTGGAAGAAGATTACCAAAACTAGAAAATAAATTGACAAGACAGGGTGCTTGGCCGTCTTGCACTGGGTTCCCTGGTTGAGTTTGGGGGTTATCCTTTGTTGTGCGATGTTCAGGAGTAGAACAATCAAAGACTTTATTGGCAAAAGTCGTCCCACTCATTGTTTTAAGTTCCTCTGATTGTCGCTGCTGCTCTTGTGCAATTTTGGTTATGGCAGTATTCTGCTGCTCAACATCAGCGCTCAAGAGGTTAAGCTTTTCCATCAATTTTTCAAAATTTTCGGAAGAAATATCCGTCATATCGAATTCAGAATCCCACTTCTGACACCAGTGTTGCGTATTCGCGGATTTTAGGGTTCTCAATGAAAGGATGGCAGAATAAATAAAAGATTAGAAAAATGAAAAAAACGAGGTTTACGTGGAAGATGACTTTATTCACACTCGGTCTGTCACAGAATAACCTGTCCTTATCTGTCTGTCTCTAAAGATGGTTGTCGATGGTGGCAAACGTCAAACGATACATCTGTAGGAGTCTACATATAATTCATCTCCCGCCAAATATTCAAATTAAAATAAATAATACGACACTTCAAAGATCGACCGCAAGAGTGCGACATCAGTAAAACATCTGCAGCGAGCCAATCATCTTTGCAATATTCACTTTGCATTTTCATTCGTCGCCCACACTTCAATGTGTCAACACGCGCTTCTTTCTTTAAAATATCAATCCGAAACATTTATCATTTAAGTTTATAATTTCGATAGAAATAAGAAATAAAATATTGAATTTCGATATTGTTCGTTTTTTATTAATTTCTCGACACGCTCCTAAATTGGTGACCCCGACGCACAGTGCGTCGATTGTATGGAGATGGTGGACAAAAATCAATTCTCCAAAACTAAGTTGACTTTGCAAACAAAATTTGTTGTAAATGTAATAAAAAAGAAATTTTCTAAAATCTAATGAAATTTTCACGCCCCCTGCCACGCCCACTTTTGAATATGGTTTATATCTTAAGAATGGTTATCACGATTTGAATAAAATTTAGAGAATTTGACTTTCTAGGTGAGTTCAAAAACAAAAAAAAAGTGTGGACCCTATCCGCCCACTGCCACGCCTACTTTTTTAAATTGTTTACTTCTAATAATAGTCCAGTCAACGAAGGAAAAATAAATGCAATAAATCATGCTCTCTGGGTTATTATTAAATGTGGTAGGGGTGACCCCCAGGTATAACATACTAAAAGTCCCCAGCCCAGGGCCGTGAGCTATAGCCAGGAGGGGGGCTTAAAGGTCCCCTTTTGTAATTTTTCGGGAATATTTTGAAAACTTAGCGTTTGAGTGGAAAAGTGTACACTACAAAATGAAAGAATAATAAATTTCCTACAAAAAAGATCTTCTTCATATATTCGGTAGGAGCAAGGTTAAGAAAGATACGGGGAGTAAAAAATTCAAGAAATTGAAAAACAATGTTATCGTCTTACAACATCTATGGTTTTTGATCAATTAAACCAGAAGTAACAGGAAAAGTACGTATATATTGATTCATGGTCATTTCAGTGACGTCATGAGAGCAAGTTGTAGTGTACAGAAGCTGGTTGTGTTAAAATGTCCTTATTTATTTTTTTTTGATTCAGTATTTATTTTTATATGAGAAAGACTGTTTCTTCAAAGGTAAGAAGTACATAGAATATTTCCAAGTTAGAGGCCAATACTTTATGAAAGCATTTTTGGACATATCCTAAGAAATAGATTCCTTAGAAGGGGAGGTGTATTTCCCCTTCCTTTCTATAAGGGGGGACGAATTCCCTAAACATTGACTGAAAATAGAAAAACAGCTATTTCAAAACAACGGAAATACTTACAATATTGTGCTACATCTTTTTTGAAAGCTTAAAACAGATTCTTTTATTATATAGTTAACAATTTTGGAAAAATTAGTTTTAAAGCTCAAAATTAATTAAAAAAAAAATTTTATCAATATTTATCATTTTTTAAATGATTTTTCATTTTTAATTTTACACTATAAGGTAGTAAATTGTCTTCTATCATTCAATCTTCAAATACTTCACAAATACATGATTTTAAAATAATATTTTTTAGATAAATTCTGACAACACAAATAAATAAGACCTAAAAATAGAAATTTGTGCACAAAAATAAACAATTCTAATTTAAAAAATTAGAAATCGGAGTTCTATTTTCAAAATCTTAGAATTTAGCTCTTCAGTAGAGTTAGATTCTAAAAGCTCACAAACTCTACGTTTTTTGGTTTTCTGAGATAAATCAGAAAATGCTTTTAGCGGTCTTCCACGGCTAGTACTTAGTTTTTCACAAGATATTGCATTTTCTAGAAAATTGAGAATGCTTTTTGGAAGAATAAAAGGAGTTTTTAACCAGACTCCGTGGCGTCTCGCAAAAAGAGCGTGGTTTCGTGTACACGCTTTCCACCTACGTTCCAAACTGTCAAAAAGTCTCATTTTTTCCGCCAAATCACTCTTAGTTGTACCAGGACAATTTTTTATTTTCAATTCATTTAATACAAATTGAATGACACCTTCTATTTTAGAGTTTTTATCGAAAGAAATCCATTTTTCGAAATTTTTTTCATTTTTAATGGTTTGACCTTGTCCTACAAAAAGTCAAATATTTTAAAGGTTAGCAAGAAGTAGCAAGAAAAGTTAACATTTCCTTAGAGCAAAATAACAACAGAACATAATGGCATAAAAGATTTTGCTGCCATTTGCTAACATTTTTTTTAAAGCTTAAGTTTCTACAATTTATAAGCCTTAAAAAATAGCATTTTTTCAAAAAATCACCAAAATTCACATAAACAAGAAAAAAATAAAACAACAACTCATACCAGTACTCAATGTATCCATTTTCAACACTTAAATAAGAAAAATTATAAAAGCAAAATATTTTTCTCACACGAGCTAAACTTGTTTGCACAAAATTTCAACCTTTAATTACACTGCAGCTTAAATTACCTCAATTTCTAACGAAAGTCCAGCTAACCCCCTAAGAAGAGAAAAACAAAAAACAAAACAAAAACAAATTTAAGTACTCCAAGATGTTCCAGAACAGGTTTAGAGCTTAAAACAAAGAAATTGCATTTTTATTTTTTTTATTTTTGTCCACAAGTCGACGCACTGTGCGACGCGCAGCCGGCCGATAATAATAACTTCGGTTTATACAGCAAGACCCACTGCAGGTACAGTTGGATCGACTTCAAGATCTCCACCAACAACTTTCGCAGCAGGCGCAAGCAGCAAGAGGTCCGGAGGTTGAAGCAAGTCATGCTCAAATTCGACCACCTCCATTTTGGCGTGAAAACGTGAAACTTTGGTTTGCACAACTCGAGGCTCAATTCACGCTTGTTAATTTGCGATCAGAAGCACGAAAATTTAACATCGTGATTGCTCAACTCGACCAAACAACCGCAATAGAAGTGCAAGATGTCATCATAAATCCACCACAAGGTAACGCATATCTCGTTTGGCCCCATCTAGAGACCAGCAGATCAGGCAGATGCTAGACCGAGAACAGCTAGGGGATAGAAAACCATCCCAGTTTCTTAGGCGTTTGAGAGACCTAGCTGGAGGCACCATGACCGACGATGCATTAAAGGCAATTTGGCTGGATAGATTGCCTGTTCATTCACAGTCAATTCTTGCCGCTCAACCTCCCGGTACTAGCGAAAGTCCAACAAATTTGGATAACCTTGGTGTGATTGCAGATCGAATCAACGACGTAATCCCACAGCAACAAGTTGCCAGCACGTCGTCGAACTCAAAACCTGCTATGACGAGTTTGATGCATAAAGTTGAAGAGCTGACGAGGCAAGTGGAGGCCATGTATATGAAGCGTAACAGTAAATGGCAACGGAATAGTTCACGATCACGTTTTCGTTCCCGTGGTAGGCAACATCAAAAGTCAAACAACAGTTCCAGCAACACTCGAAGTGGATTATGCTATTTTCATCGGCATTGGGGAACCAATGCAAGAAACTGTCGTCAACCATGCACATTTAAACAGCAGGGAAACGAGAACGGGTGTCATTAAAGGCGGTAAATGACAGCCAAACCTCCAGCCGCCTTTTCGTTACGGATAAATCTTCAAAAGTCCAGTTTTTGATAGACACTGGCTCGGACGTTTCAGTGTTACCATATACTGGTCCACATCACAAATCTAAGCCATCCGAGTACACTCTTTTTGCCGCCAATGGAACGCCGATACCAACCTATGGTTTCCGTACTTTACAGCTGAACTTTGGACTTCGTCGAGACTTTACATGGCGTTTTGTTGTAGCTGACGTCAGCAAGCCCATCATAGGAGCTGATTTTCTGGCATTTTACAAAGTTCTCGTGGATGTTTCGTATAGCAGATTGCTAGATGGACTCACCGGACTATCTACACGAGGCTACCATGCACATGAGATCTCAGCACAAGTGAAATCGGTTTCTGGTACTTCAAGCTACATCGAACTACTCAAACGATTCCCCAGCTTAACTCAAAGCAAAAAGCAAAAGGTGAGTTTGAAACAATGTTTAAAATGGGGATAGCTCGACGATCCGAAAGTTGCTGGTCATCACCACTTTATTTCGTCGCCAAGAAAACAGGTGACTGGCGTCCGTGCGGAGATTACAGTGCTTTAAATGACCGTACGATACCAGACAACTACCCACCACGCAACTTACAGGATTGTTCAGCAAACCTAGCTGGAAAAAAGATTTTCTCCAAGATCGATCTGGTTAAAGTGTTCAACCAGATTCCAATAGCAACAGAAGACATCAAGAAGACAGCCATAATTACACCCTTTGGACTCTTCGGGTTCATGTTTATGACGTTCGGATTCCGAAACGCCGCCCAAACCTTTCAGAGGTTCATCGACGAAGTCACGTGTGGCCTTGACTTCTGCTTTCCGTATGTGGATGATATCTTGGTGGCCTCGGAGAACGAAGAGCAACATTTTCAACACCTTCAAACACTTTTCGGAAGGCTCAACGAATATGGCGTTGTCATTAACGTTGCTAAATGTGAGTTTGGTAAACCTAAAATCTTATTTTTAGGTTACTTAATCTCAAGCGATGGAATCGAGGCACCTGAGGAACGAGTCAAGGCTATCGTTGATTGTCAGCCTCCTACTACTATGAAGCAGCTACGAAGATTCTTGGGTTCTATAAATTTTTATAGACGCTTCATTAAAAACGCAGCCAAGCTACAAGCTCCACTGAACGAGTGCCTCAAAGGACCAAACAAGAAAAGCAACCAAACCATCGCCTGGACAGAAAATTTACAACAAGCATTTAGCGCTTGCAAAGATGCTCTCGTGAAAGCTGCATTGCTTGCGCACCCTGATCCGACGCTTGAGTGGGGACTTTTTACCGACGCATCAGACTGTGCCATGGGCGCAGTCCTACAGCAGAAAAAACCTATTGGATGGCAGCCACTGTGGTACTTTGCCAAAACTTTCAACAAGTCTCAACAAAAGTACAGTACGTACGACAGAGAACTGTTAGCAATATATTCAGCTATAAAATATTTCAAGTTTATGTTGGAGGCCAGAAATTTTACCATCTACACGGACCATAAACCGCTGGTGTTCGCATTTAAGCAGAAGCCCAAGAAAGCATCTCCTCGACAGTTCAGATGTCTTGACCTGATTGGTCAATTTTCAACACAGATTGAACACATAGCTGGAAGTGAGAATGTTGTGGCAGATACGTTATCACGAGTTGAAAGAATCAGCAAAGCAGTGAGCTTCGAAGATCTGGCAGCATCACAAACAGGTGACGTAGAACTTAAAAACATTCTAACATCTGATTCTCTGTTACAGATAGTCAAAGTCCCAATTCCAAACACCCAACTATTGATGTACTGTGATGTTTCTAAAGGTACTGCAAGACCGTTTGTAACACACTCTTTGCGTCGCCAAGTGTTCAATTCTCTACACAGTTTGAGCCACCCTGGTACGAATGCTTCAGTTAAGCTTATTTCTTCAAGATTCATCTGGCCTTCGATACGAAAAGACTGCAGAGCATGGGCGAAGTCGTGCGTTCAGTGTCAACGATCAAAGATAACTCGTCACACATCTTCCCCGATTGGAGAATTTGACAAACCAACTTCGAGATTCGAGCACATTCATGTTGACTTCGTTGGACCTCTACCATACTCAAGAGGGTCGAGGTTTTGTCTTACTATTGTTGATCGCTTCTCTCGATGGCCTGAAGCTTACCCTTTAGAAGATTCTACAGCGGAAACATTAGCAAGAACTCTTTTTGCAAATTGGATAGCACGTTTTGGAGTGCCACTCAAGGTAACATCTGATCGCGGAAGGCAATTTTTATCTGATCTTTTCCAGGCTCTAGCTAAACTGTTTGGTATCAAACATTTAACAACTACTGCATACCATCCAGCAGCCAATGGCATGGTCGAAAGGTTCCATCGCCAATTGAAATCCGCTATTGAGTGCCATGAGTCACCAGCATGGGCTGATGAGTTGCCAGTTGTACTCCTGGGACTCAGAGCTTCCTTCAAAGAAGACCTCAAAACAACAGTAGCAGAAATGTTATACGGAGAACCCATAAGGCTGCCTGGTAAGTTTTGTCACCAACAAAAAACTTTAACGCTGATCCGACAACCTTCGTGAATCAACTTCGGCTTCATTTCGAAAAACTTAAACCAGTCCCAGCATCACGTCACGGCTCAAAATCAATATTTGTCTTCAAGGAACTTTCTACTGTTTCTCACGTTTTTGTCAGACGGGATGCAGTCAGAATCGGACTACAGCAGCCATATGAGGGCCCACACTTCAATCTGTCAACACGCGCTTCTTCTTTAAAATATCAATCCGAAACATTTATCATTTAAGTTTATAATTTCGATAGAAATAAGAAATAAAATATTGAATTTCGATATTGTTCGTTTTTTATAAATTTCTCGACACGCTCCTAAACATCCGTGGTGAGTTCAGTAAGCTGTTCATGAATGAGTTCATAAATGCGTAACAATATTTAAGACGCCTGTTCTACAGTTCGCTTGACTGACCGCAGTATGTGGGTGTACACAACCTCTTTAACCAAGTGGCCAAATATCAGCTTTAATAAATTCAGAGCATTTTTTGGCGCTGGCTCTCTGTCTTTGAGAGATATGTGCTTACAAAGTATGGTAAGGCTACTATAGTGTTCGACGGATATGGAGATACAATCTCTACAAAATCATAAACCCTTCTAGAAACCGAGGTATTGTAGGACCTAAAGTAAATTTTACAGCTTCTTCCTCCATTGCCATCCAGAAAGAATTATTTCTAAGTAATAGTGAAAATAAGTCCTGTGAAGTTAGCAAAAAAATTGTTTAAAATTGAATAAAAAATGAGAGTTCCCGGTAGCAAACAAAGAGTTCTAGAGTTCCTCATACTTTTTTCAATAGTTCTGGTGAATGAAGAGTTAAAATTAAAAAAAGTTTTGTTTGCTAACTTCACGCAGCAAGGACTCTTTTGAGAAAAAGAGTTCTGAGCATGTTTTTAAACTTAAAATCATGAGTTCTAGAGTTCCTGATGGGTTTTGGAAAGAGTTCTACAAATTGGAAAAGTTAGGGCAAATTAAGGTGCCCATTGACTAAGAACCAAAAACATTCAAAATTCAAAAAAATAAAAAAATGGAGTTCTGATCAGAGTTCCCGATAGCGAACAAAGAGTTCTGCACATTTTCCTAATAACATTTTTTTGTAAAACTAATTTTTCAAAAGTTATTCGCAAATTTAATAACTTCTTTTTCTAAAACTAATTTTTCAAACGTTATTCACAAATTTAGGTGCCCATTGACTTAAAACCAAAAATTTTCAAAACCCAAAAAAAAACAGTTCTAATTAGAGTTCCCTATAACAAACAAAGAGTTCTGAACGTTTTCCTAGTAACATTTTTTTGTAAAACAAATTTTTCAAAAGTTATTCGCAGATTTAAGTGCCCATTGACTATCGGAAACTCAAATCAGAACTCCTTTATTTTTTATTTTGAATGTTTTTGGTTCTAAGTCAATGGGCACCTTAAATTGCTCTAACTTTCCCAATTTTGTAGAATTCTTTCTAAAACCCATCAGGAACTCTAGAACTCTTGATTTTAAGGTGAAAAACATGTTCAGAACTATTTTTCTCAAAAAAGTCCTTGCTGCGTGAAGTTAGCAAAAAAACTTATTTTTCAATTTAAACACTTCATTCGCCAGAACTATTGAAATAAAATGAACGACTGGGTCGCACGTACTTGCTCTTATGATCAAGACACTACAGATTTAAGAAAATTGTATATAAAAACATGGACATTAAGCATGAGATACGACATTTAAATTGGCTGAAACCACTCTTTTGACAGTTTGAGGTGAAAAAAAAGAATGCCATCTTAATTCTTGATTAAATATGATTGTATGGAAAAAAATTAAAAATCGTTGGAGCGGTTTTTTAAAAAATAAATTTTTTGTATATAAGGTTCTTAAAACATTTTTAAGAACAATTTTTGGTATGCAAATCTAAAGTATATATTGATGTGCATATAAAAACAAAATTTGAAAAAAGATTGTCAACCCATTTTTGAGATATCGAATTTTCAAAAAAGAATTTTTAAACTTTTTTTGAAAATTTTGATATGCAATATTATCTGATCTTATCTGAATTTTGTATATACAAAAATTCATCTTAATTCGTTAAGCCGATAACGGCAAATTCAAAATAAAAAATACGTTCTATGACAGGTACTATTAATAGTTGCTAGGTGTAAGATTTTATAATTTTTTCGTAGTAGATCGTACTAATTTTAGTCTATAGAAAAAGTTTAATCAAAATCGTAGGAGTCGTTTTCAAGCAGAAAAATATTTTCCTTTGCGGTTTTTTCACTTTTGTATGGAAGGTACCGTTATTTTTTCATAAATGTAAAATTTTTTCTAAAAATATTTTAGAGAGTACTAAAAAAATCTTAAATATCGAGTTTCAAAAAAATCTTTAATGCCGTTTTCGAAATATTTGATTTTCAAAAAAAATTTTGAAATATTTTTTAAAAATCCAAAACATATTTTTTCAAAAATGTTGGTACACAAAACTATTAACATTTTTTGGAAGCTTCTGTATTAAAAAAATAATTGAAATCGGTCATACCGTTTTGAAGAAAATCAAAAATTAAAAAAATGGTTCCTTGGTAGGTACCATTAATAACCATTTTTGAAAAATGGTTTTCCACCCAAAGAAAGCCTTTACTAAAATAAATTTATTGAAATTTTTTTAAGAAAAGTTGTCGAGCCGTTTTTGAGAAAAATACGATTATGTAAATTTGCCAAAAAAAAATGTATGGCAGGTACCGTTATTTTTGGTTCTAAAAATAAAATGAAAAAAACGTGTCGGCAGAATCACCAAAAACCACTATGTACCAAGTTTGAAGAAAATCGATCGAGCCGTTTAGGCTGTAGACGAACAGACAGACAGACAGACAGACAGAATTGTGCCACCCACTTTTTTGGTGTTCTCTATCATCGTAATATCATGTTTGATTGTTATCTCAAAATTTTTTTTTTGCACGAATCCAAAACTTGCCTTATAGTACCTATTATCGCAAGTAAAAATGAAAAAAAAAACGTGTCGGCAGAATCACCAAAAACCATTATGTACCAAGTTTGAAGAAAATCGATCGAGCCGTTTAGGCTGTAGACGAACAGACAGACAGACAGACAGAATTGTGCCATCCACTTTTTTGGTGTTCTCTATCATCGTAATATCATGTTTGATTGTTATCTCAAATTTTTTTTCACGAATCCTAAACTTTCCCTATAGTACCTATATCGCAAGTAAAAAAGTATGAGGAACTCTAGAACTCTTTGTTTGCCCGGGAACTCTCATTTTTTGTATTCAATTTTAAAAAATTTTGTTGGACTGTGAAAATAAACAAGCTTTCATTGGTCTTTTATCATAAAATTTGCAACAAGCTGAATGTAAAACAAAACAAGCTCATAGTGATGCAGATGTCATGCTATTAATGGAAGCTATAGAGTTAGCCAAAAATCATCCTACAGCCATTGTTGGCGAAGACACTGATCTACTCATACTACTCCTGCATCACTTTCAAAAAAATATATTTTTTATATTTTTCTTTGCCCAGAACCTAAGAAATCTTCCAAAAGCATAATAGTGGAGGAGCACTAGCCTTTTACTTCGGAATCCGGGGAACCTGCTCCGATTTTGATGATTTTTTTTTTTAGTTTAGGAAATTCAAATTTAAAAAAAGTTTACAATTCAAAAATCGACACTCTCTAAAGGAAATTTTTTAAAAATTAAAAAACCGATTTTTTTTTTCAAAAACAAAATGATTTTTCCTGTATTTGCTTTGAACAATTAATTTTACTTATTAAACACACTTCAAAAGTATATAAAAACATTTTAAATAATTTTACTAAATATAAAAGTCCAAAGCCCAGAACAGTCAAACCCGCTTATATTCACCATGCGTTTTCACGCGGCAACTGCCCTGATACTAAACAACTTTTGCTCTTAGGCGATTGTGATTATAAATAGGTCTTACTGTGTTTTTGCTGCTGCTTATACTTATTCAAAAAATATACACTCCGCTTCAACCGAAAAGACACAACATTTTTCAAAGGTGCTTTGTCCTTTGTTATTAATGTAAATATCATTTGATGATGCTTTTTGTTTGTTTGTGACGTTGGAAAAATAAATCAGATAGAATAAAAAGCAAAGCTTTTTTTTCTCCACCTTTCTTGCAAGTTATTTTCACATCGAAAAATTCAAGTAAGTAGACACAAATTGTGAAATTAGATATAAATGTTAATGGCAGGATATAAGAAAAGATTTTCTTGGTTAATTCTACTAGTGAGTACCTACTAGGGCCAGACAGACCAGTTCTATGTGCAAGCGGTCCAAATGCGCAGGGAGCTGAACCCAATGGGCCAAAGCCACTACCAATAGATAGATAGATAGATAAATAATTTTATTTCCGAAATAATTTTACAAAAACATAGCTTTGCTGATAGTTCAAATTAAATATGACAATAACTTATAAAAGTTGTCTGTCAGATATAAAAAGTTTACTAATTAAATATGAGCTTTTTTTATTTTAAATAAATTCATTAAGTATTTGGTAGCGATATTTCAGTGCGGGCTTTCAAAATTAATATAGGTAACGATAGTATTTTCCATTTAATACATCAAGAAACTGGGGCCTGTTTAACTCATAGCTTCCTAGAAATTTCATCCGGTAACCCTTGAATATAGAACAAACTCCGATAAAATAAAAGGTATTCTCCGCTGCATCAAGATTGCAAATTGAACACAAGCCTGTAGTGTTGTTTTGAAAAGCTCTAGCGTTAAGATTCAACAGTCCACTACGCGCTCTTAGTACTAGACTGATCATTTCTTGAGGGAACGCATCGTGAAAGTAGTTTGGGATATCACAGTAAGATAAGTTGCAGTACTCGTCGTGGAACTGCGATTGCCATGCGTTACTGACAAAGATACTCCAATGTTTCTCCTTGAGGTTCGCTAAGAGAACATTTTGTGCGCTGTGCAGCTCCGGCATGGTTAACGTGAAAGAAAATGCGATTGAAGCCTCCGAAAAAAGCACCATCCATTAGTTCGCCCAGTAAATATTCTTTCTAATAACAATTGCCGAAAGGATCCTGGGAAGTCTGTTACTAGGTAGCTTCATAGCTCTGGCTATAAATTCAAAGTGCAATTTGAGGGTAGTCAAAAATGTTTTTGGTAATCCTGTCTCTATGTGAAGTACATAATTTGGAGTATTATCCGGAAGCAGAAAACACCTTTTCAGGAAGAAACGTTGAAGCTTTTCTACTTGGACGTGTTCCTTAAATCCCCACACTTGGGCAGAGTAAGCGGCATCATATATCCTGAATTTTGCTGAATGGCAAACCGAATTGTTTCCTATCAACTTGGACCATGTTGAATTGATGGACTTTTTGGACGAAGTGAGTCTGTTGTTGAGGTGCTCCATCCAAGACATATTGAAATTAAAAATAACTCCAAGATATTTGAAATGGTTGGATACTATTATTTCAGAACCATTAAAAAACCACTTTTCATTGACTGCACGTCTTCCTCCGTTGCGAAAAATTACAATTTCCGATTTATCCAGATTGACTGTCAGGTCCCATTTGAGGCAATAGGAGTGGAAACTGTCTATAAGACGCTGCAGTTTGGCAGAATTGTCAGACAGAAGCACTATGTCATCGGCATCGACAAAAGAACGTTGATCCTTAGTCCCTCTATAACTATACCAGTTGGTAGCTCAGCATGCAAGTCATTCAAGAAAAGAATGAAAAATAGCGCACTTAGTCGGTCCTCTTTTTACCATCCAAAACAGCTGCTGTGGTATCTTGATACATCGATCTCAATACTTTAACTATTTTTGTGGAAATACACAGTGTAGTGTAGTGTAGTTAGTTTATGAAAGAGAGCATTTCTATTCACGTTGTCAAAAGCTGCTTTAAGATCAATAAAAAAAGCATAAAGTTTTTTCTTTTGACTTAGCTGCAACTGAATGAGGCATGTTAGGTTGTAAATCTGGTCGATAGTGGAGTAATGATTCCGGTATGCAGCTTGAAATTCATTAAGGATGTTGTTATCTTCAATCCATCTAGTGAGTCTTTTCAGCAGAACGGATGTAAAAAATTTGTAGAGTGTATCTAGAAAAGACAATCCACGATAATTTGTTACCACGTTGGCATCACCTTTTTTCAATATAATATAACATAATATAATATATGAATACTTTAAAATGAATTTGATACTCTTCGTAGAGTTTTTTGTTTTGTTTTGTATTGGTTTTTAATTTTAGGTATAAGTTATATTTTTTAAAAAAATTAGTATTAAGTGCTCAATAGAAGCTAAGCTCATTAGTATGCCGGAAGCAAGTGTACGAAATAAAAAGTTTGATTTGTTTATAAGGTTAATTCTTATTCTTATTGTTATTTTAAAATTGTTAAAAAAATTTTATCTAAAAAAATTAGATAAGCCAGACATACCATTTAAAGTCGGCTGCTGTATTTAGACGTAAGATTTAACAAATGTACTGATTTAAAAAATGTCTTAATAAAGTTGAATTGAAAAAAAAATCACCTTTTTTCAATAAGGGAAATATAATTGACTTTTTGAATGAAGCGGGAATTAATGCATTTTCAAAAATATCACAAAATAATTTGTGAATTTCATCAAGGAGTAATGGAGTTGCATTCTTGTACAACTCGGATGGTATTCCGTCCATAGCAGGAGCTTTATTATTCTTCGATTCTGCAATTGCTAGAACGATTTCATCCTTCTCTATAGCACGATCCAACAGTGGTTCATTGATATCAGGCAGTTCCCGAAACGATAATGTAATCGATACATCATTTACAGTAAGTGCATTGCAAAACTAAGATTTAAAATCGTCAGCTATTAGTATTTTTTTTGTAATTTGAGTATCTCCTCGTAATTCTTTGGCAAGTTTCCACCAATCCTTTGTTGAGTTGACTAGTTGAAGTTTGCTGGCAATATGTTGATAGTATTCCCGTTTCTTCAATGTGCATAAACTTTTGTATTGTTTTTTTGCAGAATTGTATTTGATACGAAAAACATCAAGGTTATATTTTCTAAAAGTTTTAAGATGCTTAAAAGCATTTTTTCGAGCTAAATTGCATGCAAGGTCAAACCATGGCTTTTTTGGTTCAAACTTTAGGCCTTTGTTACAAACTCCTCCATTTGCTTCATATATGCAGTCCTTAATTGCAATGCAGCGATTTTCGATAGAGTCAGAAGATATTATTCGGTTTTGTACAAGTGAATCTAGTTTGTGTATATACAGGGTGTCCCGTAATGAGTGGATAATACTGCAACTGGTGATAGCAGGCCTTATGACTGCTTATAAAAAAATATAAAAAAAATATTTTTCTTGTGGTCTCCATGGTATAATTTATTTTCGAAAAATGTTAAAAAATTCAGGGTCTCCTAAAATACCTAATTACAACGGCCACCCATAAAGGATTCTTATTATTTTTGTATTTTTATAATATTTTTGAATAACCGTTCTAAATGATGGATAGTAAATTTTAACACCAGCTGATGCATTTTTTGTGTTATAGTTTTTTAAAATTATTTTTTTATTCAAAAATAATTCAATATTTTTTTTTATCAAAGTTTGAAAAATAATAAAGGGAACAAAATGTATGAGAACATAAGTGGCAAATTTGATCAAAATTGGCCTGTTTAATGTACTTTCCAAAATGGTATAACACATGTTTGTGTCTACAACCATAACCAATAAAATTGGCATTTAATCTACTAAAGTAGTTTTTTAACATTTTATCAGGTGAAATTAAGTTACAAAGTTAAGTAAACAATACGACGACGAATGAATGACTCATATTGTCTTTTTAATTTTTATTGCATTTAAAAATAACCGTTTTTAAATAAAGGCAGTAACATTCAACACTAGTTGCTGGATTTTTTTTTATAAGTTTTTTAATTAATTTTGTATTAAACAAATGATTAAATATTTATTTTCATCAAAGTTTGATGACAACAAAAATTGAGTTGTAAGGAAAAGTCAATAGATATACCAGTGTCACTATTATGTCTGCTAAATTCACTAACTAAAATAAGGTTATGATTTAGGTATGGGAAATGCGATGAATAAAAACAGCAGTATTAAAAATTATCATTTATTTGTATTTTTAAATAAATTTATATCAAGTGTTCAAACTGTCCCCCATTCACTGTGATACAGGCTCTGCATCTTCTAATGAAGGACCTCTCAATAAAACGAGCATATTGGCGCACAGCGTCTTGAACACGACGACGCGACGCAGTTCCGTAATGGATGTAATTGGTTTAGTTTAGCGCTTCCTCTTAATAATAAATAAATTGGGTAGCGCAACAGATCGTGGAGAACCAGGGCCTAGTGACTTACAACTCACAACCATTCCTGTGTGTGTGTTTGTTGGCAGGAATGGAGGGGACCTACAGTTTTTTGCCGAGTCTGAACGGCTAAATGAGAAGCACTTTTTCATGACAAGAATACTCTTGGAGGATTTGTCAGTTCCTCGCAAGAGGCAGTACCTCGAATAAAACATTTCTGTTTTTAGGTGGCACGGCTGGGAATCGAACCCACACCTTCGGCATGACAGTCCTACGCACTAACCATCATGCCACGAGGTACTACGCTTCCTCTGCATACCCCGTATATTAAATGCATATTTGCATACTCCAGCGGCGTATACTGTGACATTCTTAATCAGCATTAATATAATCAAATTCAAAAATTCCTTTGATTGACGAAACCAGTACAACAACGTTATACGTTATGTAATGACAGAGAATTGACAATATTTGCAAATAATACTTTTTTATGCATTTTAATGCCTATTTTATTACAAGTCAATTTTGGTTTTAGAAAGTGTTAAAAATCTTCTCTAGTAGATTAAAAGCCAATTTAATGTGTTATAGCTGTAGATAGAAGCTTGTGATTTACCATTTGGGAATGTACATTAAAAGGAGATTTTTTTAACATTATTTGCCATGAAAGTTTTCAGTTTCTTGTCTTTTTTATTAACTTACAAACTTTGATGAAAATAAATATTTAATCATTTGTTCAATAAAAAATTAACTAAAAAACTTATAAAAAAAAAATCCAGCAACTAGTGTTGAATGTTACTGCCTTTATTTAAAAACGGTTATTTTTAAATGCAATAAAAATTAAAAAGACAATATGAGTCATTCATTCGTCGTCGTAGTGTTTACTTAACTTTGTAACTTAATTTCACCTGA
Source organism: Dasysyrphus tricinctus (assembly GCA_963921185.1). Classification (NCBI taxonomy): domain Eukaryota; kingdom Metazoa; phylum Arthropoda; class Insecta; order Diptera; family Syrphidae; genus Dasysyrphus; species Dasysyrphus tricinctus. The sequence continues at coordinate 132,087,038 of OY992531.1, forward strand.
TAAAATGTTAAAAAACTACTTTAGTAGATTAAATGCCAATTTTATTGGTTATGGTTGTAGACACAAACATGTGTTATACCATTTTGGAAAGTACATTAAACAGGCCAATTTTTATCAAATTTGCCACTTATGTTCTCATAAATTTTTTTCCCTTTATTATTTTTCAAACTTTGATAAAAAAAATATTGAATTATTTTTGAATAAAAAAATAATTTTAAAAAACTATAACACAAAAAATGCATCAGCTGGTGTTAAAATTTACTATCCATCATTTAGAACGGTTATTCAAGAATATTATAAAAATACAAAAATAATAAGAATCCTTTATGGGTGGCCGTTGTAATTAGGTATTTTAGGAGACCCTGAATTTTTTAACATTTTTCGAAAATAAATTATACCATGGAGACCACAAGAAAAATATTCTTTTTATATTTTTTTTCTAAGCAGTCATAAGGCCTGCTATCACCAGTTGCAGTATTATCCACTCATTACGGGACACCCTGTATATATGACATCTATTTTCTATCCACTTAAGGCGGGGAATTTGAACCACAGGGCTAGCAATGCAACTCAAATGATTAGAGGTATTTAAAGAAAAAGTTATGGGCATGTGGTCAGAAAAGGTTTCGCATCCTACCGTGAAGTCATCGATCAAATGTGCGGCTCCATATGATGGACAACAGTAATCGATTACAGAGGAGCCCCTGCTGCTGATTAATGTAAATTCACCGTTTTTATCATTAAAGCTCCTTCCATTAAGAATGAAAGCACCAATATCATCGAGGAGATCTAGGAACTTTTTTTTTTTTTGACACTTCAGATTCTTAGTTGTAGTGAGCTTAGAGCAAGCTGCAACCTACAATCAGAGGCTCATCATAAGTGCATGTGCTAGTGGTTAGTAAAAAAGGCAATCTAACACATGCATAATAATATACTAATAAATAAACAAAATTAAACAAAAAATCTATATACATACATAATTAAAAAATATACAAAATATTTAAGTCATAGCTTCAAGAAGTAAAAACAATCACGACCGTGGAGCACTGGTTCGAAATACTTTCTTTAATGCCATCTTACTTGTGTTAAAATCAACAGAGGAGCCGTTTAAATTAAAAATCATGCACATACGGTTAAGAGGCTCATGTATACCGTAGTTAGTTCTATGGAAATTAACGTGTAAAAGGTCAAATCTTCGCAGGTGGTGAGATCCTCCTCGGTAATTTATGCCAATACAGGCTAACAATTCAGGAGCATCAATTTGGCCATTTATAAGTTGGTGAAGAAATAGTAAATCATTATTAACACGCCTTTGATATAAGGTTTGGACCTGCAGTAGCTGGATCCGATGTTCATATGGTGGAAGGTTGTACGGATCATCCCAAGGAAGACCCTTTAGAGCAAAGCGAATGAATTTATGCTGTATTGATTCAATACGATTTTTATGAATTTCATAAAAGGGAGACCATATTTGCGAGGCATACTCTAGATGAGGTCGTACATAACAATTGTATAAAGAAAGGGTAACATAAGGATCACTAAATTCCTTAGCCCAACGTTTTATAAATCCAAGCATAGAGCTTGCTTTATTAACAATGTAATTAATGTGTTCAGTGAATTCTAAATTTGAGCTAAAGTTAACACCCAAGTCCTTGAAACTAAAAACTCGACAGAGTTTTTGCTGCGAAATGGAATAATCAAAAGCACTTGCAAGTCGCTTTCTGGAAAAAGTAATTGTTTGGCATTTAACAGGGTTAAGAGAAAGACCATTCTTACCACACCAAATATTGAAACTGTCAATATCGGCTTGCAGGAGAACGTGGTCAGTGTCAGCTTTTATTGACTTAAATATCTTCATATCATCGGCAAATATAAGAATGTCACTAGAGCGTATACATGAAACAACATCATTTATAGTCAGGATAAATAGAAATGGACCAAGATGACTTCCCTGGGGCACACCGGAGTGAGCAATGAATGAATTTGAAAGGCAGTTTCTAAATTTTACTAGATACGATCTATTTTCAAGATATGATTTTATCCATGTGATAAAAAAAGTTGGAAAACCAAAAGCTTTTAGTTTGAAGATAATTATGTTGTGGCTTAGTTGGTCGAACGCTTTAGAGAAATCAGTGTATATGCAATCCACTTCACTGCCATATTCCAACGCATTAGAACATTTATGCAAGAATGTAAGTAGGTTTGTTACTGTTGATTTTCTTCTCACAAACCCATGCTGTTGATTGCATATTAAATTCTTGGTATGGAATGCTAAAGTCTCACATATAACTTGTTCAAAGAGCTTTGGTATACATGACAGTTTGGATATAGGCCTATAATTCGAAATATCAGTCTTATCACCCTTTTCAAAAATTAGAGTTAGGAATGAGGTTTTCCATAAACAAGGAAATTTCCCTGATTTAATTGAAAATTCAAACAAGAATTGTAGAGGCTCAACCAGAATATGTCTGCACTTTTTCAATAATATTGGGGGAATTCCATCTGGTCCAGATGAGTAATCATCATTTAACGATGACAGAAGTTTTAAAACAGTACTCTGTTGCAAAGCGAAATTGGTGCAATTCGTCTGTGCATAGGAATGTAAATTTCGGAAATAATCTTCATCAATATCGAGAGGCGTGTTTACAAAAGAGTTACGAAAATTTTTCGCAAAGGCGTTGCAAATATCAATAGTTTCTTTTAACACACAATTTTCATAAATGAAATTTTCGAGGTAACCATCTGAGTTTTTCTTCGAATTTACAAACTTCCAAAATGCCTTTGGGTCTTCTTTAAGAGATCTTCACATTTCGTATACATGATTAGTGTATAGAGACTTGGAAAGAGACTTAAATTCTAACTTGTTGCAGTTGTTATCACAGATGGTATTCTTCGAGCGATGGTGTCGACTGCGCCTTTCGTTCCAGTTATCACGTTCATGTCTCCAACAAGAATGAAATTATCGAAGTCAGTTTCGGCAAACAAGGTCTTGAGTTTATCAAAGTCTGTTCTCCAATGGTTGCAGTTCAGATATGAAGGTATAAAGCTAACTTTTGTTCCTCCGACATTAGCTTGCAGTATAGTTGCATCACTGTGTTTTGTAAATTTAAGCTGATAGGTTGATTCAATGGTTTTTTTGAATCCATACAGAGCCACCACTGGCTCGTCCAAAGTTACTATTTTTCGTTGCTGGAATCCATACTAATTCAAAGCCGTTAAAGTATTTTTGATAATTTTTAATATTTTCAGACATTACAAAAGTTTCAAAAAGAAAAAATATTTCAAATTGACATATAAATTTAAAAAAGTCACATAATAAGGTTTTATTTACAAGACCAGCTATGTTATAAAATAAAACCTGACAGGCAACGGGTTGCTAGTTATATGACTGAACATTTTTATTAATATTTATCGATGCAACGTTAACCACGTAGTTAGAATCCGATTTCCTCAGAACATCAACAAGATAGTCTCTATCATCTTCATTGTAGGCAGTTATTAGACCATTTTTGTTGCACTTGAATCGGCGACGTCCTTCAACCATGAGTGACCAACGCTTGATTTCTACTTTGAGTTTTTGTCGGTTTTAAGTAGACATCTTTTAACTTGACGGAGGTGGTATCTCTCATTTCTTTCACTCAGAGTTAAGTCTTTGTTGATCGAAATTTGTGTGTTTTTTAGCTGTGTCGTTGATGATAAGACGGAGCTCACATCGTTTACGCTTGATAGTTCAAAAATGAAGGATGAGTCATTTGGGCTTGTCGAGTTTATTTTTCTGGCACTGTTGGGGCTTTAACAGAGACTTTGAGAGTAGATTGACATACTTCTTCAAACTGTAATTTTGCATCTTCAACGCTTTCTGCACTTAAGCCTCCTACAACTATGTTTAGTCTTTTCGAAAACTTTTCTGCTTCTTCAATCCTTTTTTCTAATGCAAGATCGTTTAATTTCAGTTGCTCTATTTCGTAGCGTAGTTGTTTGTTTTCTAGCTCCAGAGATGCAACTTGTGTCTTCATACCATTAATATTTTCTTTGGTAGCTATATCTTTTAGTTTTTCATCTAAAAGTTTGCTCATCTCAGCAATAAGTTGGTTCATTACAGAAGTCTCAGACATTCTAGGAACAGCACAAGATTTTTTCATTCACGAACTATGGGCTTCCGGGGATATTTCTCGTAACGGTCTTTTTGAATTTGAATTTTCATTCATGTGGTGAGATTAACTTCCGGTTGGTTTGTGTATTGGATAAGTTGCACAATTAAGCTTCTGAGCAAAATGCGATCAGGATGAGGTGAAAAAGTTCTGGTGTGCTGCTTGAAAGCAATTTCGAACGTGTTGAGTAGAAGAGCACGAGTAGAGAAAAACAGAGTGATATTCAAACACGTTAAATACTAACGCAACAATCTTAAATTATAAACTATAAATACTTAAATCTATTATATAAATTTAATTGTAGTGAATGAACATATTCTTAAAATTGTGTGATTTTACGTTATCATTAATTGAATTAATCAGAACATAGTTCTTATTGAAGACATTAATTAAGAGATTGAGAGGACTATTGGCTCCATAGTTAGATAGATCTACTGAAAATATTACAAAGGGGCAATTGCCTTCTTAAGTTAGGACGGCTAAAACTAAAATTCAATCTATAAAGGACCGATGGAACTGTAATCGTTCCATTTATAATCCCTATAATAAAACAGAATTGCAAGTACTCTCGATGATTTGATAGAGATGGAAGAGTTATTAACTGGAGTCTATGCGTGTATGGTGGCAAAATAAACCTACTAGACCAGGGAAGAAAACGTAAACAAAATCTCATAAATCTTCTTTGTACACACTCTATTCTGTTAACATGAACCGCGTAATATGGGGCCCATACAATGCAACCGTATTCCAGAATTGATCTAACAAAAGAAACATACACAATTTTAAGGACATAAGGATCACGAATGTCACGAGCAAACCTTTTAATGAAACCAAGCATCTTATTAGCTTTTTTTATAATGTAGTTGTAATGGTCATTGAATGAGAGTTTTGAGTCCAAAACCACCCCAAGGTCAACAAAGGTTGACAGGCTACATAAAAGTGACGTATTCAACAAAAAATTAAATGTAAGGACGTTTTTTTTGCGTGTAAAATGCATGATTTTACACTTGTCAATATTTAAAGACAGACGATTAGTATTGCACCATTCCCAGAACTTATGAAGATCATCTTGTAAAAGCTCACAGTCAGCTACTGAGTCGATTTTTCGAAATATTTTCACGTCATCGGCATAGATTAAAGACATAGAGTTACGTAAAATAGAAGGAAGATCATTAATAAATAATACAAACAATAACGGACCAAGATGACTCCCTTGAGGAACATTTGAATTTACTATAAACCATCTAGAATGTTCATTTTTAAAAACAATACTATATAGTCTATTTCTGAGATACGAGGAAATCCATAAAATAAAGCGATCGTTTAGTCCAATGGTGCTTAGTTTCTTAAGTAATATTTCATGATTTAATTTGTCGAAAGCTTTACTGAAGTCAGTAAAAACACAATCAACCTGCTTATAGTTTTCAAAAGCATCCAAGCAGAAAGTCGTAAACTGTAGTAAATTAGTGACCGTCGATTTCTTCTTCACAAAACCATGCTGGTTTTCATATATAACGGAGGAGCAATGAAAAGACAGAACATCACAAATAATAGATTCGAACAATTTTGGAATGACAGAAAGCTTAGCAATAGGCCTGTAATTAGTTATTTCTTTTTTTTTTTTTGAACCTTTCTTGTGAATGGGAGTAAGAAATGCATTTTTCCAAAGAGCAGGAAACGTAGAACAACTTATTGACTTGTTGAAAAGCACAAACAACGGGTATGACATATATATTGCACATTTTTTCAGAATAAAAGAAGGTAAGCCATCAGGGCCGGGACTAAAACATTCGTCTAACTTTTCGATGTAGTCAAGAATAGTCGCTTCGGATATTGCAAAATTAATCAAGTTCAGGTGTGAGAACTCGTCATTTGTAAAATTAATGTTTGGATCGTTTGTAGAAGCGTTTTCAAAGGCACCTTGAAAGAATTCGGCAAACATGTTAGATATTACCTCTGGAGAATGGCTAGTAGAGCCATTATAGCTCATATCTGCTGGGTAACCGTCAGATTTTCTTTTACAGTTGACATAATTCCAGAAGTTACGGGGATTGGATTTTAGTTCGTTTTCTGTCTTAGATATAAAGTCTGCATAGAGAAAGTTAGAGTAGCTCATAAATTCGTCCATTAAACTAATATTAACAATTATGGGCTTCATCGGTCCCTGAAAGATTGAATCTATACCAAGCTTTGTTTCTTTTGTTTTTTAGCGTTTTTAAATGCAGATCGAACCACGGTGGGCTGTTATTATGTACACGTTTTTTGCGTAAGGGAACAGTCTCTAAAAAGCAGACAAATAATGTTTCATAAAAATGTACAATCATTTCATCAAAAGTAACATTAGAAAATACAGAATCCCAGTTAATGCTATTAAGTAAATAAAACAATTGCGTGAAATTACATTTTTTTAAATTGAATTCATGCTGATCCTTACAAATATTAGATGAATGAAAGATACTTAAGCTGAGAGAAATAGATAAGGCAGGATGATGGCGATCTTCTTCTACAAGCTTTGAGTCACTCAATAATACTGCAACATCAGAGTTGGAGACATCAGAGAAATATATAAGATCCAAAGTTTTTCCAAATTGGTTACTAACTCCGTTTATTTGATCAAGTCCAAAGGCAGACAAACCATCGATAACGAGAAATTCATTATTGTTCGAAGCGTCGACAGGCATTAAGGCATCAGAGTGAATAGATTTTTTCCATTTCAGGTAAGGTAGATTAAAATCACCGATTATTAATAATTCATCTGTATCATCAATTCTTTCATGAATAGTTTCTAAGCAGTCAAAAAGTTTATTATAAACGTCATTGTTCGAAGAGGGTGGGATGTAACAGGCAACCAAATATAAGTGACCAAGTAGGATTTTTATTTTCACACACAGAACTTCTTTATCGGAGTCTAAAAAGTCATCGACAAGACTAGACAGGAGGTGATTACGAACAGCTATAATCAAACCACCACCAACAGTTGCAATTGGATCATAATGACGATCACGACGGTAAATTTGAAAGCTGGAGTCAAAAAGTTCTGTATCAGCAAAAGACGAGTTTAACCAAGTTTCGGTGAGTATAAGTACATCGTGAGGAATGTTGTTTATATTTTTGTAGACCATATTAGTCTTTGTCCGAAGGTCGTTTACATTTTGATAGTAAATTAATACTTGTTGAAGCTGCTCTGTTTGAGGTATGGCGTTGTCAGGTGTTGTTGAAAATGGTGAGAGGAATATTCGTTGAAACTGAAGGTGGCGTTAATGAAGGTTCGGCCGGCGAGAAAGGATGTTGAACAAGATTTGATGTTGAAGCTGGAAACATATCGGATGGTGGTTGAGTTGAAGCAGATTGGATCGGAGAAGCAGTAAGTTGAGCAGAATTGGATGTTGAAGGCGGACACTGTTCAGATGAATCATGAGTAATGTTTAACGTAGAAGCCGGAGTCTCTTCAGATAAATGTTGATTTGATGTGGGTGGGATTTCAGGGGGAGGAACTTGAGGAGGATTCAATGTTAGGGCTGGAAGATTCTCGGATAAAGGTTGAACTGTAACGGATTGGTTCGATGATGCGGTGAGTTGCATAGATGAAGATTCAAGACAAACGTTAGGGGATTGTTTTTTCGAGGGGATTGGTAATGTCACACCTAGATCTTCACTTTTGCGTTTATTAGATTTTATATCGACAGGGGCACTTTGTGATTTTAATGCACTTCTTGTTTGTTGACGTTTTAGAATCGGTATATTAGATATATTTTCAATTTTATCGTTAAAATAGAGCAATTGGTTTTGCAATCGATCAATCATCTTTGAATTTGAAAGAACGTCACGTATAATGTTAGATTGAGCAAAAGGATCACAATTATCGCAAAAGAAATAATCCGGTTTCGATTTGTTAAAAAGTTTAATTGAACTAGAAGGTGCACCTATACACTGAACGTGGAAAGTTTTATGGCAAATACCATGGCACATGATTGAATCAATCATAAAGTCGCAGAGTTCAGAGCATTTTCCACATTCAGACATTGTGGCTGCTATTATTTATTTAAATTCAGTTAGTGCAATATAAATATACTAATTATTTAAATTTAATTAATTAATTAATTGTAGTGGGACAATGTTTTACCGTGTTTAGGTTGGGATGTATGGGTGTAAACTCTGTGTATCATTTATTAGTATAAACACACTACTATAATAAAATGCTTACATGTGTTCGACAACAGCGTTGGTGAATACGAAACCCAAAACAAAAGCTGCTTCTTATCCTCAAAATAAATAAATCTTTTGCGCAATTTCGCAAAGCCACCACAGATTAACAACACAGCCGAATTTTGCCAGCACACAACTCAATCGATCTTATTATTTTTATTTCCGCCGGTTTTAATAATGATTTTTAATGAATTTATTAGGAGCAAATTTTCAACACGTCCACTCACTAGCCCCTACTACCACTACCAATACCTAACCTACCAACTTTTTTATTTTTCAAAATTTTTTTAAAAGCTCACAGTTCACACCAATTTCGATAGCCATTCTTATTTTATTCCGATGTTTATGCATATACATATATCTTCTATTCCAAAAAAAAGTCGATGCGCTAATCCATTTCGGGCCGTCCCTAGTACCTACTGTCGCTGTTTTTCTTTAGCTTCATAATTCGATCCGGCATGGAATCCTAAAGTCTCTTTATGTAGTCCATCTAAATTTCGAGACAAGGATTGTCCTGCTGAATAGTTTATGGGTCCAAACATATACGAAAATCTAGGAAAATTTCTTTCCCGGATTTAGTTTAGTTATTGGTGTCCAGTTTTCAGGTTTGAGTAGCTAAAACTAGGGATGGGAAAAACCGGTCGGTTAAAACCGAAACCGGTTATTTTGTTTCGGTTAACCAGTTTTTTTCGGCGATTTTTTTACCTCGGTTATAACCGGTGTTTTTTCTAAAGCCCAACAACCGGATAAAAAAAGACGGCTATTTGCTTTGACATTTCCACACCAGCACCGCAATAAAAAATACAGAAAACTTCTTCCAAACAAGAATTCGTTGTCTCAATTTCATATGACTTGCGTTCGTGTGCAACCTTTAAAATTTTTCAATACTTTCCCCGTTTATAAGCAGCAGCTATCGTAGCATTGAGTTGGGAAAGATATATTTTTGAGCCTGGTATGGGGCTTTTGAAGTGATCAATCGTTTTTCAGTTGGGTTTAAAAGGAGTGAAGTATTTTTATTTCACTGCTTGTCGTGAAGAACAAAGCACGAATGCTCTATTTGAAGATTTTAAACTAAAAAGCTACCTTTTTTTAAATAAATATGAAAGTATCCCATTAATTTTTTTGTTGTCGAAGCAACTAACCGAGCAGGATCGAGTCGGACGAAGTTCATTCCTGGTAGAAGTTAAAAGCTCGTTTCTGAGTGAAGTCAAACTTTACCTCAAGCAGGCTTTGTTCCGAAGATGCTTCATAAAATGTATTTGATTTCAATTAAACCTAATAAAAAATCTTCTTAATTTTTTTCTCTAATAAAAACCGGTTTCTTAGACGAAAAATACTGGTCACTAAATCCTCAACATTATTTTTAGAATCATTATAGCCTATGTACCCTATACCTATACAGAGAGAATATTTTTGTTTCATATAATTTGTATTTCTTCGAACTAGTATTTAACCTAATAAAAAACTTAAAGAACATTTTTTTTCTAAAAAAACGGTTATTTAAAAAAACGGTTTTTTCGTCCGGTTAAAACCGGCAGGTTTAACCAGATGTAGAAAAACCGGTTATTTTGGAAAAACCGCCATCCCTAGCTAAAATGTTCTTTATTACCTTTCTTTAATTACCTTCTCTAAAATTATTGGACTAGGGCTAATAACTTCCACAACTACCAGAAGTAATTACAAATCTGTGATGTTTGGGAGAAACATGATAGCTCCATTTTAAAAATTGCATCCTTACGTCCACTTTACATCGACCTAGAATCTTAACAGGTGGACCGATTTTCTTCAACAAAACACAATTTTTAAAGGTTATGTGCATAAATATTTCAAATATGAAGGAAATCGGTCCACCCGTATAGATTCTAAAGGGGACGTAAAGACGCAATTTTCAAAATGAATGTATCATGTTTCTCCCAAACACCACAGAAATATTTGTTGGAATGAGCATTTGCAAAGGTAAAAAGTATTGTTGGACCTGTACCTTGGATTGTATACCAAGACATGACCTTTATCCACATATCCAGGGTTGAGTCGCAAAACGTGAAACTTTTGCCATGGCCACCTTATTCACCGACCTTAAACATCATCGAAAACGTTTGGGCATGGCTATATTGAAAAGTTCATGAGGCTAGTAGACAGTTTGAAGAAAAGAACTCTTAAAACGAAGCTATCTGCGATGACTGGAGCAAGATTTCGCTTGATAAAAGAAAAAAACTGTATGATTTACTTCCATCCAAACCATCTTATAGCTCTTATTACAAAACAAAAATGGGTATGCTCATTATCTTTTGACAAGAAACATAATCAATAAATGTTTAAAACAAAAAAAAGTTAACATTTCGATCTTTTTGTTAATTTTTCAAAAGATTATTTAAAGAAGACACCACAAGCGGTGTGATTATGCTGCAAATGGTGCCACCGGCCACCCCTCACAATACATGCCCGATATGATTAAGATGTATGTATGTAAATAAATAATAATATGCTATAAAAACATAAAAAGGATAGACGGAACTATAGCCGTGTTCTAATTTGCTTGAGTGGCTTCCTTTTTTGTCTAGGATATTTTTGTACCTTGGTTCTTAAAAGGCCAATGTCCAATTTGTTAGTTTTTGGGAAGTCGAAAATGTTGCTTTTAAATGTCTTAAAATGCTCATTTAAAAGCAATTGAAGTCCATAATTCTTCCAAAGTTCACATAAATCCATAAATCCAGGACTTCTTTTGCCTGCATTTTACGCTCTTCAACGAAAAAATGGTCTGAAAGTATATTTTTTCCAAACGCTTCAAATTAATATTTTTCGTATCTTCTGGATAAAAGCTTTAACAGCTACTTGAACCGGCGGATCGGCTATCCGAATCTTTATGTGTCGGATATCACTATCCGAGACATTTGAAACCAAAAGTTGAAGTTTATCTTGCAGATAAGTTCCAGAAAGGCTATCCGAGACTTTAACCGGAACATTTGAAACTGGCCCTTAGTAAAATTATTTAAAATGTCTTTATGAACTTTTGAAGTGTTTTTATAAGTAAAATTAATTGTTCAAAGCAAATACAGGAAAAATTATTTTGTTGTTGAAAAAAATTTGGTTTTTCAATTTTTAAAAAATTTCCTGTTGAGAGCGTCGATTTTTGAATTGTAAACTTTTTTTAAATTTCAATTTCCTACATTAAAAAAAAAATCATCAAAATCGGAGCAGGTTCCCCGGGTTCCTGAATAATGCACTATTTTGGGCTCTGGTTCCTCCACTATAAGTGTGTATGATATAAGGAAGATAACAAAAGCTTTAGGCGATGGCGTCTGCTCCCACATCTTATTTGCTCATGCCATATTAGGATGTGATACTAGCTCCAAACCATTTGGATTAGGTAAAAGTGACTCAATAAAATTACTAACAAAATCAGGTTGTTTCAAAGAAAGTGCTGCTGTATTGCAAACTTCACAAGAATCAGCAGAAGAAATTGAAGTTGCTAGTCTTAATGCTATTATATCGTTGTATGGAGGTAAAGCAGGAGACAGCACACTACATAATATGAGACTTCGAACTTTCACTTCAAAGGCAACAAAATCGACATTAAACCGGATGTCTTGCCACCTACAGAGGATGCCTGAAAATTTCATTCTATGAGAGTATATCATCAGGTGCAGCAATGGATAGGTATCCATCTGGATCCGTTACAGTGGGGATTTGAAGTAAAAGATGTAAGGTTGGCTCCCATTAGAATTAGACAAGCACCAGCACCGGATCATTTATTAAAATTCGTTAAATGTGGCTGTAGTAAGAGCCAATGCGCAGCTATGCAATGTAGATGCAAAAGACAAGGAATGGTGTACACAGCTGCATGCACGGATTGTCGAGGAATAAGTTGCTGCAATTCCTTGGAACTTTACAAGGATGATAATTGAAATCCTATTCAAATAATGTAAATTTAATGTTAATAAAAGATAATTTCAAAACAGTTCTTAGGTTATTTGCATATAATTACCGTTTTTTATTTTTATTTTAGTTAATTCTCATCAAAAATAATTTTCGATTGTATTTTTGAGTTTCTCGACCCAAAAAATAAGGTAGATAAGGCCCACTTTAAAATGGCAACAGACCTCGGGCGGGGGGCTCCCGCCAAAAATTTTGGGACTCGCTTGATCCTGATCCTGTGAGCCCATTAAGAAAAAAAACCTTATTTGAACAACTATAAAGACTTTCCCACCATGAAACATCATGTACAAGTCAACAAAAAAGAATGTCCTAAGTTTTTAGTAATAAAAAATAAAGATCCAGCTAAACCACTTAACGAATTTAATATTTTCTTAGTCACAAAAGTAATTTCTGGTCTTATTAGTGACGCACTCAACGCCAAATTCATGGCTGATGGAAATATTCTTATTCTAACAAAAACAACGATGCAAGCTAACCTATTACTAAAAAAAATCTGTCAAACATATGCGAAACAGAAGAACCTATCATTACATCCAACACTTAACACGTCATCAGGTGTTATTTTCTCTCCAGAGCTTAAAAACCTCTCTGAGAAAGAAATAGTCGAAGGTCTCGCTGATCAACAAGTCACAGAGTGCAAAAAGATAACTAAATCTACTGACGGCAAGACAACAAACACTCCATTGCACATTCTGTCCTTCAATCTTTACGAACTAGAGGTCTGGATGAATACATTCATTTGCTTCTCCTAAATGAGTACAGTACTTCAGTGTACACTACTCACAGAATCTAGTGTACATTTAAACGAGTACCCATTGAAAAAACTTCGAATACTGTACACTATTCATTCTCTCATTATCAAAACCTGAACAGTATTTGCTTTCTCTCACAGAAGAGAATACACTACTTTTGAAATAAGTGTACACGTCTTACAGACCAAACTACACCGAGTACACCGAATACTCAGTGTACTAGGGGAGAGGAATGTTATGCAATGATGAAATGTATGAAATACATTTAGTGTGTAGGAATCTACATCTAAATTTTCCATAAAGATGGCAAAAGATCAATTTTTTTTTCAAAATTCTATATTTTTGTTAAGGTTATGTTGTTTACAAATAACGAGAGATTTTAATAATAATTTATCATATTTTGAAGACTGTTGCTCTCTAAACTTTAAATTGAGATGTGCAGTAAAATTTTTTTTTTGTGAAAAATGGTAGTTTAACTTTTTTGCTTATCAATATTCTTTGTGCTTTATAAAATTGTTTAACGTGCAATCTGTCTGGTACGAACAAAAACATCATCGAACGTTGTTAAATTTGAAGGATACAAAAATTTCAAGTGACATATGTGTTTTAGAAGTAAACACAGATTATTTCTTCTCTTTAAAATTGCAAAAGTTAAATTGATTGGAGTCGATTTATAATCATACTAGTCTTAAAAGTTAGATTATTGTTTCCTTAAAATCTTCTTTTTTTTAAATAAGTTTAGAACGACACTTTCCTTTTTTTATTTTTCATGAGAATTTCTCGAAATATGTCCTAAGTATGTATACATCAAAAAATTAGTTGTTTAATTTATATATGATTAAAAAATATTTCAAAACCAAGTTTTTGTAACTTTTTATGCCAAAAATGTCAAAAAAATGTATTTATTCATTCTGTCGAAAATGAAGATTACTTAAAACGATTTGTTTTTGATATTCTATGTAAAAATAAACTAAATATATACTAAAAATAATTTTGGCCATCTTTTTGGTGAAACTTACCAGTGTGAGCCGTTACGAAATTCAACTTTTGAATTTGAATTTTATTCAAACGGTAATCTCTAGAAACAACTTATATTTTACCATTCGATGATGTCACCACCTGTAATTTTTTCCGAGAAGCTCACCCAATTATAAATAAGTTGGTTTCTGGAGATCGCCGCTAGGACAAAATTCAAAAAGTTTTCGTAACGGTTCGCGTTGGTTTTGTAGATTCATTCAAGTGCAATTAGTACAGTGCTCCAAGTGCATTATATCGATACCTTCCCGTAAGAATGTATTAAGCGACATTTAAAAAATTTTAATGGCATCGAAAAAAAACCACTGGTCCAGTTATTTATTTATGTATTTAAAAAAATAAAAAGATTTGGAACGGGATTTTAAACTCAAAATGCTTCGAAAAATCTGTTTACTACAACAAAATACCCAAATAAATAATTGAATAAGAGGTATTTTAAAAATTTAATTTAAAATTTTTAAAATGTCGCTTAATCAAAGGGCACGGTAGTGCCCAGCCAAGTTCGCGGCACTACACCCTTTTTACAGGAACAAACTCAGGCGATTTTCAACCCCCCTCTAACTTCAGTACCAATAAAGTCAGAAACCTCAAATTCGCAGTATTTGCTGAGCTAATCAAACACAGGTGGCTCACCAAATTTCAACTCTTTAGCATTAGTATTTCCCGAGATATAGGACTTCAAAAATCGCAAAAACCGTAACTGACTGACTGACTCACTGACAGATCATCAAAATTATGGAGCACTTCCAGACATCGTAGAAACTTGAAATTTCGCACAACGGTAGACCTAGTGGTGCATACAAAGGAAAAAATCGAAAATATGCTATTTTCTATCCAGGGGGCGTGGCATCCACCCACTTTGTTAAAAAATCTTATAAATTATATGGAGCACTTCTGATTGTTGTAGAACAATGAAAATTGGTGGGTCTGTAGGGCTTCAAGTACTTAGAAAGAAAAAAATTGAAAAATTGGAATTTTCATTCAGGGGGCGTGGCATCCACCCACATTCTTTAAAATCCTTATAAATTATATGCAGCACTTCTGATTGTTGTAGAACGATGAAAATTGGTAAGTCGGTTTTGCTTGAAGTACTTAGAAAGAAAATAATTGAAAAATTGGAATTTTCCATTCAGGGGGCGTGGCATCCACCCACATTATTAAAAATTCTTATAAATTATATGGAGCACTTCTGATTGTTGTAGAACAATGAAAATTGGTAGGTCGGTAGGGCTTCAAGTACTTAGAAAGAAAAAAATGGAAAAATTGGAGTTTTCCATTCAGGGGCGTGGCATACACCCATATTCGTAAATTTGTTTATAAATTATATGGAGCACTTCTGATTGTTGTAGAACGAGACAAATTGGTAGGTCGGTAGGGCTTGAAGTATTTAGAATGAAAAAAAATTGAAAAATTGGAATTTTCCATTCAGGGGCGTGGCATCCACCCACATTCTTAAAAATCCTTATAAATTATATGGAGCACTTCCGATTGTTGTAGAACGATGAAAATTGGTAAGTCGGTTGGGCTTGAAGTACGTAGAAAGAAAAAAATTGAAAAATTGAAATTTTCTCTCCAGGGGGCGTGGCATCCACCCACATTATTAAAAACTCTTATAAATTATATGGAGCACTTCTGATTGTTGTAGAACAATGAAAATTGGTAGGTCGGTAGGGCTTGAAGTACTTAGGAAAAAAAATTGAAAAATTGGAATTTTGCATTCGGGGGGTGCGCCATCCACCCACTTTATCAGAATTGCTATTATTTATATGGAGCGCTTTCGGTTGTCGTAGAATTATGCAGCTTTGTAAGGCCCCAAGGCTTGATTTTCACCTGGTAAAGTTAATCTTTGCAAAAAGGAGTGAAATCACAACAAAAACATAAATGTTAAAAAAAAGAGCCAAGTTCTTATATGTACAAGAAACCTGTACGTAAAAAGTCAGCCAAAAAAAGTAATGAGATCTAAAATATATGCCAAGTTTTAAGTTCATTAAGCTCAATATCAAATATCTTAAGTAGAGAAATATCAAAGCAATTCCAAATCATGACAGAAATTTGGTATTTAATGATTACTAATTCAAATTTGGTGGATTTACTTGGCAAGTTTTCTCTTAATTACTTACTTAATCACAATTTTAAAATGTATGAAAACTTGACCAGTGAACCCACCATATTTTAATCAGTAATCATTAAATACCAAATTTCTAATAACTGAATATGCAATAGTAAAAAAACAAGTTGACCTTGAGGACAAAAAAAAAACAAAATGGACGGTCGAAAATTGTAGGCCCTTTAATATTGTGAAAGACAGCGGTTTTTTAAATTTTACCGAATTTTTGATATCAATTGGTTCAAAATATGGATCAAATATAAACATAGAAATATTGATACCACATCCAACGTCAATTTCGCGAAACATCGAAAATTTGTATGAAAAATATTTTAATATAATTAAAACAGAAATTAAAAGTATAAACAAAATCGGTTTTGGTTTAACGAGTGATTTGTGGACTGATAATTTCTTAAAAACATCGTACTTATCACTTACAATTCATTATGTTAAAGATGGAAGAATTTTTACAAGACTTTTGGGCCTAAAATCAATGAAAGGGATATCATGTACAAGTAATCTTCTTTTGTTTCGAATTTTTGTATGACATTATAATTAGAAAAAGACATACACATAATAATATTCATAAAGCTTATACACTTTGTATTGAATTGGATTATTGTTATTTGATTTTTGTTAGTTATCAATGTTCTCACATTTATACATTAAATTAAAACAGTCAGTTCACTGTGGCGTATGAGTAATATAGAAAACAATTTTTAATTCGTTCGTTAATGTATGCTATTTATTCATCAGAAAATAGATACATATATGTATAGGATAATTTTCGTGACCTTTTTATCACTCCAAATTAAAACTATCTACATATATAGAAATAAGATTCATCTGTTCGTTTTAAAATAATTTTCCTTTATTTTATTCCAACTTAAGCCTGTATTGTTTGATGGATATTAAAAAAAAAAAAAAAAAAAAAAATCAAAACGTTCAATGATGAATTTTAATTACAGCTGTAAATGGTCTTCTAATTTCTTATTATCTCATAAAAGTGTATTAAAAAACATATTAATTTAAATTTCAGGTCAAAATATTCATTCAAAAATTGAAACACTTTTAAGAGAATTTGAATGTGATTTAAATCAAACAGCAATTATCGTAACTGATAGGGGATCAAATAAGATTTCTGCTTTTCGTTCCCTGGATCATAGCTTTTGTGTTGTTCATTTATTTCACAATATTGTAGAAAAAGGTATAAAAGAAGTACCTGATGTACTTGAGCTTTGCAACATTTGCACAAAACAAAATATTTTAAAAAATCGGGGGTCAATTGTTCACTACAATTAACATTAAAAAGTTTTGTTTGCACACGATTTAATACTATGTTTTATACATTACTTTCTATAGAAAGAAATTGGATCGAAATAACAAACATATTAAGAGAAAAAAACGAGCTCCAAAAAATAAGCAATATTAATTTGGGCTATATTAGTGGCTTAATTAAAATCTTGGGATTTTTTGAGGAATCCTCTGAGATTTTAGAAGGTGACAGCTATCCAACAATTCATTTAACTCTCGTTCACATTCATCGTTTAAAAAAAGTTTGTACAGTTGAAACTTCAGATTTAGACATAATTACAAATTTCAAAACCAAATTAAGCACTTTTTTAGATACAACAAAATACAAAATTTGACAATAGTACACAAAATAGCATTATTTTTTTTCCCCCCCACTAATAAATTGATACAGTACAATGAAGATCAAAAAACAAGCATCAAAGATGAATGTAAAAAATATATGCAATTTTTGTAGACGTTTCATCATCTGACGATCAAAATTTAGAAAGGGAGCTAAATGAAGAGTTGGACAAGCTTTTGTCCGATATCAAAAATGTTTTTCAAGATTTTATGCAGCCAGCCCTCTAAAGGTATTTGAGAGTGCTAGGACGCCATATGGCCCTAGGCTCAATGATAGGAAAATCCCTATGCACACCTCCGCGTGGTAGAGGGCGGGTAACGCTAACGTGCAGGGGGACCGAATGGATGCCGGGATAAGCAGACAACCCAGCTTTGCTGGTCAGGGCACAAACTTGTCCTTGGGATGGTTAAAAGCCCCCTTAAGACGGATGAACTGCAGGCAGCGGTCAACGGCATGATAGTCTGGTGGCGGAGGAGCTTTTTTTGGTAAAAGGCCAACGGCAGCAGCAGGTAGCGTCTGTAACCCATATTGGGCGGCTACAAAAGGCGTCTGTTTTCCCATAGTGGGCGGCCTCGAGCAGTTATGTGTTTGACCATACAAAAGGCGGGTGTGCCTGTCAAATCTGAGCTTATGTATGTTATTAATCATATCTCGGAAAACACCATGGTGGAACGATATATGCAAATACATGAACTATGACAACAAATGGAAATGAGTCCCCAAGAGGTAATCTTTTTATGGAAAATCCTTCTGCAGCTTCGGTTGCACCGAACATCGGATTTGGGGGTGCGGCATCGTTCATGTACGAGCGTCAATCAAGACGCCATAATAATAAATGAATCGTTGACAAATAGAAGAAATCTTTCAAGAAGCGAAAATGTTACTTTTGGCTACCGCATACGTACGAAAATCGGAGCATGGAACGTTCGATCCTTGTACAGCGATGGTAGATACGAGCAAGTTGAGCGTGAAATGCTTCGCCTGAAGATCAGTATCCTGGGCATAAGCGAAACTAAGTGGAGAGGTAGAGCTGAATACAGATCAGGCACTGGACAGACGAGAATGCTGTATTCCGGGGAAGATGAAAGAGAGGGCGGCCAAAGACTGCATGGTGTCGGAATTATGTTGAACGAAGAAGCGAGGCGTAGTTTGATCTCCTGGGCGCCGATTTCTGCGAGATTAATGACTGCAAGGTTTCGTTCAAAAATTCGTAACGTCACAATTATTCAGTGCTACGCCCCCACAAATGAAGCGACAGAGGAAGACAAAACCGCGTTCTACACTCATCTTAACTCGGTTTACAGTAGTGTTCCGAGAGCCGACATCATAGTCGTTATGGGAGACCTTAATGCCCAAGTCGGTTCAGACAATTACGGACTGGAACGCGTGATGGGAAAAAATAGCTTGGGGTCACGGAATGAAAATGGTGACTTGCTTGTCGACTTTTGTAACGCGAATCGTCTTGTTATAGGTGGGACTGTATTTAAGCATAAGACGTGCAACAAAATTACCTGGGTGCATCCAGATGGTCAAACCGAAAACCAAATTGATCATATCATGATTCAGCAGCGATGGAGGAAGTCTATGTGTGATGTCCGGAGTATAAGAAATGCCGATGTGGGTAGCGACCACCATTTGGTTCTGATGAGTCTCAAACTACGAACCGCTGCCGTACAAAAACCAGCGCAGGATGCAGCAAGGAGCTCAACATTCATTACTAATGCTTTAAATGACCCCAACATATGTCGAAACTATGTCACCACCCTTAACGACAGAGCCTCGTCATTAAACGGAATCCAGCATTCAACAGTTGATGAGATGTGGGGTGAAATTAAAAGTGTTTTTATGGAGGCTGGATCCGAAACTGTACCCAAGCGAACGAGACGTAGACTCTTGGATATCCCAAGACACCTGGGATAAGATCGAACTTCGCAAATCGTTGAAAATTCAAATAAATGCCGAAGCAGATATTCAACGAAAGGCTGACTTGCGAAGAGAGTACCGCATTGCACATAAGATGGTCTATCGTTGTGTGAGACGTGACAAGAGGGTGAGGTTAGACGGACTCGTAGATAATGTGGAAATCGCTGCCAGAAGAGGAGATATCCGGGAATTGTACCAAATAGCCAAAGACGTGATCGGGAAAAAAAGCAACAAGAATCATCCTGTAATGGATGTGGATGGCACACTTTTGGTATCAATTGAGGATCAGCTTCGTAGATAGAAGGACCATTTTTGTGCCCTGCTAAATGAGGATTCAGTTGAGCAGAGTGCTGAAGTGCCCCAACTAAACGAGATGCGCAGGTCCTATAGGGGAATTGACATCGAACCCCCGTCAGAATCGGAAATCCTTACATCAATAAATCTCCTCAAAAACAACAAGGCAGCTGGACTGGACGGAATTCCAGCTGAATTCCTGAAAGCCGATCCCGTAACAGCGGCTAGTATTTTACATCCGTTGATACAAAGCATTTGGGAAAACGAAAACTATCCCAGGGATTGGAAGGATGGTGTGATTGTTAAGTTGCCAAAGAAAAGTGACTTAAAGAATTGCAACAATTGGCGTGGTATCACCGTTTTGTCCGTTTTCCCAAAACTAATGGCAACCATCATTCTCGAGCGAATAAAGGATAGAATCGAGTCTACACTCAAGAGGCATCAAGCTGGCTTCCGCAGTGGTCGATCATGTGTTGACCATATCAACACCCTGGGTATCGTCCTCGAGCAGTCGATGGAATTTCAATCACCGCTTTATCTCATGTTCGTGGATTTTGAGAAGGCCTTTGATCGAGTTAACCGAGAATGTATATGGAGATCGTTGCTTGGTAGAGGAATTCCACCAAAAATTGTTGCCATTATTAAAGAGTCCTACAACAACGCAGGTGTTTTGTTTTGCACAATGGGCAGCTATCCGACTCCTTCGTAGTGCAGCAGGGTGTGAGGGGATGTTATATCGCCAATCCTCTTCCTGCTGGCGATGGACGACGTATTGACGGGCAGTGTTGGTACAGCTGAGCGAAATGGCATTCAATGAAGACCGTTCGAAAGGCTCAGTCATTTAGACTATGCCGATGACATATGTCTACTGGCAAATAACATCAGTGTGCTGAACGGGATGTGCCAAACACTGCAAGTGAAGGGAGAGTCGAGTGGTCTAAGAATAAACAGCAAAAATACAAAAATAATGCTCACAGGCCGCTCCACACAGCAGCGTGTTATTCTACAGGAGACGCCAATTGAAGTAGTGGAACAGTTCAACTACCTTGGCAGTATTGTCTCTACAAACGGTGGTTCGGATCTGGACGTTTAAAGTAGAATAAATAAAGCTCGTGCTGCCTTCGGTACTCTGTCCCCAATCTGGAAATCCAGTCAAATCTCCTTACGCACTAAGTTGAGATTCTTCGAATCCAATGTCAAATCCGTGCTGTTATATGCTTGTGAAGCCTGGAAAGTCACGTCTACCATTTCGAAGAAATTGCAGGCTTTTGTGAATCGCTGTCTTCGCCACATCCTAAAGATTCGCTGGCCACAAATAATATCAAATGAGGAATTGTGGCGCAGGACAAGTCAAGAGCGGCTGGACGTCGACATAAGAAAGCGTAAATGGCGTTGGATTGGTCACACACTGAGGAAACCAAACGATGAAATTGCAAAGCAGTCCTTTGAATGGAATCCTCAGGGTGCACGGCGGGTTGGAAGACCAAGAACAACATGGAAATCAACTGTCTAAGCGGAAGCAGAATCCCAGAGAAAGACGTGGCCACAGCTAAAGTACCTTGCAGCAGACCGTGAAGGATGGAGACGTTTTGTTGACGCCCTATGCCCCAGCCGGGGTTACAGGACACGATGATGATGATGATGCAGCCAGTCGAAAGTGTGAATTCTACCCATGATAAAATAAGCAATGAATTATCTGCTTATGAAAATGTGAATGTAATACATCATGAAGGTTTCGATGTCTTGCAGTGGTGGAATTTGCATAAAATTGAGTTTCCACTACTTTATAAAGTCAGTTGCAAAATATTAGGTACACCAGCAAGTAGTGCATCTTCTGAACGAATATTTTCTTCGGCTAGATTATTAATTTCCGAAAAACGGAGTATTATTGGATCCGACCCAATTTTAATAAATCAAATAATGTTTTTAAATGCAAATATTAAAAAAATTGAGATTTGTAATGATCTTCAAAATCCTATTTGTATCTGAAATTTTTTTACTCAGTTGGTTGTGGTGTGCAAAACCATTGATCTTTTTTCATGAAAATTATGTATTAATAGACTATAGATACTAATGTTAAAAGGGTGATTTGTGTTACACGAAAAAAATGTTACAGAGAAAAAATTGAATGAGGGATTGAGCTTTTTTTCATCTTGCTAAGACAGGCGGGGCAATTAATTGAAAAATTAACTAATGTTTATTAAAAAAGAAATAAGCAAGAGCGTTAAGAATTTGAACTTTTTAAATGATAATATTCATTAACTGTTTTTTTGTATTCAATTTGATTAAATAAATGCTTATTGAGAAATTTAATTTCTTATTATTATTTTTTCAAAACACATAAGTTAATTTTTCAGTAAATTGCATCTTAAAAGATGAAAAAGTCTCAATCTTTCATTCATTTTTTTCTCTGTCCCAAGTCTCATCAAACCTATACTTAAATTTGTCCGAGTCAAATGCAGATTATCCTCTTTATGTAATACATATCACAACAAAAACATAAATGTTAAAAAAAGAGCCAAGTTCTTATAGACAACAAAAAGTAATGAGATCTAAAATATATGCTAAGTTTTAAGTTCATGAAGTTTAATATCAAATATCTGAATTAGAATAATATCGAAACAACTCCAAATAATAATAGAAATTAGTATTAAATAATGAATGATAAAAATTTGGTGGGTTTACTGGTCAAGTTTTCATACATTTTAAATTAGTGAATAAGTTAGAAGGTACTTAAGAAAAAACATGCCAAGTAAATCCACCAAAATCTGTTATTATTTGGAGTTGTTTCGATATTATTCTAATTCAGATATTTGATATTAAACTTCATGAACTTAAAACTTAGCATATATTTTAGATCTCATTACTTTTTGTTGTCTATAAGAACTTGGCTTTTTTTTTAACATTTATGTTTTTGTTGTGATTTCACTCCTTTTTGCAAAGATCTATTTTGCCATTTAATTGCCCTTCTGCTCTACAAAGTTTCATAATTCTACGACAACCGAAAGTGCTCCACATAAATAATAGGAATTCTGATATAGTGGGTGGATGGCACGCCCCCTGAATGGAAACTTCCAATTTTTCGATTTTTTTCTTTCAAAGTACTTCAAGCCCTACTGACGTGATTTTCATCGTTCTACAACAATCGGAAGTACATTATATAATTGATAACAATTTTTTAAAACTAGGTAGATGCCACGCCCCTTGAGCTGAAAATCATACATTTCTTACTTTTATCTTTCTATGCACATCAAACTCCACCAATTTTCATCTTTGTACACCAATTAGAAGTGCTTCATATAGTTTATAAGAATTTTTGAGAAAGTGGGTGGATGCCACGCCCCCTGAACTGAAACTTCCAATTTTTCGATTTTTGTTTTTCAAAATACTTCAAGCCCTACCGACCTACCAATTTTCATCGTACTACAACAATCGGAAGTGCTTCATATGATTTTTAAGAATTTTTAAGACTGTGGGTGGATGCCACGCCCCCTGAATAGAAAATTACAATTTTTCGATTTTTTTCCTTTTTAAGTTCTGTAAGCCCTACCGACCTACCAATTTTCATCGTTCTACAACATACGGAAGTGCTCCATATAATTTATAAGAATTTTTAGGAAAGTGGGTGGATGCCACGCCCCCTGAATAGAAAATTGCTGATTTTCGATTTTTTCCTTTGTATGCACTACAAGGCCTACCGTTGTGCGAAATTTCAAGTTTCTACGATGTCGGGAAGTGCTCCATAATTTTGATGATCTGTCAGTGAGTCAGTGAATCAGTCAGTCAGTTACGGTCTTTGCGATTTTTGAAGTCCTATATCTCCGGAATCGCTTATGCTAAAGAGTTGAAATTTGGTGAGCCTTCTGTGTTTGATTAGCTCAGCAAATACTGAGAATTTGAAGTTTCTGACTTTATTGGTACTGAAGTTAGAGGGGGGTTGAAAATCACCTGAGTTTGTTCCTGTAAAAAGGGTGTAGTGCCGCGAACTTGGCTGGGCACTACCGTGCCCTTTGATTCATTACATACCTGTGCAAGATTTAAAACTACTTTTCTTAGAAATAAATAAAAACAAGAACAAAATACTTAATTTGTTTTATTTATGTATATATACCTACATAAGCCGTTTATTAAATTTTCAGACTTCACCAACCAATTTAAGAACAAATTTGAACTGCAATGGAAGGCAAGTTAAGTAAATCTCTATTTGATGTTCTCACTACTCACTTAAGAGGTTCACGTACACTCAGTGTATTCAGTGTACTCAGTGTTTAATTCAATATATTCAGTATACTTAGAAAAGTGAAGACTAATTTTGTGAGTACAACTATTCAAAAAACTCGTTCTTATAGGTGTACAAGTTAGTAACAATTACATTAGGTATTCATATATGTACCTAATTTCCCATTCCCACACTCACATTCCTATACCCAGCACCTTATACTTTATTTCCTGCCCACTTCCTTTTATTATATTAGTCAGCACAATATTATTAAGTTAATAATTTGTATAACCATGCAAGTAAATCCATTATTTGCATTGCAAGCTAAAATAGCATTAAGTTATATTGTTCAATAATAAAAATGCAAGCAAATCAATTATTTGCTTTGCAAGCTAAAATAGCCCAGGAAAATGTACAAATAAATTGCCAATCTGCGGAAAAATTCCAAGTGAAGATTTTTGAATGCAATTATCTTTATTTATGCCTAAGGAATACGCATGCGAAAGTCTACAAACGAAACTGGCTTGCGGCAAGGTTAAATGTTGAAAATACCGGTTTTCAACGTATAACTTTGAAACGGTACATGGTATTTAAAAGTAATGCATACAAAACTTGTAGATAATATGATTATCTACAAGAAATGTTAAAATATTTTTTTTTCTCTGACTGATGGTTAAGAAGATATCGGCGTTTCAAAAAACGTAAATTGACGAAAATATCCCTTTTTTGCGTATAACTCAGAAATGGTGAATTTTATTGAAAACATTTATAGGCAAAGTTTGTATACTATGTTACCCTCTATTAAAAAAAAAAATTAAATTTTTTCTAAGAGTAATAATTTTAAAGATATAATTATTTGAAAAATTTCGTCAAAAACCTGAAATTCCAGACTTTTGCTTTTAAATCTTAAATAACGAAATTTTCATAAAATAATTTATGTTCAGCTTATAGACTATAATGTAATCTACAAAAAATATTAACACACTTTTTTCCACACGAGTGACCAGTAACAAGATATTGCTACTTCAAAAAGGTTAAGTATTGAAAATAAGGATTTTTCGCTTACCACTCTTAAACGGTATATGTTAGAAATTTTATTTTTACACAGTTTGTAGGTTATTTACCCTTCTACAAGAAAATAAAAAAAAAATTTTTTGTTTGCGGTTATTTAAAAGATATAATATTTTATATAAAATGCACAAAAGTCAAAAATAACGGTATTTTGCGGTTTTCTCTTAAATGGTGAAGTTTTTGAAAAATAATTTATACTTTTTGTATAAACAATAATATTCTCTATAAGAACTCTTATGAAGACTTTTTCGATATAAGGCCCCAGTAAAAAGATATTGAGATTTCAAAAAGTATCAATTTTCGAAAATGCTGGTTTTGCCGGCCCAAAATGATTCGCCCAGTGACATAAAATTATAATAGGATTTTTTAGAGAGACAAAGTACAAACATTTTTTCATACTGAGGGGGGGTCTATCTCCCCCCAATTAACCGGGAGGAGCAATTTTCTGAAAATAGTACTAAAATTTAAAAAAAAGATTAAACAAATGGCAACACTTAAAATAAAGTACTATATTTTGTTTGAGATTTTCAAGTTTGTTCTTTAATTGTTTTTTCAAAATAAGTTATTCCTGCCAATAGTTTTCGAAAAATTACCTTCAAACCCAACATTACAAAAAAAACTGAAAAAAATTATATAGGTACTGTTCTTTTTTCAAAATATGAAATCAGGAATTATGTTAGTTTCTATTATACACTTTTCCTGTAATTTTTAAATGAACACTGAAAACCAGATGGTTTTATGCCATCTAGTTTTCGAGAAAATTGTAAACTAAGAAAACTATTTTTTTATTATGTTTTTTTGGTAGTATATCTAGGAAAAATGCATTACCACTTCGGGAAAATTCCAAGTTAAAATTTTTAAGCGCAATTATCTTTAAATTACCATAAAGAATACTCGTGCAAAAGTCTACACACGAATCTGGCTTGCGCTAAAAGTTATTCAAGGTCAAACGCCAGCAGAATCTTCTTTTAGAGCATAACCTTTTTTTTTGGATAGTATCAAGGACAAAATTCGTTTCCACTTGAGGAAAATTCCAAGTTAAATTTTTTAAACGCAATTATCTTTAAATTGCCATAAAGAATACTCGTGAAAAAGTCTACACACGAATCTAGCTTGCGCTAAAAGTTATTCAAGGTCAAACGCCAGCAGAATCTTCCTTTTCCTTGATACTGTCAAAAAAAAAAGGTTATGCTCTAACGACCAGGAAGACCGAACCTCCGATATAGGGACCAGGTGGTCACAGACGCAAGAGCGCTTGTTCTCGACGACTGGAGGGAGCGTGCGAGGGACCGCAACCGATGGAAGACCGCAATATCTCAGGCAGAGACCCTTCATGGATCGGGAGCCGGATAAGTAAGTAAGTAAGTAAAACGTTCATGGGTTTTTGTTGCAAGTCTTTAAATGGGTCATTGAGGATTGGAGAGTAGTGTCGTGCTATTATATTAGAGGGTGCAATTGAGAGAGGGGGGGTAGGTGTGGAAACTGGCCACATACAATCATTCGCAGCAAAACTCTTCATATCCTAATTTAATTGTTAAATATCTTTTAAACGGAACATCCAATATATTTTTGGTCTTAATTATACCATATAGATTTAAAAATCTTTTATTATACGAAATAAAATCTTTTCTAGCAACTATCATTTAGCCGTATTAAGTTTTTCTTCATTTGCACAAAACGAAAATTTCTGATATGCTCGTCATATTTTTTTATTTTGGTTCTCAACTACTCATATGTAGATATGTATATTAGGGTGGTCGTTAAAAAAAATGTCATCCCCGATGGGCCCAAATCGTTTCTAAATGAAGAAAAAAAAATTCCCTAGTTTTTTCAGATTTTTATTTTCATCCCCTATAGTCGCTGTAGGGGTAAATTAAATTTCCCCTTTTTTTTGTATACTAGAAAATTCGCGTAAGATCTTCCAAAAAAATTCAGAGCATGT
This sequence comes from Dasysyrphus tricinctus, assembly GCA_963921185.1. NCBI lineage: Eukaryota > Metazoa > Arthropoda > Insecta > Diptera > Syrphidae > Dasysyrphus > Dasysyrphus tricinctus. Next base: position 132,114,328 of record OY992531.1, read on the forward strand.
AGGTCGGAACTAGACAAGAAAAAAATCCTACTGGAGGGGGGTAATATCTCCCCCCGCTTTGACGGGAGGGGCAATTTAATAAAATATTTGCATAAAATAGAAAAATATTAATTAAAAAACAACGGAAATACTTACAGTAATGTTTTGCAGCTTTTTGGAAAGCCAGAAGTCCATTCTTATGGTTTGTTTATAAATTAAGGTTTTTTGATGAACTGTTTTGGTTAAAAATTGTTTCAAACTCAATATTTTCAAGACAAATTATTATTTAATTTTTTAATTATATGTTTGAAAACAGATTTTGCTGAAATTGTTTATTCAAAGAACTTTATTTGATAATCAACTATCAAAATGGACTTCTGGCTTTTCAAAAAGCTACAAAACATTACTGCAAGTGTTGCCGTTGTTTTTTAATTAATTTTTTTTCAATTTTATGTATTTATTTTATTAAATTGCCCCTCCCTTCCAAGCGGTGGGAGATATTACCCCCCTTCAGTAGGATTTTTTTCTTGTCTACTTCTCACCTACATGCCCTGAATTTTTCGGCAAATTTTATGCGAATTTCCAAAACAAGGGGAAATTTAATTAACCCCTACAGCGACTATGGGGGATGAAAATAAAAATCCGAAAAAATTAGGGAATTTTTTTTTCTTCATTTAGAGCTGATTTAGGCCCATCCAAATAATAAAACTAAAAAAAAAAACCATTATAACGACCACCCTAATGTATATGTTTTCACCAACATACAAAAGTGAACTCCAAACCTTTTAATGTACATTTATAGCTATGTATATATGCAAAACATGTATGCTTATGCAATCGAAGTTTATTTATGAATATGTACAGTTAGAAAATAAATTTAAAAAAAATCTGATTTAAAAAAATTCATAATAAGTGGGTTTGACTGTACCATCACCTCGGGGTTTTTTCTTCTTAGGCAGTAATTTTCAATCACGTTTCAATACACAATAATACAATTGAGGATTTGAGTTTGGATTTGGCCTCGAAGTAGGAAGGTTGTGCCTCGCACAACCTCCCACAGTTTTGCAAAAACAGTAATTGTAAATTAAATTAAATAATCACACCGTTAGCCGTTTACCGACAAAACGGTATTCCCGTAACACGTTAGCCGTAACCGAGAAAACGGTCCTACACCTCACAGCAACCTAGCAGTTCTCAGTTCCTGCATAAGCAACCTCTTCTTCAGCCGTTCCAACGACTCCAGCAACAGACCAACGTTCCCGTTAACCGAGAAAACGGAGTACCAAGCAGCCCCAGTCTGCTTAGCAACCGCCTCACCAATCAACCAAGTTTTATCTGTGCTAATTTTATATTTTATCATATAACTATCCAACGTCATTCATTTAAATTTTTCATTTTCCACCAATGACAGTTCCAAAGTTCACTAGTAATCGTTAGAAAAATGTTTGTATGTTAAAATTCCACGTGCATTAAGCACTTTGCTTTTACTTAAAACCGTATAGAGCGCTCTCGCTCTAAAAAGATCATTTCTTTAATGTGTCCTCTACACAATCATTAGATTAAGAGCGTATTCGCTCATTCTCGATAGCAATGTATATACATGTATATTATGTATTCTCTGGTGTAATTTTATTTTATTAGTTTTAAGTATTGTAGGCATCTGTACATATGTATATATTTTTGTTGCAATTATAAGCCAACACGCAATCGCCATGTAATGCTTCTGAGCAAAAGCAGGCCAACAATATAATCAACTTATATGTCAAATGTCCGCCACGAGGCTAACCATAAAAAAAAAAACGGAGAAAGAAGGCCATACATTACAGCCACTTTTGTACAACTTTATTGACCGCTAGAATTAAGAAAAACTATGTAACAGATTTATAAGTCTCAATAAAATTCAATTCAAAAATAATACAATTGAGTAGTTGAGAACCAAAACTCTTCATATCCTAAATTTTCGTTTTGTGTAAATGGAGAAAAACTTAATACGGCTATGTTGCTGCACCAGTTGGTTCTCCAAAATAATAAAATTCAAACCCTTTTAATCCAGGATAATCTTCAATTTTATTTTCTAAATTACAATGATTAGTTTTTATACTTAAGATCTAAATCATAAAATTACTTACAAATTGGTATCGCTGATGAGCAACTTTATAATATAACCTTACTGAACAACGTGATTGAAAATTTTGAATCTAGGTTATCCGCCCAAATGAAAAAGATTATATGAGTGACATTTTATTAAGTAGAAAGAGACAAAAGTATATGACTTTTTAAAAAGCTTTTTTGGACTCGATGACATTCCGGGGCCGTCTGAAAGCTAGGACTTAGCTTGAAGACTTCAAATCAAGCACAGCGACTCTACCAACTGATCGCTTCGCTTTTATTACACCACTGGATAGTTTAACATCGGCCACTCGTACAATTCCATCCGGTCCCGGGTAAGTCTTAATAACACGACCCAAGTGCCAGCAAGAACGAATCTCGTTAGGTTCTATAACGATGACAATGTCATCAATTTCTACTGGTTTTGTGTCCTCAAACCATTTTGCTCTCCTTGTGATAGCTGGCAGATATTCGGCATACCAGCGTTTAATTAGCTCAGCCATTAAGTGTTGAGATCGGCGACTGTAAAGTTTGCTGCAAAAATCGCTTTCATGAAAGATTCCAGGGGTCGTAACGTCACGGTCATTTTCGCCAAAGAGCATTGAGTTCGGGGTTAGTGGTTTAGGGTCTTCAGGATCCAACGGGATGTGAGTAAGCGGACGTCGGTTCATCTGGCTCTGAGCCTCCATGAGGGCGTTTCTTAAGGCGTCTTCTCTCGGGACGGTATCTTTCAAAATAAACTCGACGCTCTTCTTGATGGATTGAATGAGACGCTCCCATGCTCCTCTCATCCATAGAGAATAGGCTGGTATAAAACGCCATAAGACACCCTCGTACCTTGAAGCATATTCGCAGAGAGAGATCTCCATGTCTCTAACATCCTTTTCTAGCAAATTTTGTGTCCCAACGAAGTTAAGACCGTTGTCCCTGTAGAAGAACTTTGTTACGACACGGTTGATCAGGAATCGTCTTACAGCCATAGTACACTGATCTAAGCTTAGATCATTAAGCAGTTCTATCTGCACCACCCTGAAAGTTAGGCACGTGAAGATCATTCCGTAACGTTTTACGGTCCCCCTACCAAATTTCACCAACAACTGTTTCGGCCAGTCCACTCCGACATGAGTGAAGGGCCTGGAATCAAAGGCTAGGCGAGCCTTCGGAAGTTTGCCCATTAATGGAATGGCGGCCTTAGCTTTGAGCCGCTTGCACATAAAACACTGCCTACGAACTCGTTCAACCGCTCCTCGTATGCTGAAAATCCAGGCACCTTCACGAATGTCAGATATAACAGAAGCGGTTCCCATGTGCAGATTCCTTTGATGATGATAGTCAATGAGCAGGTCGACCAAAGGATGCTTGTTTGGAAGTATCGCTGGATTACGAGAAGAATATGAACAATTAGCCTTTTGCGCTCTCGATTGCATTCGCATCGTACCGTCCTCGTCAAGAAACGGTGAAAAACTCAGGATTGAACTTGATGAGCTGACCTTACCACTTGACCTTAGTGAAGCGACATCAATGGGAAAAGCATCTTCTTGAATCTTTCTAAATATCCTGTTTTCTGCTTGGCAAAACTCGAAAGGCGTGACAAAAACTTCATTGTCAGTGGGTTTTTTCTGCAGGATGTGTTTGAACCGTAACAAAAAGGCAATGGCTCTAACGGATGAAGACCATCTAGCTTGAAATCTCGCAGATAGCAAGTCATACGCTCCATAGTAATTTTGTTTTCTATAAACATGGAGCAGCGTTCCAGTAGCCTTTAGGTCTTCGTTGTCTGGATGAGACGTAGTTAAGCAAGGCGTTATTGGCCACTCCTCGAAGGGACGTTTTAAGAAATCCGGGCCTCTGAACCATCTCGTGTCATGATCACCCATTGAAGATTTGAATCGTCTTGTGCCATCATCTGCCACGTTGTCGTTAGAGCTGATGTGAAACCACTGACTGGCAATAGTAGAGTCAAGAATATCACCCACTCGAGTTGCAACGAAGGCGGGTAACTTATTGGAGCACTTGATCCAAGAAAGCACAGTCTTCGAATCGGAAAAGAATAGCAGCTCGTCAATACGTATGCTATGAGACTCCTTAATCGTGGCTGCTAATCGAACGCCCAGTACAGCCGCTTGCAACTCCAAACGGGGAATAGATAATTGTTTTACAGGCGCCACCTTCGCTTTTGCCATAACTTATGCAATTTCAACTTCATCGTTGCGAGCAAAACGAAAGTAGGCCACTGAAGCAAATGCCTTCTCCGAGGCATCAACGAAGACCACAAGACTAACTTTAGATTCATCAGGGTTCCACGAGGAGTAACGACGAGGAATCCGGATATTTTGAATGTGTTTGAGTTCCTTGACGAATTCTAGCCACAAGCTTCGTAAATGACAAGACACTGGATCATCCCACTCAAAACCTTCTCTCCATACATCTTGGAGTATGATACGCCCACGGATGATAAACAATGAGACGAATCCTAGGGGATCGAAAATTTTCATAATGGTTTTAAGCATCTGACGCTTTGTAATGGCTGCATCATCAGCAAGCATGTCGCTCAAAACCTCATCGTCCGCAAGCTTGTACGAGAAGTGATCAGAGGCTGGGTGCCAGAACATACCTAAGACCTTGGAAACAAAACTATCGCATTCATTAGGATTTATGCTTACCAACTTGGAGTTCACATAACCATCCGGCATTTGATATAAGAGATCACGGTTGTTTGATTGTATTCCAACCAGATCGAAATTCATCGACTGACAAATACGAATGGCATCTCTCGTGACAGAAATAGCCTCTTCCACCGAGTTGTGGCTATTGAAGTAATCGTCCACGTATGTGCATTTGGTCAAGCCATCAACTGCTTCGGGGCACTCGTTCTTAAAAAGGTTCGCATGATGATTTTTCACGTATTGGGCGCACGTTGGAGAACATCTGGGACCAAACATCATAACCTCCATGATGTAAACTGTTGGATGCCTAGAACTGTCTCCGTCTCTCCATAGAATTCGCTGACATTGCTGATCTTCGGCCTTTATTCGGATTTTGTGGAACATCTCTCGTACATCTGCGTTCACAGCTACTTGACGTTCTCGGAATTTAAAGAGCTCAGCATGTAAAGGAACCAAGTTGTCTGGACCCTTCATCAGGTGACTATTCAGCGATATTCCGTTTACTTTGCAGCCACGTCAGCCACGCATCGGGGTTTCGGAGGAAGCTTGTTTGGATTTATAATGATAAAAGTTGGTGCGTACCAAACGCGCGTCCAATCCTTTTCCAGTTCCTCCTTCGAAGCAATTCTGGCATAGCCTTTAGAGACCAGATCTCTAAAAGAATTGTTCTGCCACTCCAGAAGTTGCGGTTTTTTCCTTAAGGACTTTTCCAAGCCAAGAAGGCGTTTAAAAGCCATATTATAGCTGTCGGGCAACTTAACATCATCGGAGTCCCATAAAAGGCCAATTTCATATTGTCTGTCGATCAATTTTAATGAACGTTCCATTATATCCAACGAGCGACTGACTTCTCGAGTGAGCAATTCACCCTTCGGAGGCATAACCCCAAACTCTTCGGTGGTAAAGTGACGTCGGACAAGCTGGTGTAAATCAACTTCCTCTTTAATAGCCTCGTGAAACATAAGATGCATAATGGGTTTCGATACCTGATGTAAACATGAGATATTCATCGGAGGAGCTGATTTCCCATACACCATCCAACCTAGCAAAGTCTTTAAAGCATGAGGCTCCTCATCCTTGCCATGGCGCTGGCCACGTCCAATAAGGAATCTTGCTTGATCCAAACCGAGTAAGATTTTTGGACGAGCATCCACCAGGTCAGAGAGCGGAAGTCCACGGAGATGGGGGTACAAGTTCTTCAAACGTTCGATATCTATGGACTGGCTAGCAAGACCCAAGTCTTTGATGGTGTAAACGTTCTTTAAAGTATACTTCTTGCGACTCTTAACACCAGAGATAGATAGAGAAGTACGTTTAGAGTCCTCGATTCGAGAGACTCCTTTTGTCCACTGTAATATGAGTTGTTCCGGTTGACCAACAAGTCCGAGATCATTAAAAAGGTCTTCTTCAATCATCGACAACGAAGAACCATCATCCAAAAACGCAAACGTATCCTCAAACAAGTCTCCATTACCGTATATGCGAACCGGGACAATCTTAAACATGATTTTAAAATCAGCTCCAACATGTGAAGAATGAATATGCGGCTGTGGCACGAACGGAACTGCTGCAGAATTCAAAGCGGAGTTTCTGCCATCAGACAACGCTATGTGCAACAACGGATGATGACGTCGGTTGCATCCATCTGTACCACACGACCTTTTCTTGGAGCAAGCCTTCCACTGATGCCTTGACGGATCCAAGCACGAAAAACAAACGGACCTCTCCTAAACAAACGCCTGCCTCTGAACCGGAGGCAAAGCTATAAACTCTTCGCATTGAGCCAAAGAATGTTGTTTATTGCACTTGCAGCATAGGTCGGATGATTCAGACGAATGTAACAAAACTCGAGAAGACTGCGTTACCAGTTGACTGTGTAGCTATAACTCCAGCCTATAAACTAGGTGGTAACACACACAAGTTGTTGTTGTTCATTCAAAATTATTCAATATAAATTGATGTATAATGCGCAGCATGCACTGCACTTGTGTGTGAATTTCCATTTACACACAAGACCCAACTTAAATTGTGACTTCTTCTGTTCAGAGATTCCACCAGGCTTCGCATGATCGGGAGGTAAATCAATAACATTTTCCGTCAGGAACTCAGCAAAGTGTTGCAAATTGACTCGTGGTAAGACTGACTTTCTTCTTTGCCATTCTTGATAGAGTCCTGCACCTAACCTAGAAACCAGATTAGTGAGAACATACCCATTTGAAAGGTCTTCCTCTCTTTTAATCGATTTGAGGTCTGCTACGAACCCGTTGAGTTTTACCGCCCAGGTGCGGAGCTTGGGATCAGATTTCGAAATGAGCTTTGGAAGGTTTAGTAAGTCTGAAGTTAAGTCATGAACCAGAACATCATAACGTCCAAATATTGTACGGAGCGAATCAATTATTGCGTCTGCATCCGAGGAATACTTCAGACGATCGCTTACAAGTTTGTATGCATCTCCCTTTAAAAATAAATAAATAAATTGGGTGGCGCAACAGCTCATGGAGAACCAGGGCCTAGTGACTTACAACTCACAACCATTCCTGTGTGCGTGATGTTTGTTGGCAGGAATGGAGGGGACCTACAGTTTTTTGCCGAGTCCGAACGGCTAAATGAGAAGCACTTTTTCATGACAAGTATACTCTTGGAGGATTTGTCAGTTCCTGGCAAGAGGCAGTACCTCGAATAAAACATTTCCGTTTTTAGGTGGCACGGCTGGGAATCGAACCCACACCTTTGGCATGACAGTCCTACGCACTAACCATCAAGCCACGAGGTACTACATCTCCCTTTAAGGCCTTTTGTAAACGAGCAACGTTTTCTTTTGCGTTATATCTTCCGTCGATCGTCGTTGATTTATAAACCTCTTCAAAATACGGCCACTCTCTTTTATTTTCGCTAGAAAAACTCGGCAGCTCTTGAACATTGCTGCGGTTCAATATAGTGAGCAAGTTTGCCATATCTTGATCTCGAAAAGAAGAGTCGCGAGAACCTTGATGTCGATCGTACGTTTCTGGTAACGGAGTAGACTGCTTTGGATGATGGACAGGCACTTGTCGCAATGGGGTAGACTGACTATGACCGATGGAACTATTCAAAATTGCCTGATAGTTAGCTTGGATTTTTTTAATTATCTCAAGCTTGGCCGTTTTATTCGCATCACAAACACTTGGTTTCGGAATACTGATAGAAGCTGGTTGCTCTTTGGCACTGGAAAACTTTGCTAATTTTAATTTTGCTTCCGCAAGTTCAGCTCGTAACTCCGAAAGCTCCTTGTCACGTTGAGCTACTGTAGCTTGTGCCACTGCAGCAGCTTCAATAATTACATCCATTTGATCTTCAAGATCATTTTGAGCATCGGCGGCGGCTGGCGTTAATGGAGAAACTCGACGACTGGTCTGGACATGTGAAGCTTCCTCATCTTCCCTTAAAACACAATCATTCTCCTCACAAAACCAGGGAGTGATCGTATCGAAATAGTTGGGGTCGAAATTGTGGCAATTATAATGCCACCAGCGTTTACATTTGTCGCAAGACACCATTTGGTCATCATCAGGACGTCGACAACTCGCCAAAGCACAACTATGAGTTTCTTTGTCGGCCATATCAAGGCAGGGAACTCGTGAAAAGTAATAAAATAAATACAAAAATATGATTTTAAAAATTCAAAATAAGCGGGTTGGATTGTACTATCAGCTCGGGTTTTTTTGGCAGATCTTATTTTTGACAGTTCGTAGGCTGTAATAAACAATTTTTTTTAGTAATCACGGTTCAGTAAACAATAATAAAATTAAAAACAAAGTTTTATCTCAAAAACGCTTCATCTTTATTGGGTACCCGGCGTGCATTTCTGCCCCTCCTAAAAAAAAACCAGTGAATTGATTTTAATCAAACTTTGCAGAAATAGTTAAAGGTATATAAGAAATATTTTCTGTGAATTTGAGCTCGATCTATTCAGTAGTTTCGAAATCAATAGCATACATACAAAGGCACAATGAATTTTATAAAAAACAGAGGTCGCATCGTTCAAACAGGTATGACAGATGCTTTCGGCAGGCAAGGGCCTGTCATACCAAGTTTTTCTGAAAGTACATAAAATGACCTTTCCAATGATATATATTATGTCAATTTCCGCAATGATGGGACTTTTGATGTCACCGGCTCCCTGCCTATATGAAAAGGTTCGCTCGTTGAAGTTTACCCACGGTTGAACCAGGTTTTCTTGACAACCCCAAGAATATTTTAACAAAGCTTATTATAATCTAGATATAAGCATTGTATATAAATTCTATAGTATTCTCATGAAGAAAAAAAGCTCGTGGCCATCTATGCGTCCAAATGTAATCCTAATTTTTGTTAAGGGATCTCGGTAAGGCGATCACAGCGAACCTATCGACCAAATGTCAACCTACAAAATCGTGTTTCATGAGAATACTATAGAGTGGATATACAATGATAAAAGTTTAAATAGAAATGCTTTTAAGAATTTGTTGTTGGCTTATCTAAACCATAAATATAATTCTAGGAATTCATTTTAAATAAGTTATTGTAATTTCGAATCTGTTGATTATATATCGTAGATACCTAACAAAATAAAAATAAACCACAGTTTCCGTTTTCTATTTCTATTTGTAATTATTAAAGTAAATTTGAGTATCTTAATTTCTATTTCAGTTTCAGTTTCATCATCTTTACATCAGCTTCAATTGTACGGTTTTTGAGCTACTGAAGCAATTTCAAAGAAAAGTTTAAAGGGCCATGGACCGTGGACCTACATATATACGAAAACTGTTTTCCCCAGCTCAGCTCCACTTTTGAAAACTTGAATCTCCTTTATATGTAGCGAAGGAAATCCGCATTTGTTTCATTATTTTTTAGGGCATCCTCCACCACCCCTCTATCCATAGTTATTAAAAAGGAAATGGTTCCTTAAGAAATAACATTTTCTGTGCTGTATTTATATGGAATGCGGTAATATTTTTTTTTTTTGTATCTTTCTTTTTCTTATAAAATTTAACGTTGCGTTTAAAAATTTGTGTTAACTTCCCCATTTATGAAGCAAAAGGTATTAAACGCTATTTACTTCAACGTTGAGCAACCGACTGTTCTAACTTTCAAATGAGAAGCAGGTGCTCCTCTCGATAGAGCACGTGCTTCGGTTTATTCATTTCTTACAGTGGAGCAGGTGCTTACCCAGAGAATGTTCTCATCAAACATGGAGATGCTCAATCGTTGAGCACCTTCTAAAGTATTTTATTCATACCAAATGAAGCACCTGCTTCGAAAAATTGAGTTTTGAGCAGGTGCTTAGCGATTAAAACATAATTCTCGTTTGGTGGTGATTGGGTAACGAGGACGCTTAAGACCATTTTAAGCGTTTAGGGTGATTCGTAAGACGAACATAATTTTACGCTTAAAAATTGTTTTAAGCGTTTTCAAGAAAAAACAAATTTTTTCAACTTGAAGTTATTATAATTAAATTTTTTTCAAGCTTAAAATGGTTTTTAAGCGTTTTGAACAGGAATTATGTTTTTTTTAGCTTAGAATCATTTTTTGAGAATTTTAATTTTTTCGCGCCTTAAATTTTTTTTCAATCAAAATAGCTACAAAAATAAAAATTCATTTTTCGCGCTTAAAATCCATCAAAATAACTACAAAAATAAAATTAATTTTTTCAAAATAGCTACCTAAATAAAATATTTTTTCAAAAATACGAAAAAGTACTTTCCAGAAGTATTTAATACTATTTGCAATCCCGCCAGAAAATCCATAGGATACTGTGCTGCGAGATATCGTGCTGCGGGATTGCAGTCAAGAAGGTACATATAAAGGGTCCGCCAAATAACTTTTTTTTTTTGAAAATGCTATAAAAAAATTACTGAATATTTTCTCAAATTTCTTTTTTTATTTGAAATTATAATCCTTCCGGTTAGTAATGGAAAATAATTTCATTCAAATGGCTGCTTCGCTAAGTGGGCCTGCGATCGACTTAGAGAAGATGCCGATTTGGCCAAAAAATCATCTTTTCAGATGAAGCTCATTTTGATCTTGGCGGGTATGTAAACAAGCAAAATTGTCGCATTTGGGGCACAGAAAACCCGCACGCCATTGAAAAGCCGATACACCCAAAACGAGTCAGTTTGGTGCGGATTTTGGTCCAGAGGCATAATTGGGCCATTTTTCTTCGAGTGGCCGTTACAGTCAATGGCGATCGTTATCGGGCCATGTTGAACGAATTTTTGTTCACAAAAATTGAAGAGGAGGATATTGGCAACATTTGGTTTCAACAGGACGGCGCTACGTGCCACACACCCGAAGCTACACTCCATGTAGTAGTAGCATTTTCAAAAAAAAAAGTTATTTGGCGGACCCTTTATAATCGGCGGGCAAACGTTATACGGGGAACTGATTTTCGGGAAAACGTAGTGTTCCCGTTGTGACACGAAAGGGGTAGCAGCACCATTTAGAGTTAATGATTTACTTGCAACCGCTGGATGCAACACTGGATGATGGCGACGATCGCATCCACCGGACCCACAAGTCAACTTCTTTCAACACAGCTTCCAATCATGCTTAGATGGGTCTAAGCAGGACAAACATACTTGTTTTTGCTTTGCAAACGCCAATCTGTCTTCCACAGACAAGTCCTTAAACTCAAAGCATTGCTCCAAATTGTGTTGATCACGACCACATTTTATACAATTACCGGTAACAGCATGAGTTGAAACTGGTTGATGGGTCAAAACCCTTCCTGACGTCTTTTGGTTCCTCTCCGAGACTTTCATATCAGCCAATAAACTCGTCGGCTTGATGAGATCAGGAGGTAATCAAAATTTCTCCGTAACAAAATTGGCAAAATCCTTCAAATCCGGCTTCATTATTCCACATTTATTCCTAACCCAATCCTGATACAAACCCGGACCTAACTTACTTGCAAGCGACGTCAAAACAAAAGCATTATTTAATCATCGTCTCTCTTCATCGATCTAATGTCTGCTACAAAACCAATCAACTTCACAGCCCACAAACGAACTTTAGGGTCGCACTTTGAAGAAAGAGCAGGAAGACAGAGTAGATCCGCGGTTAAATCGTGCACAAGAACATCGTATCTCCCAAAGACTGCACGAAGCGACTCCATAATAGCATCCGCATCAGAGGAATACTTCAGTCGCTCACTCCCTAGCTGGTATGCCTCGCCTTTCAATGCTTGCCGCAGACGAGATACATTCTCTTTGCCGCTATACCGCCCTTCTACAATTGTCGTGTTGAAAACTTACACAAAATAAGGCCATTCACGCTTGTATTCACCAGTGCTACACGCGACAACTACAGCTACACCATTCTGTTCGGCCAGTTCCTTACGAAGTGCGATAAGCTCACTTGTCTTTCTGCAGAACATTCGCTTGAGCTACAGCCGCAGCTTCTATGAGCATGTTCATCGAGTCACTTAAATCCTTTTCGCCGGACGTGCCTTGACCTTCAAGATCTTGGCTATGCTGGGAGTCTTCGTCACGAGGTTCACAGGAATCCTCTTTACAGAACCATGGGGTTGAAGTCTCGTACGCATTTGGGTCAAATTTAGCACATGAATAATGCCACCACTTTTTGCACATGTCACATGCAACCATTTCATCATCGTCAGGTCTCCGACACTTTGACATACTGCAACTATATTTTGCTTTTCCTATGCTTAGAGAATTTGTAATCCATTTGTATACACTTGAATTCACGTGGGTTCAGTCACACGTTGAGTTAAATAAAATTATGTTGTTACAAGATAATTGCTTACCTTCGATTGCTGTTTTTTAGAGGATAATAATTGGTGAACGCTTTTGTAAGTTCTTTTGTGAAGGGATCGCACCAGCGATCACTTAATTAATTACCACAAAACGATTAATAGAACATTCAACCTGTTTCGATATTCAACACCATTTCCCATCGTATTACATTTAATCATCAAGCTATAGCAACAAAACAATATCCATATTTCCGTTGGCATACTCATTGCACATAGCTATAAATACTCATATAGTTCAACTGGCACCTTCAGTGCATAAGCTTTATAATATGACACCAAATACACAATAACAATTTCAGTGCATGAGGAAAAGTAAGCATAATTAAGGGTCGCTGGCTTATGACAGTAAAATATGCATCATAAGCAAGCTAGCCCAACACACTTGAAGTGCATGGCTATTATGCTGATGCTGCACTTAATGGGAAATTCTATAGAGTATCGAAGTATGGTTGAATATTGATTGGTTGAATATTGATATCAAATTTTTGTATAAAAGAAGAAAATAAAATAAAATTGGGACACTTCTAATTCGGGAGTCGACAAAATAACTGTGTTTACTTTAATTCAAGCAACTCGCTGGAAGTTCCATAGTATTTTAGTATCCCAATTCGCTGGAAGTTCCATATTACTTTAGTATCCCAGACGCCCTACAGAGCTACTCGCTTTTGGGTAAAGGTTTACCTGGCTACTCGCCGGACCAGTCTGGTCACTAAAAGAATAAGGCGACCCAAACTTTACATGGCGATCTTGCGATCGAATTCGAAACACTGAACAACTTGCCCTAGCAGCCAGCCTAATCAAGGAAGCTCAGGCCTTACTAACAAAGCCACCGAAACCTGAGGCAGCCGAACGCATATTCACTTCAAAATGGAAACTGGTGTTATTTATTTGACCGATGATGTTGAAATTGAGAATACTAGGAGGAAGTTGGATCGGAAGAGATTCAAAGAAATCAAGAAGTATTTTCCTTTCCTGCAGTTCATCACAGCTACAGATCCGATAAGAAATGAAAAATATGAAAAGCTGCTACAGTAGTTTTATTCAAACAAAAATCTACCAGCGAAGCTTGCAACAACATGTGAGTTAGCAATCAAAAAAGATTCAAAACTCTTCAATCATCCATGTTCTTCCCACCACATATATTATCAATTTTTTAAGGTGAAGAAGAAGTGTATCTACTCATATCTACTTATAAGTAAAAAAAAATCCTCTTTGAACACGTTTTTATTTTCTTTACAATAATAATAATATACTTAATTCTAGCTATTCCCAAAATTTAACTATAAATATGGCTAAAAATAAGTAAAAAAAAAAACTATTGCACATTTCTTTTTACGCATAAATTTAAGTTATGAAAATTCCTATTTAAGTTATATGTATTTATATTCAATTCCGCTGATCAATATAAAATAGTTTACGAGTTAAAATTATTTTTGAATTAATGATAGTTTAGAAACTACAATAATCAAGTAATTGTATATTTCTAGTAGTGATTTTAAATACATACAATACATCAAAGTAGTTTCCGTTGCCACAGAAGTTGTAACGGGTGATTTTTTAGCTGGTTTGGTTTTGGCAACACTGGTTTTGACAGCTGACGTGTGTTTAGTACCTTGTGTCACTGTCAAACAGCTTCAGTTTGGTTTGCAATTTAACCATGGATTGTCTTACAAATGAACAACGCTTGCAAATTATTGAATTTTACTATCAAAATTCGTGCTCGGTTCGAAATGTTCATCGCGCGCTGCTTCCATTTGCGATGAGGCTCATTTTTGGTTGAATGGGTACGTAAATAAGCATAATTGCCGCATTTGGAGTGAAGATCAGCCAGAAGCATTGCAACAGCTACCAATGCATCCCGAAAAAGCCACTGTTTGGTGCGGTTTATGGGCCGGCGGCATTATTGGGCCATATTTCATCAAAGATGATGCGAATCGCAGCGTTACTGTCAATGGTGAACGCTACCGAGCGATGATAACAAACTTTTTTTTGCCCGAAATGGAAGTTCTTGACTTGCATGATATGTGGTTTCAACAAGACGGTGCCACATGCCACACAGCACGCGAAACAATGGCGCAATTGCGAGGCGAGTTTGGTGAACAGTTAATTTCACGTTTCGGGCCGGTCAATTGGCCGCCTAGATCGTGCGATTTGACACCATTAGATTATTTTTTGTGGGGGTATGTCAAGGCTAATGTCTATAGGGACAAGCCCGCTTCGATTGACGCACTGGAAGCCAACATCCATGCATTCATTCGTGAGATACCGGCCGATATGTGTGAAAGAGTATGCCAAAATTGGACTCAGCGGATGGGCTACCTGAGACGCAGCCGCGGTCAACATTTGCATGAAATTATCTTTAAACATTAAATTGCAAGGTTCAAACTATCGATTCAAATAAATATTTCATTAATTTTTTCGAATTTTGTGTGTTTTTTTTTTTTTAAGTTCTAAACCTCTTAAAAAATCACCCGTTAGTTCTTTCAAATATGTATAACGTTTATTCGATAAAATAAAAAACAGGTTAAGTCATTCTTGCGTACATTTTAAAGTCATTTTGATAAAAAAAAAGATGTTGAATTCAATTTCAAATTCAATTTGTTAAAGATACTCTCACAAGTCCAAAGATTCTACTATTTCCAAATTTTACTGAAGAATTCATTCTACGTACAGACGCCTCATGTTTCGCTCTTGGAGCTGATTTGTCAAATTCAGATGATAGGCCGTTTGCTTACGCAAGCAAAACTCTTAACAAGTCAGAAAAAAACTATAGTACTATTGAGAAAGAATTACTTGCAATAGTATGGTCAGTTAAGCATTATCGACCATATCTATTCGGCAGAAAATTTAAAATTTTGACAGACCACAGACCATTGGTGTACTTGTTCTCACTAAAAGAACCTTCTAGTAGATTAACCAAATTTCGCCTTCTATTAGAAGAATATAATTTTTACGTGGAATATTCTCCAGGTAAAAATAATTGTATAGCTGATGCACTAAGTCGCATAAAAATAGACTCAGAGGATTTAAGGCAGTTATGTATCTGTGTGGTAACGAGAGCACAAGCAAAAGCAAATAACCAAATCAAGAATCTGAAGAAGGTAATGTAGAAACCTAACCTAACGAACAGCGTATAACTGAACTGCTAAAATTACCAGAAAATGGACATAAAATCATAGAGCTGAAGATTGTGGACAATTTTAAGGAAGATTTAGTTAATTTCAAAGATATGGATATTATTATTGGTCCAAACAAAGTTTTGGCGTATATCCCAAAAGCAAATTGTTCACTCCTAAAGAAGTCAAAGGACAGCACTACAACCCAATCGACAGTATTTGGCAAAATATTGTCGAGGGATGTGCAAAAACTCTGCGGATCTAATTTGATTAAGAAGATATATATTACTAAAAATGAAATAAAGAAGCTCGCATGCGGCCGCAAAGAGAGCAATATTAATGAATTAAAAAAGATATTAGGAGAATTATTAAGAGAAAGTAATATTAAAGTCCACATTATAGAAAAAAAATATTGAAATAACTGATCCTTATAAGAAGAAATTAATACTAGATGATTATCACATACTTCCAACCAGCGGACATGCAGGAATAAACCGCATGATACAAAATATAAAGAAAAAATATTTTTGGACAGGTATGCAAAGCGATGTGACGACATTCGTAAAGCACTGCCCAATTTGTCAACGAAATAAATATATACAGCCAAAAAAGCAACCAATGACTATCACAACGACAGCCGAATCAGGTTTCGACAAAATATTTTTGTATCTAGTAAGACCTTTAGAAGAATCAGAAGAGGGATTTAAATACATCTTAACTATACAAGATGAACTTACCAAATTCATCGAAGCAGTACCCATTTTAAATAAAGAAGCAATCACAGTTGCAAAAGCACTAGTTGAAGGTTTTATTTTAAGATACGGAGTACCAAATACGATAGCCTCAGATCAGGGAACCGAATTTCTAAATCAGGTTTTTCAAAGAGTATGTAAATTATTAAAAATAGAACAGTTGCAATCCACAGCATATCATCATGAGAGCATAGGAGCTTTAGAGAATTCTCACAAAGTTTTAGGAGCATATCTGAGAAGTAACGTTTCAGAAAAACATACCGATTAGAGCACTTGGCTAGCTTATTACGTTTGCTGTTATAATACATCAGTACACTCAGAAACCGGTTATACACCTTTCGAACTAATATTCGGAAAACAGTGTATCCTACCTTCAAATTTGCTCAAACAGGTGGTGGAACCTGTGTACAACTATGACGACTACGTAGTAGACTTAAAAATAAATTACAAATCGCTCAAAAGATGCTCGAGAAACTCTTATTAAGAAGAAGAATGCTAGAAAAGATAGATATGACGGAGAGGGACAAACAAAGAATAGTAGTTTTGAAAAAGGAAGTTTAGTCTTACTTAGAAACGAAAATAGAAGGAAACTAGACCCAATCTATATAGGTCCATACGAGGTATTGTCTCAAAATGGTGTGAACTGCGATATTAAATATGAAAACAAAAAAATAACAGTTCACAAAAATAGATT
Organism: Dasysyrphus tricinctus; assembly: GCA_963921185.1. Taxonomy (NCBI): domain Eukaryota; kingdom Metazoa; phylum Arthropoda; class Insecta; order Diptera; family Syrphidae; genus Dasysyrphus; species Dasysyrphus tricinctus. The sequence goes on from OY992531.1 coordinate 132,131,436, forward strand.
AAAACCATTTTATATATATATATAACTTTAATATAATGTTAGTTTACATTTAATAAACCAAATGTACGATATGAAAAAAAAATAATAAGGGAGAGAAAGTACCTCCGAAGCATGTAAATAATAACATACTTCATTTTATTTTTATATAGAGCGCGAATTAAGGTTACTGTATTAGTTTATTAAAAAAACAGATAATTTCTCGTGTGCGGCAGCAAGCCAGGTATATTTCCAACTCAACTTTAAAATATTACAAACAATCTTCTTATATTATTAAATTTGTCAAATAGACAATAATGTGCTGTGAGGCAGCAAAAATATATTTATATATATTAAGTTACAAAAGACAATATTGTGCTGTGAGGCAGCATGAAAATGAATTTGTATTATATTAGGTTACAGAAATAATTTATGTTGATAATTGCTGGCCAAATGTGTTTAGGTAAGGCGACGTTATGCCAATGACCGGGATGGAGGTCAGGCATGTAACTCCTCCCCCCCTGGAGTGAGCTACGGTCAAAGAGGCTGTAAGTGGCATCTGTAGCCGGAGCGAATAATACGTTGACTGCTGGAGTGTGTTGATTGATGCTGGGCGTTGTTGATGACCTTGTTTTTGACTTTCATAAGATAAATTACAATTGCAATTCCAATAAGCATGGGTATCGTCATGATTGTAGTATCGTCGAGGATGATCTTGTAGCTGGTTTTTTTCTAGGTTTCTTATTGCTTTTTTATTTTCGAAGTGGAATTCTTGCAATGTCTGGAGGCTGATTGTTTCACTAGGCGAGATTGTGATTTGATTGAACGACGCGAGGAAAAATATGTACATCTTCAAAATAGACTCGAGATTCGCTTTCATAGGATATTCCGTTCACCTGTACGCTGCAGTTTGTAAAGTGGATTACGAATGTTCCGTTAAGGCGATGATCTTCGGGGCCGCAGGTGGACTTTATTGTTGTATCTGGGCTATTGACAAATAGTAAGTAGCCTGGTTCTGGCTGGAGGATTTCGTGTTTTCGGTTTTCGAATGAAGTTCTGCAATTGGTTGGCTTGTTACGGAGTAAGTCTTCTACGCAGCTGGATTCCATTTTGAATTCTGGTTTAGCATCGTTTTTGGAGTAGTACACCCTCTCTATTTGTTCGCACTTATTGTCGAAATATTGGATTCCATTTTTATTCAGAGTACAGAAAGGTTTGGTATGGATTAATTGATTTCTTATAGGGATAGGTATTAGATGAAGGAAGGAATATGTTTCGTTTTTAAAGGATGGGATCTGTATGTTAAAGATTATGTTTGAATGGTTATAATAGGCTTGTAGTTCCAATAACTCATACATATGTTCATTTGACTTTATTTCAATGGATTCATTTTTAAGCGACTCGTAGATAAAGTCTAATTCTTCTGTATCCAATATATGTTTAGAAATTATATTTAATTTTGCTAGGATAATGGATTCTGCGATATTTGATAAATGATTGTCTAGGAGCTCTATATTGAAGTTGATTTGATTTAAATACTGAATGTACCTTATAGAATTTTCTTCCGATCTTATTCTATTGCCTAGGAGTCTTTCAGTTTTATTTAAATAATTCTCAATGATTTTTTGTTGATAGTTTATATGATTAGTGATATTATTTAACCTTTCTATCATTTGATTGTTGAGTCTAATTTGATTGTTCTCGTGTTCTTCGATGCTGTTTTCTTTTTGAGTTAGGGTTTCTATATCTTTGTTTAAATTAATAGCGTCGTCAGCATCCATGTTTCCTGTAATGCTCTTTATCACTGTGCCTAGCCCATTTATTAAACCTCTTTTTTTTTCAAGAATTAGGAGTTAGTGATTTGAGCTTCTTTTGTAATTGCTCGTATTTCATTTTAATTACTTTTGCTAAGTCATTGAAACCGTCTATCTTGCAAAAAATTTCGATGGAGTGTCCTATTGCCTTTACATTTTCGTCGTATTGGTCTAGTTGCACTATGTGAATCAAATTCTTACGTGAAGTTATTGTCTTTGCTGTTCCCAATTTTATTGCAAAAAGTCCGTGGTTGTTCGTGAGATCATGTATCTCTATTTTTTGTCCTGTCGTTATTGTCGTCGTTGTCAGCATTATGTTGATTATTAACCTGAAATTTGCGTTTTCTTTTAATTTTTGATTTGTGTAATTTCTGATTGTTTGTCGTTAGTACTGTTATTTTCCTGTTATTTTTAATCTATGTCTACTGAATCTAGGTGTTACCTTATTTCTTCTATTCTCCTTCCTGAATATGAATGAACCTGTTTTAATGCTTTGTGGTTTTTCTCTACTTTTGTTTAATTTATTTAAGTTTTCGGTCACCTGTGCCGAGATTCAGCTAATTCGAAGCCGCAGGGAGTGAGTGAGATGAGTCACTTTTCGTCGAAAAGCGATTCACTGGCTGAACAGAATGCAAAACGGAGCTGGAATAGATGTCAAAAATGCTGCAGCCGGAGCTGCAAGAGTTGAACAATTTTTAACTTTTACTGCATTTTTGACATCTACTGCAGCTTTTTTGACATCTATTCCAGTTGCGTCTTGCATTCTGTTCAGCCAGTCAGTTAGCAAAAGGGAGTGAGTGAGCGAGTGAAATGAAATGTCAGATTACTCGCCAGATATATCCGCAGTGACTTGGTGTATGTGTTGGTAAATTTCTAGTTTTGGATAAGTATATGTGCTTTTCTCAAGAATTCCTATTCATGGATAGGAAACGAAATAAAAAACAACAATGTAGATAAAAACAACTACCCTTTTATTGATTCTTTAATTTTATTTTATTTTCATGTGCACATATATATATTTAATAAATTTATATTCTATTCACTTTCAACACTTTTAAACTTTTTATTTCTCAAGGGTGAAACTCACATTAAACTTTAATTATGACCAAAAAAAAATAATTGAAACAAAATATACTCCAAACTCCATTATTAAAGATTCCAATGTTTACATTGTTGTATTAGTTGTTTCATTTTGTTTTGCGTAACGAGTGTGACAAGGAGGTAGAATTTAATTCTTTTATATTTATTCTTTGTCTCATGATCGAAACTAAATTCGAACTTACTCATTTCACTTCAATAGCTGAATCACTTTTGCGAGTGAAGTGAGATGAGTCGGCGAGTAAGGCGAGTCATCTCATCTCACTCGCTGAAATAGCTGAATCTCGGCACTGTTTTCCTGTTTTATTTTCGATGGAGGGAAATAATTCTGCCTGAAATTCTTTAAGTCTGTCCAGATAGTCATGAACAATATTATATTTTATATTTTTTAAACTTATACGTTCTACCATAAAATAGTTCGTAAGGAGTTAGTTTTGTTGCGGAATGTATAGAGTTGTTGTACGTAATGATGGTTTCATGGAGTATGTCGTCATGGTCTCTGTTTTTGTTTTTTGTAAGAATGATTCTATATATTTCAGTTAAGGTGGAATGGAGTCTTTCGACTGGAGAATTGCTACTAGATTGTTGAAGTGAAGTTAAGTGGTGGCTAACATGGTATTGTCCGATGAAATCTTTGAAAACGGAGGAGGTAAATTCCGCACCTTGGTCTGAAGCAATTTTGGTTGGAATGCCGTGGAGGCTCATAAAATGCAAAAGTGATTTTATAATTGTAAGGCTATTCCTTACTGGAACTGTATATGCCGCAGCAAATCTCGAAAATTTATCAATAATTGTAAGGATTTGTTTATTGTTAATGCAATAGATGTCAATGTGGATTATATCTAATGGCTTACGGGGGTTTTCAGGAATTTGAAATTCAATCTTTTGAGGATTCCTATCGTACTTCAAGGTCTGACATAGCTCGCAATTGTTTATAACTTTTGTTATTTTGTTTTTCATGAAAGGGAAGAAGTATTCACGTTTAAGGTGTAAAAGTGTTTCATTTATGCCTCGGTGGTTATTGTTTCTATGATAATCGCTAATGAGCTTGTCTTGATTGTCGTTCTCTAATACTTCCATAAGTTTTTCTGTACAACGAATTAGTTTAAAATTTTTGTTATTTGAAAAGAAATTGGAGTAGACGCTTTGGATGGTTTTAAATGTTTCGTCGTCTGTGTAAATAGCGCAATATTTATTTGTGGGTAAAATTTTTTTAAATATGATATCTATGATGATATTTTCTGAAAAATTCTGTTTTTCGATTGTGCGTCTTAATTTATTTTTAAATGGCATTTCTACTCGAGGTGGTTTATCTATTTCAGCCTTTCTAAGAACAAGCTGTATGTTAAATTCATTCAGCGGACGTTCAGAGATGTAAATATGGTCATCAAGGTTCTCTAAAGCTGAGTGTATTGTGGAAGCGCTAGAGTTAGGATTGACTTGGTCTATTTCGTTGATATTCAGTTCAATTTTTGTATCATCGTTTTTAATTCTACTAAGTGCATCGGCATTAAGATTTTGAACTCCTTTTTTGTACACTATCTCGTAGTCGAACTCCTCTAACTTTAGACGCCACCTAACGAGTTTGGAATTCGGGTCTTTGAGGTTCATTATCCACTGCAAGGGTTTGTGGTCTGTAACAATCTTAAATTTGTGACCAAATAGGTAAGGGCGGAAATATTTCGTTGCCCTAACGACTGCCAGCAATTCTTTTTCGATAGTGGAATATTTGCATTCCGAATCTGTTAGGGTTCGGCTGGCATAGCAGATAGGTTTGTCGTTACCTATTGCTCCTTGCGAAAGCACCGCAGCTATGGCGTAATTACTCGCGTCTGTGGTAAGAACAAATGGACGGGAAAAATCTGGATATTGGAGGATTGGGTCGTTTATGAGAAGGTCCTTACACATTTCGAAAGCCGTGATATATATTTTTTGTCTAAGATGATCAGTCTTCCTTTCTTTAGACATTCCGTCAAAGGTTTAGTGAGTTTAGCGAAATCCTTTATAAATTTCCGATAATACCCCAATAGTCCTAAAAAAGACTTTATTTCTTTTTGGGTTTTATCTTATCTGGGTTGGGTTTTACTCCATCCCTGGAGATAATATGCCCAAGGAAGGCAGTTTCTTTGTGAAGAAACTCTGTCTTGTCGAGCTGAATTTTGAAGTTGAACTCCTGGAGTCTTAGGAATACCTTTCTTAAATTTTCTATATGTTCTTGTAACGAGGTCAAGAAAATAACAATGTCGTCTAAATAGACTAAACATATCTTTTCTTTGAGACCATTTAATACATGATCCATAACGCGTTGGAAGGTTGATGGGGCGTTCTTCAGCCCAAATGGCATCCGAACAAATTCGTAATGCCCTCCTTCTACAGTAAACGCCGTTTTGGGTATATCTTTGGGGTTCATTTCGATTTGATGAAACCCGCTAGCTAGATCTAACGTTGAAAAGTACATGCATTTACCCAACTTATCCAGGATTTCAGTTATGTTGGGGAGTGGATATTTATCGCTTATTGTCTTTTCATTCAAGCGACGGAAGTCAATGACAAGTCGCCATTTTTTAGTTGGTATCTCTTTTCCTTTCGGAACTACCCACACTGGAGAGCTCCAAGGTGAGTGGCTAGGACGGATAATACCTTGTCTTAGTAATTCTTGAATTTGATTATGGACTTCCATTTTATGTATGTAAGGGTACCTATATGATCTAGTGTAGATAGGAACATCGTCGTAAGTTGGTATTCTATGTTTGACAGCGTTTGTGAAAGTGAGAGGTTGACTTTTTTTGTAAAAAATATCATTGAACTGTTTGCAAAGCTTGATTATAGATTTTTTTTCTTCCAAGTTAAGGTGATCGAGTTTTAAGGAGTCTATTATATTATTACTTGGATTTCCTTTTTCGACTTGTGAAAATGCTTCAGAGATATTAATTTCGCAATATTGGGAATTTTAGTATGGGCAGACTTTAATTGGTTGCTCTAGGATGTTTTGCTCTATGTTTGAAGTGTTAGTAACTTCACAAATTGTATACCAGTTATTGGCTGTGTAGATTCCTTCCGAAATGGAAGCGTGTGGTTTTATCTCAGTTGGTCTAACGAAAATGTCTCCGTTTTGTATGTCTACCGGGAGGCGGCAGATGACTTTTGAAAGTGGGGGAATTGTATATTGGGATGATGTGTAATTCGGTTTAAACAGGAGGGAAATGCTAGCGTTAACAGTGTTGATTCTTTGTTTCTCAAAGTCTATTTTGGCTTTAATTGGGGTTAAGATGTCTAAACCTATTAGACCATCAAAGTATCCATGGAATTTGAATATCAGGAATTTAAATATTCCACTTGTTCGAAACTCTGTGAAGCAGGGACAATCAATTTCTTTTTTGATTGTGTGTTCTTTAAATATTGTTTTTATAATAGTTGGATTAATTTGATTTTGGAATCGGTGATCGGCGAATTCGGGATTAATGAAGGATGAGGAGGCTCCAGTGTCGATCAAGAACCTAAGGGGTCTGCCAAATGGTGATGAGATATTAATATAGGGTAAAATATTTCCATGTTTATTTATGTCTATGAACCCGATTGGTTCCCAGAGGCTACATACTGAAAATCCTCAGTATTTTCGGGATGATTTTTCTGCTTCGAATAAATCGAGGCCTTGTTGAAATTCTTCATTATAGTATGTGTCTAAGTCCTGGTAATGGTTATCGAGATGACTTATATATTCATTTCCATCATCTTGCTCAGGTTAATTTGGGCCTTGTAATTGTTCTGTATTAATATTGTGGATTTCTCTATTGAAGGGATTCGAAGGACCTGCTTGTCCTGAATTTTGGAATTGTGTGGGTTGTTTCAATTTTGAATAAATAGTGCTTGCTTCCATAGGTTAGGGATGCTGCATTTTTTGTCTATTTGAAAAATTACCTGAGCCGTTGTTTTTTCTAAAGGGCTTATTAAAAGGGGTATTTCGTTGCATTTGTGAGGGGGTTGCGAAACCATTGGAAGGGTATTTATGCTGACTTTGTTTTACTTGTGGGTTGAAGAGGTTAGTATTATTTTGTGCTTGTTGCATAGGTCTGTTTTGTGGGTTGAGATTAAATGCGGTATAAGGTGTTTGGAAATTTGGTCTTGGGGAAGGGTTGGTACTGTGCCTGATTTACTTGATTGATTAAGGATTGAGAGTATGTATTAGGATATGAAGGTTTCTTTTGTTGTTGCAGGTAGAGGGGTTGATGTTTCATATAAGATATATTCTGTTCCTTTGTACAGAATGCAAAAGCGTCTGCAAGAGTTTTAGGTCTCATAGCTCTAACTGTGGCCCCTAGTGGTTCCCTAATCCCGATAAGAAGCTATTAAGACACATTTCATGGTATAAATCTTTTGTTGCAGTAATCACGTTTGAATTAGTTTCGTGAATTCGTATGTGGTTAGTCATTGCAGATTGAATTTCAATGATTTCACTATAAAAACTTTCCATGGTTTTATTGTTTTGTCTTAAATTGTGTAAGTCCCTAATGAGGGAAGTTTCATTGCGTTTATCAGAATAGTGGTTTACTAGGTTGGTTTTTATAGAACCCCAGTCTAACGTGGTCCCATAGACATTGAGTACTTCGTTGGCAGGGCCAACTACTTTGTTCCGGATTGCTCTTATTATTATTCGTCCTAACTTAGTTCCTTCAATTGCTCCGAGGAGCGAAAGTAATTCTTCGACATTGTTGATAAATTCAAACAAAAGTCTAGGGTTACCGTCAAAGGTTGGGATATCTTTTACTATATGGGGGATTTTTAATGAGTTTAAAAGGTTTAATGTGGCTGCAGCAGCGACTGCTGCTGCTTCAGCATTATTTTGATCTTCGCCAGGCATTGGAGTAATTTTTTCAATCTCTCTTTTTTTATTAAGGTCTGTTATATTTAATTCTTTGGTACTTAAATTTTTCCTTTCAAAATTAGATATTTCAATATTTAAATCAAAATCCGTTATATTTGGCTCTTTAACATTTAAATTTACTTGTTCAACACTTATTTCTATGTCAGAATTATTCGAACTACCAGCAATATTCTTTTGCGTTTGTAAAGGATAAGGATTATTTTTAGTTTTGGGAACTCTGAACATTAATAGAAATTATATATTTCGACTTACGTGGCACAAAACAGCATGGTGTCTAGTGTTGGTTCATACTTCAGAGCTTTCCTTTTAGTGTTTTCGATGTGCTCTCGAAAATTTCTTAACACTTGATGATTGTTTTTTTTTTTATTATTATTAAAGTCACTAATAATTTATTATCGTTGATAAAGGGATAAATATTTTCGATGTTCTTTCGAAGGCGTTTTTTTTTTTTTTATTATTAAAGTCACTTAAAAATTTTTTTTTATATTTTCGATGTTCTTTCGAAATGTTGCTATTTATGTTCCACCGGTGATAAGGGAATGAAATTCCGCGGAGATTGATGTCACTTGTACCGATTTCCTCTCGATATTGACGATAGTTATTTATGTCACAACATCAAATGTTTCTTTCTTTTATTTATTTTTAGTATTTCGGGAAACCACCGACATTAAAATGAAATAAAAAGAATTTCCGTCACCGGGCTACTCGACTGCCCCAATTAAGGTTACTGTATTAGTCTTTATTAAAAAATTAACAAATAATTTCTCGTGTGCGGCAGCAAGCCAGGTATATTTCCAACTCAATTTTAAAATATTACAAACAATCTTCTTATATTATTAAATTTGTCAAATAGACAATAATGTGCTGTGAGGCAGCAAAAATATATTTATATATATTAAGTTACAAAAGACAATATTGTGCTGTGAGGCAGCATGAAAATGAATTTGTATTATATTAGGTTACAGAAATAATTTATGTTGATAATTGCTGATGGGGCCAAATGTGTTTATGTAAGGCGACGTTATGCCAATGACCGGGATGGAGGTCAGGCATGTAACTCGCGCATAGAATTTAAGTAAGTTAATTTGCTAAACGATTATAGAATATAGAATACCTACGTTACAAAACATAAATAGAATAAAACAGAAGAAGTAACAATGCCATGTCATGATTTCTCCTTTTTATCCCAGGAAGGGTGGTGTGAAGGGATCGCACCAGCGATCACTTAATTAATTACCACAACACGATTAATAGAACATTCAACCTGTTTCGATATTCAACACCATTTCCCATCGTATTACATTTAATCATCAAGCTATAGCAACAAAACAATATCCATATTTCCGTTGGCATACTCATTGCACATAGCTATAAATACTCATATAGTTCAACTGGCACCTTCAGTGCATAAGCTTTATAATATGACACCAAATACACAATAACAATTTCAGTGCATGAGGAAAAGTAAGCATAATTAAGGGTCGCTGGCTTATGACAGTAAAATATGCATCATAAGCAAGCTAGCCCAACACACTTGAAGTGCATGGCTATTATGCTGATGCTGCACTTAATGGGAAATTCTATAGAGTATCGAAGTATGGTTGAATATTGATTGGTTGAATATTGATATCAAATTTTTGTATAAAAGAAGAAAATAAAATAAAATTGGGACACTTCTAATTCGGGAGTCGACAAAATAATTGTGTTTACTTTAATTCAAGCAACTCGCTGGAAGTTCCATAGTATTTTAGTATCCCAATTCGCTGGAAGTTCCATATTATTTTAGCATCCCAGACGCCCTACAGAGCTACTCGCTTTGGGTAAAGGTTTACCTGGCTACTCGCCGGACCAGTCTGGTTACTAAAAGAATAAGGCGACCCAAACTTTACACTTTGAACAACTTCAAAATCCAATTTTATTTTCTGTAATTAACAAAATTCTTAAAATCTAGTATTACCGCCATATTATTCACTCTGGATTTAAATTGGTTTTACGGAAGTTTTTAATCCAACAACTAAATCCGGACTTATTAAATCCAAAAATTTAAATCCATATTATCATTGTATATAAATCTAATGGCCGATTTCACGAAAGGCTTTTAATTATTTAAAAAGCCTTTTAGCTTTTAAATGATATTTTTTGGTTTCACCAAACGCTTTTAGATTTAAGAAGATTCTAAATGCCTTTGTAAACTAAAAGCCCGTTTTTGTCTCATTAAATTTTAAAAGTCTTTTTTGTTAAGCCATTCCAGTCAACAACAGCTGATATTTTGCTGTCAGAATAATTTTCCCTCATCTATAATGCTTTTTCACTTTTTCTCATAGACTGCGCATGTACGAGGGAAACAACCTCTTTTTTTGAATCCAGGGATGTGAGCAAACTCAGTCAAATTAAAATATCCCTTTTCTACATTGGTGAAACTGAAAAATTTTAAATGTCTGATAAAATTTAGAAGGAGTTTAGATAAAAGTAATTTTAGTGTTTGTTTATGAAACTGGCCATAATAGTATTATCATCAGAAGAAATTTTTTCTCGACTCCTTCACAAACCAGATGGCGTATGATCGCTTCTCAGTGAAAGGGAAATTAAAAATTCCCTTACTCAGAGAAAAAAACAACAAACAACAAAGCCCATGACAAATGGCAGATAAAAACAAGAAAAACTGGTTCCAAACAACAACAAACGAAAGACAAAAACAAGAAAAACTGGTTCCTTTTTCGATTTTCTTGTGTTTAGGAATAAGGGAGAGGAATAGGATAGGAACATTGTAGCATGTAGCATGTGGGTATATGTATCTACTTGCGGCTACGATAAGTTTTTTTTTTCTTAGAAGTCAATGTAAAAAAAAACTGAAAGTATGAGCAGAGCACACAAAAAATGACAGAAAAAAACTTGTTTGTGGTTTCGGGTTCGATTTGCTTGGTCGGCATTTACAGTACCCGATTTTTCCAGTACGATTTTTCCCAAAATCGTGTGAAATGTTTACATGAAACGATATGAAACGATTTTTCCAGTCAGATTTCTATTCCTGTCCTCTTCATACTTTATTGCTGTCTCTTTCATTTTGCATTCAGAGGTAGATGGCATATTAGGACCAGCGTTGCCTATTGCATTTTTTTTTCGTAAAACACATCTACTGGCAATCAAGAACTTTTTGGTTTTAAGCTAAGTATACAGTTCCTTGACGAAAAAAACTACATGTATTTCTTATGGGAGCACTTTTTGTGAAAAAAAAATTTTTACGTTTAAATTTTTTTATCGAACTGTGAACTACCCAAAGAAAACAAATTTTATATTCACCACGAAATTTTTTCGTACAAAACAATGTCACTGACATTCTTTTTCCGAAAAAAATAATGCGTTTTGGCATTTGTATTTGCTTTTTCATAGATCAGTCTCATTGAGATTTCTTTTTTTGGAACAGTAAACTGACGGACGAATAAAAAAAAATGTTTACATAACGGACATTTTTTCTTTGTCGAAAATATTTTTTTCTCACCACGAAGAATTTTTTTACTCAAAAGAACTGTATACTTAGCTTTACGAAAAAAAAATTTTATTCAACAAAATTAAACCCACAAATAATTTCATCATCATCGTTGTTGTTTTTTCTCCTGAAACCCAACCTTTAAGTGCCTTGCATATGTGCTGTGTAGCAAACTATGTATGTATTTTCAATCACTTATATGTATTATTAATTTCTTCTTCGAAAATACAAATATAAATGTATAAATGCATATCTACTGCGAAAAAAAAAAATGTAGTTACTGCATTTTTTTTTGGATCAGCTTCGGAAAATTCTCCGATTAGTGGCAACGCTGTACACACAAGACTCTGGGAAAAGTATAAAAGAGAACGCAAACATACTGGAAAAATCGTGTGAGTTTGCCAGGAACGGACGATTTGGTCCTTACCCCTCACTTTCTACTCCCTTCAAGCCTGATTCACAATGCGACGAGGAAACGAGACGTGAGCGTGACGAGATCCCGTCGTTGCTGTCAAACGAATTTCAAACAATGAAAGTATATGAGGATATACACAATGAACCATAGGAATCCGCGGCCATTTTTGGATTCCCCCAAAATGGTGGATGATCAGTTTCGGATCATACCATCTTCACCGAAACTCAGCTACCTTCAGCACCCCTGAAATATTATATTCAATTAGACATGTTTCGATTACTCGAAACAAAGAAATACACTTCAAATTTCATCAGAATCTGGCATTGGCTGAAGTTTTATTATTAATTACTTTAACTATCAAATAATTGAAAACTTACAAAAAAATATAATTTTTATCAAGTTATTTAGAAAGCAAAATTTAGTAATTCCATTTAAGCATTATTCTATCAATTTAATTTTTAATGAAATCTGAAAATAAATACAAAATATACAAAAACAAAAACAAACAAAAGATGATCATGGACTGTTTCAAAACAGGACTAACACTGGCCTTCAAAATAGTACCCTTTTTTGGAACTTTTGACTTTATTCACTTAACGTTTTTCCCTATCCTCAAGTGAGCTCAATGGAGGTGGATTTCTAAATCAACGCTGACCGGACACAAATACAACACCCGAGCGACAGTCGAGGAAACAAACCCTTATCATTTACAGCAAAGTTTAGAGTAATTTATATATAAAATTTAAGAAAAATTAACCAAAAACTTATACTTCAGTTTTGCCAATTAAATTTTTAAAACATATAATAACAAAAACATATAATAACAAACAACACAATCTTTGAATTAGGTTGGTTATAATTTTATAACCAAAGTTATGGGCTAAAAACCACTTTTTCTTTCTTCACTTTCTTCTTTTGTTTTCTTCGTTTCTTTTTTATGGGTATATTGTAGGTTATCACTTATAGATATGAAATACCTGTGCTCCTTTACGTAATAAAATTGTATCTTTTGTATCTTTATAGCTGGAAACTCACAAATAAGCTTGAAGATAGTATAGTGGAGTGCTTCACGTTTCTCACTGAACTTATCTTTCAAGACAATGCGGAATTTCTTCAGACCTCTAATGGATGGTAATTGATCAACGGATTAAACGTGGCTTCTTGCTGTATCCACGTGAAACTGCGTTCGGCGAAGCAGGTTCGATTGGATAAAAACGTTGCAGCAGCACCAAAGTGTCTTTGAGACGAGATTATCAAGCACACCAATGATGATGGCTCCAAAAGAGGCTGATCTTGACGGGTATTCGTCCCAAAACTCCAACAAAAATGAACGACACAAAAATATTTTTGAAAAAATCATGCGGCGGCCCGAACTGGAATACGTATAAGGGGCCGCCGAAAATATACCTAAAAGTTTAAAACTTCTTACTCACTTTTCAATAAAACTTATTTTTATCTTAAACTCACCACTCTGAATCGTTTAAATCGAGATTAATTCGAATTCGTATATCAAAATTCCTGATTGGCACTATGTTCTTAATCGAATTCTAAAAAAAAACACTCAACAATTAATTTTTACTCAATCCAGTTTGATACTCTCATAACGCACCCACAATTTATTTAATATTAACTTTTATTAAAGTATTTTTTTAATTCACTTTATTTAACTTTGTTTCTTTTTTTTTCGTTTTATTCGGCTTTATATCGGAATTGGTATTCGCCTAAACTTTTGCCGAACTGCCAACCGGTTGTTTTGACATGTACATAGAATTTGAATTCATGCAGGTAAGCTAACCTTCACCGGATATACACGGAGTTGAAAAGTCTAGTATATCAATATCAAACCAAGTTCTTTGCGAGATGAGCAGAAAATCAACCACGGCCAAAAAGAGATAGATATATCTACCGAGCCCAATCAAGCCAATAGAAAAATTCTTCAAGAAAAACTAAGTCGTATGATTCTCCTCTAACTGTAAAACATCATCCGATTCACATCTCCATGTATAGCACCTAACTTAAAAATAAATACATGTACATATATTTATGCCAGTTGCATTAGTATGAGTGCCCCCACTAAAAAGACACTTATCTTCTTCTCTTTTTGTTTTTTTTTTAATTCGAATTTCGACGAGGGGCATGTTCAATAATAATGACACCATTACAAGTAAGATACCTGTGCAGCTATTCGTCAACAGGTGGGGTTGACGACACTCTTATTTTTGTCAAATTTACCCCAACAAATTAAGTTTATATTTTTTAGTTATTTTTACAAAGTAAATTCGTCAAAACTTAGTTGCAGTATAACAGTTAACGCTTACGATACATTTTTGTCAACACTTCGAAACTAGGGTAAGAATTGTGTCCTCAAAAAGGAGACGACAGTTGATAGTACGAAGATATAAATGGGTACGTAATCGACAAAAAAAAACGCCCACGAAACGAATATAAATAACAACGTATAACTTAAGTGACAAGAAAAACGACACGTGTAACCGTGAAAGACGACGACCGAAACATGAAAATAAATTATGTACGAGAAATACACGTAGCTAACAATTATTTCCTAGAGCAAATAGGCCCACTTTATTCACAGCTAATCATCTTTTATCTATGATTATCGTGATTACTAGTCACTAGTCACATCCACGAATGTGCTGGCTAGCAATAATTCTTGTTACCGAATAAGTAGTTCAGGTTTTTAATTAAAGCAGTCGATAAGGAACTAATACTGTTTCATTAACTCCCTTTAACCAGATAATAACCTAAAAAGAATCTATAATTCACTCTACGCATGTCACAAACGTCAGTTCTACCGGAAAAGATCTTAAAATTTCCATACGTGCTTTCGTTACCTCATTCCACCTAAATTTTTACCTATCCTTCATCCAAAGTGTCAAAAAGACGAAACCCGAGACGACAGAACAAAACAAATCGTGTAAACGTCAACACGACACGACCAAAAAAAGAGTCGTGTAAACAGGCTCATACTTCCAATCAGTCTCTTATCTCTCTATTTATATTTTTGGTATCTTTGGCTATGACACTTCTTAACAACCACAGATAATAAACAAAACAGACAGACAACACAAAAACAAACACCGGCATTGAACAAGGATGGTAAGTATGTAATTATTATTTTATTTATTTTCTAATTATTTAGGAATTTTTTATGTTTAGTGTCCTTCATTAATATCGTTTTATTTCTGTTTTCTCGTATTCTAGGTGAAGTCCGCATCAAGTCAGGACACTTTGCCAGGCGTCCGCAACAAAATTTGTTGTTTATTGGGATATATCCCAAATAAACATCAAAAGCAGAAATTTCGGTCGCCTGGGCAAAGTGTCCGTCTCCCGTAATCAGAAGCTGATTAACAGAATTACCTAAATGACGCCGTGCCCGAAGCAGAATATAATAGGATTTGCTGGTAGATATTTCATCAATTTTCTTTCTGATTCTTTTTTTTTCTAGCAAAAATTTTCCAATAATTTCAGGTTGCTAAATGGGTTCATGACACAAGTGGGGAAAAACCCACGTTCAGCCGGGCAAAAGGAAAGTTCCTACACAGTCACCGATGGAAGCCAATTCATAACAGGACAGGTAAGCACCGTTCAATTATTGCCTTATCTACTGGTGTTAATACTTTTTTTTTCAAAAATTTCAGAATGCACTCAATGAGGACTAAGGTCAACGACCCCTCAACTTAATCGGACCCTGCAAAAAGCAATCAGCTGTGGATAAGTTCCTGCCCTTGATCCATATCAACTCATCATTCGATATACTTTCTACTTGTTCTATCTAAAAGGGTGAGTGAGTGATTTTTATTTTGTAATTCGAATACTTCGAAAGTGCAATTAGATCCGTAATTAGATTAGTTAAGTGCAATTAAATAAGTGTAATAAGATAAGTAATTATGTAAGTTACGTGCAACAAGATTAGTCATTACATAAGATATCAAGTGGTATAAATAAATAAATAAATAGTAACAAAAAATATCACAATAAATTCCTTAAGCTAGTATCACAGTTTTAAAGTCAATAAAATAAAAATATACTAAAATATCACAGATCAATTAAATAAATTATACTAAAATATCACAGATTGTTAAAAATTAGAAAAGTTATCAGTCTAAATAAGAAATAAAATTATTAAAATATCACAGCAAGCTAAGTGGTTAGTAACTTATATCTAGAAATCACAGATGCTTGTTTATCACAGTTAGTAAACTAATCTAAGCGTCAATAATCAAAATAAATAAATTAAATAAAAAACATTAAGAAACAATCAATACTAAAAGCATGCAATTAATAAAATATATACTAAAATCTATAAAATTACTTTGTTTTTATTTAAAGTTGTCAGGTACTTGGTGAATAAAAAAGGGTGTTTCGATTTTCATGAATCTTTTATCTTTTTCTTTTTGAAAATGTTTATCCACGACTAGTGAATACTAGTACGAAACATTTTTTGGATTGTGGATAAAATCACAGCGTTTTGAAAACGGTTAGGTACTACGTGAACATAAATTAACATTAGAACAGGACAGGAATAAATAAATAACAGATAACAAATAACAAAAATACCAATTAAACAACGATTAAGAATAGCAATACTTTCGAGTATTCTCATCGAACCTCGGTTGGATGGTATATTCTGGGACTATCTTCATTCTCAATACGAGTGTTTGGCCTAACGGTGTTGTCGCGAAAACCTAAATGTTCTTGCCGAGACGGTAAAGAAGCGGCTCCCGTATTACGGACTTCGCAGTAAGACGGAGTTGATATTAAACTTGTATTTTGGGCCCTTATTACGGGAACGCTAGTTCTATCTACACTGAGAGATGTGGATCGGACGTGCCTATCACTTATCAGAGGAGAATGTAATATTTGGTGCCTAGCACCTGTGCCTTAATTCTGTGTAGCCGATCTAGTAACTCTTGCTTCATCTATTTCAGCCTCTTTGATCATTTCGCTGATGCGATCCTGTTCATCTTTATTTGTGTGTGCCATTTTCAACTTTAAATCTTTATCAACCAAATAAACAAATCGAAGAATTCAACAGCAAAACCAATAACAACAAAAAGAGGTGAGTTTTTGAATAAAAAAATGTTTTTTTTCCTATATCAGAAAACTAAATTTTCAAAACTAGCTAGAAAAGTAGTTTTTCTTTCGAAAAAAATAATGAATTTGTAACACAAAAAGAAATAAATAAGTAACAAAATCTTAAAAAAAAACGAGCCCGAAACGAAAATATGTAAACTTACGAAATATGTTTTGAAAAAAAAATCAAACAAGATAAATAAATCGAAAAACAAAAATGTAAATTTTGTAACAATTGAATAAATAAATGACAAAAAAAAGGAATTTATAACAAAAGAAATAATGTAAATAAATAATGAAAATAAATTTACACAAAAAAATTAAAAAATGAACGAAAAAAAAGTTAATAAATAACAGAAAAAATGTAACTAATCACTTTTGAAAATCCATTAAAATTTTCAGAAATGTATTTGAACTCAAACAAAAAAAACGAAATTGTAAACCAAAAATTAATAAATAAAAAAAAATAACAAAAATAAGAACTGGAATGTAGTTAATTAAGTATTTTTGAAAACGATAAAACAAACTTGAAAAACAAGTTAAATAGTTAATCAAAAATCTAGATTTGTATATTTTATATAGTTTTTGTAAAATTTAAAGTATTTTTTCCTCAGAAAAGAAACTAAATTTAACAAAAAAAATAGAACTATTTTTGAAAATATTCTCTAATTTCAGAATTCTATATTATTAAGAAAAATTGAATTGGAGTTTAACGAAAACAAACAAAAAAGCAATTTGACGAATTAATAAATAAATAATTATATAGAAATTTCAAATAAAGGAATCACCTAACCAAAAAAGTATGAACAAAAAACGAAGTTTTTCAAAAACAAAATTTTCAAACACAAATTGTTCCAAAAACAAAACTGTGAAGCTATACCTACACTTTATCAAAACTTACTAATCTAATGCTATGTTTCCACCAAAGGATTATCTCAGCTCAGATTTAATAAATCTATTTGGTGTTTCCACCGCGCAAAAAGATTTAAAAAAGATTTACTTTGACATCCCCTTTTAAAATGAAAATGGTGTTTCATTTTTTCTCATAAAGAGGAAGTGAGATAGAATGTTTCCTCTGTGAAGAACTGAATTCAGCCATAAATGAATCCTTCAGTGCCATACAGGAATAGGTTGGTTCGATTTGTAAAAGTATTTGTCCTAGGAAGATTTAACAAGATTAATTTCTAATCTTCAAGATTAACGAAATAAATTTGTATGGTAAATCTTCAAGATTTAAAGGAGATTTGCGGTAAATCTTATTAAATCTCAGATTAGCGTTAGGTGGAAATGTAGCATAAGTTTCCTATCTAAATTCGAAGTTTTTTGGTATTATAAAAAAAAACTTAATTTACAAAGAAACAAAAAAAGATAATTTAATAGATCGCAAATTTGATAATTTTTCTCACTTTAAAGTTTTGAATCTCTTTAATCAAGAAAAAAGCTAAAACTTGTAAGAAAAATTTGACTTGAACAAAAAAAAACAAAATAACGAAAACAGATAAACAATTAAATTAATTTGAAAAAAATTAGTTCTTAAGAACTTAAGTTTTAAGATTTTGTATGTATTTTTTTATAATTATGGATATATGTTCTTATGTAGGTACTGTTTTTAAGTATTGTTTTTAGAGTAGTTATTTTACTAACCCAATTCCAAAAAGTTATTTAGGATAAGGAATAGTTTTGAAAAATCAATAAAAAAGTTGATTGAATTTTCAAAGGCAAATCAATAATGTTTCTATTTCAAAGTTCTCAATTTATGACGAAGTAGGTATTTTATGTATTTGGACGTTGTATCATGAGCTTACGGGGTGCTTCAGATAGCTTCTACTCGGTGGTTTGTTAGCGACATGGTATGACCCTACTAACGACATCGCTAACAAAAGACATCAGACGGACGAACTAGACCCCTGATGTGACGATAATAGAATAGGAAAACTACTAGAAACACTAACATATTACATTACAAAGTTTTCCCTTACCGTTCCCGCAATCCTAGACTGTCTCAAGGACCTTGCTAGAAGACATGAAACGGTAAGGTAAAACTCACACAAATGTTGGAACGATGATGTTGGACTTAACGTCACTCACAATCAATCGTCCAAGTAGAAACTCACCAGACTAGGAAAAGAAAATTGAAAATTAGAAAGAATAGTAAAAAAAAAGTAAGGATGGGAATAGGGAAAACGATACTAAAATACGCTATCTGACATTACTCAAGCTTTCGCAAAGGAACGTCGCGATACACCTAGGTTCGTCTGTGACCTTCCTGATGCAGACATACGCCCTTTGCAAAAACTCCAGTAATCCCCGATAGACGCATTACACTTACTAACCGCAGTCACTGTGAATTTTCAAACACGCGTCGCGATTTATCTAGGTACGTCAGAGACCTTCCTGATAAAGACTTACGAGGTTTGAAAATCCACAGTAAGTTTGGTTGAGGACTACACAACACAAACGAACTGAAACTAAGACTACAAAAACTAAATTGTCAAGAAAACGTTCCAACCAAGTTGGGAAAACGCTTTAACGACGTTGGGCGCCATTTTGTTGCGTAAAACAACGTTGGGCGCCATTTTGTTGCGTAGGGCAAGAGGAGAGGAGGATGTCGATAAAGTGGAGGGGTAGGAAAAGGAAGAGGTAGGAAAGAGAGAAAGGAAGAGTTTGGAAAAGGAAGGTGGAATGTCAAGTCCCGGGGACGCGGCCTGCTTGCATATTGCACGGCGTCAGCTCGTCGGACGGGGGGGATCTTGCCCCCGGAAACTTAACCTCGCCTGCAAACAAAAACATATATCAGGCCTGGGGAAAACTAGAAAACAAAAAATTGTCGGACTAGAAAAGACCACGGACGGACTATCGTCACACCAAGGCACTGCGGATGTTGTTGCAGTGAGGCCATTACCCACCCTACCATAGGAATCCGCGGCCATTTTTGGATTCCCCCAAAATGGTGGATGATCAGTTTCGGATCATACCATCTTCACCGAAACTCAGCTACCTTCAGCACCCCTGAAATATTATATTCAATTAGACATGTTTCGATTACTCGAAACAAAGAAATACATTTCAAATTTCATCAGAATCTGGCATTGGCTGAAGTTTTATTATTAATTACTTTAACTATCAAATAATTGAAAACTTACAAAAAAATATAATTTTTATCAAGTTATTTAGAAAGCAAAATTTAGTAATTCCATTTAAGCATTATTCTATCAATTTAATTTTTAATGAAATCTGAAAATAAATACAAAATATACAAAAACAAAAACAAACAAAAGATGATCATGGACTGTTTCAAAACAGGACTATCACTGGCCTTCAAAATAGTACCCTTTTTTGGAACTTTTGACTTTATTCACTTAACGTTTTTCCCTATCCTCAAGTGAGCTCAATGGAGGTGGATTTCTAAATCAACGCTGACCGGACACAAATACAACACCCGAGCGACAGTCGAGGAAACAAAACCTTATCATTTACAGCAAAGTTTAGAGTAATTTATATATAAAATTTAAGAAAAATTAACCAAAAACTTATACTTCAGTTTTGCCAATTAAATTTTTAAAACATATAATAACAAAAACATATAATAACAAACAACACAATCTTTGAATTAGGTTGGTTATAATTTTATAACCAAAGTTATGGGCTAAAAACCACTTTTTCTTTCTTCACTTTCTTCTTTTGTTTTCTTCGTTTCTTTTTTATGGGTATATTGTAGGTTATCACTTATAGATATGAAATACCTGTGCTCCTTTACGTAATAAAATTGTATCTTTTGTACCTTTATAGCTGGAAACTCACAAATAAGCTTGAAGATAGTATAGTGGAGTGCTTCACATTTCTCACTGAACTTATCTTTCAAGACAATGCGGAATTTCTTCAGACCTCTAATGGATGGTAATTGATCAACGGATTAAACGTGGCTTCTTGCTGTATCCACGTGAAACTGCGTTCGGCGAAGCAGGTTCGATTGGATAAAAACGTTGCAGCAGCACCAAAGTGTCTTTGAGACGAGATTATCAAGCACACCAATGATGATGGCTCCAAAAGAGGCTGATCTTGACGGGTATTCGTCCCAAAACTCCAACAAAAATGAACGACACAAAAATATTTTTGAAAAAATCATGCGGCGGCCCGAACTGGAATACGTATAAGGGGCCGCCGAAAATATACCTAAAAGTTTAAAACTTCTTACTCACTTTTCAATAAAACTTATTTTTATCTTAAACTCACCACTCTGAATCGTTTAAATCGATATTAATTCGAATTCGTATATCAAAATTCCTGATTGGCACTATGTTCTTAATCGAATTCTAAAAAAAAACACTCAACAATTAATTTTTACTCAATCCAGTTTGATACTCTCATAACGCACCCACAATTTATTTAATATTAACTTTTATTAAAGTATTTTTTTAATTCACTTTATTTAACTTTGTTTCTTTTTTTTTCGTTTTATTCGGCTTTATATCGGAATTGGTATTCGCCTAAACTTTTGCCGAACTGCCAACCGGTTGTTTTGACATGTACATAGAATTTGAATTCATGCAGGTAAGCTAACCCCCACCGGATATACACGGAGTTGAAAAGTCTAGTATATCAATATCAAACCAAGTTCTTTGCGAGATGAGCAGAAAATCAACCACGGCCAAAAAGAGATAGATATATCTACCGAGCCCAATCAAGCCAATAGAAAAATTCTTCAAGAAAAACTAAGTCGTATGATTCTCCTCTAACTGTAAAACATCATCCGATTCACATCTCCATGTATAGCACCTAACTTAAAAATAAATACATGTACATATATTTATGCCAGTTGCATTAGTATGAGTGCCCCCACTAAAAAGACACTTATCTTCTTCTCTTTTTGTTTTTTTTTTTAATTCGAATTTCGACGAGGGGCATGTTCAATAATAATGACACCATTACAAGTAAGATACCTGTGCAGCTATTCGTCAACAGGTGGGGTTGACGACACTCTTATTTTTGTCAAATTTACCCCAACAAATTAAGTTTATATTTTTTAGTTATTTTTACAAAGTAAATTCGTCAAAACTTAGTTGCAGTATAACAGTTAACGCTTACGATACATTTTTGTCAACACTTCGAAACTAGGGTAAGAATTGTGTCCTCAAAAAGGAGACGACAGTTGATAGTACGAAGATATAAATGGGTACGTAATCGACAAAAAAAAACGCCCACGAAACGAATATAAATAACAACGTATAACTTAAGTGACAAGAAAAACGACACGTGTAACCGTGAAAGACGACGACCGAAACATGAAAATAAATTATGTACGAGAAATACACGTAGCTAACAATTATTTCCTAGAGCAAATAGGCCCACTTTATTCACAGCTAATCATCTTTTATCTATGATTATCGTGATTACTAGTCACTAGTCACATCCACGAATGTGCTGGCTAGCAATAATTCTTGTTACCGAATAAGTAGTTCAGGTTTTTAATTAAAGCAGTCGATAAGGAACTAATACTGTTTCATTAACTCCCTTTAACCAGATAATAACCTAAAAAGAATCTATAATTCACTCTACGCATGTCACAAACGTCAGTTCTACCGGAAAAGATCTTAAAATTTCCATACGTGCTTTCGTTACCTCATTCCACCTAAATTTTTACCTATCCTTCATCCAAAGTGTCAAAAAGACGAAACCCGAGACGACAGAACAAAACAAATCGTGTAAACGTCAACACGACACGACCAAAAAAAGAGTCGTGTAAACAGGCTCATACTTCCAATCAGTCTCTTATCTCTCTATTTATATTTTTGGTATCTTTGGCTATGACACTTCTTAACAACCACAGATAATAAACAAAACAGACAGACAACACAAAAACAAACACCGGCATTGAACAAGGATGGTAAGTATGTAATTATTATTTTATTTATTTTCTAATTATTTAGGGATTTTTTATGTTTAGTGTCCTTCATTAATATCGTTTTATTTCTGTTTTCTCGTATTCTAGGTGAAGTCCGCATCAAGTCAGGACACTTTGCCAGGCGTCCGCAACAATGTATATAAAGTTAGCAGGACACTTTTGGAAATTCATGTTAAAAACTATCCTATCATTACTGCTAATTAATTGCGAATTAGTTACGCAAAAAAAAATTAATTGCTTTTTTGGTTTGCGAGAAAATAGGTATCCTGCCAACTTCATATGAACTTAGCAGGACAACTTTCTCAAAAATGTGTATAAACGATTAAAAAAAAAATGATTTTGAGAACTAGTTAATTGCGAATTAGTTACGCAAAAAAAAAAATTATAGCATTTTTGGTTTGCGAAAAAATGGGTGTCCTGCTAACTTTATATGAACTTAGCAGGACAACTTTCTCAAAAATAAAGATAATTGAGCTGAGAAAATTTGATTATTGAGAGCTAATTAATTGCGAATTAGTTACGTAAAAAAAAAATAATTTTTTGTTCATTTGTGAAAAATAGGCGTATTGCGAACTTCACGTGAACTTAGCAGGACAACTTTCCCAAAAATGAAGATTAATGATTTGAAGAAAGTTGGTTCTTGAGAACTAATTAATTGCGAATTAGTTACGCAAAAAAAAATTTTATTGCATTTTTGGTTTGCGAAAAAATGGGTGTCCTGCTAACTTCATATGAACTTCATATGAACTTCATATGAACTTAGCAGGACACCCATTTTTTCGCAAACCAAAAATGCAATAAATTTTTTTTTTGCGTAACTAATTCGCAATTAATTAGCTCTCAATAATCTTATTTTTTTAGCTCGATTATCTTTATTTTTGAGAAAGTTGTCCTGCTAAGTTCATATGAAGTTAGCAGGACATCCATTTTTTCGCAAACCAAAAATGCAATACAATTTTTTTTTGCGTAACTAATTCGCAATTAATTAGTTCTCAATGATAAACTTTTTTTTGGCTCGATTATCTTTATTTTTGAGAAAGTTGTCCTGCTAAGTTCATATGAAGTTAGCAGGACACCCATTTTTTCGCAAACGAAAAATGCAATTAAATTTTTTTTTACGTAACTAATTCGCAATTAATTAGTTCTCAATTGTCAAATTTTTTCATCTCGATTATCTTTATTTTTGAAAAAAATGTCCTGCTAAGTTCATATGAAGTTGGCAGGACACCCATTTTCTCGCAAACCTAAAATGCAATGAAAAAATTTGACAATTGAGAACTAATTAATTGCGAATTAGTTACGCAAAAAAAAATTGTATTGCATTTTTGGTTTGCGAAAAAATGGATGTCCTGCTAACTTCATATGAACTTAGCAGGACAACTTTCTCAAAAATAAAGATAATCGAGCTAAAAAAATAAGATTATTGAGAGCTAATTAATTGCGAATTAGTTACGCAAAAAAAAAATGTATTGCATTTTTGGTTTGCGAAAAAATGGGTGTCCTGCTAAGTTCATATGAAGTTAGCAGGACACCCATTTTTTCGCAAACGAAAAATGCAATTAAATTTTTTTTGCGTAACTAATTCGCAATTAATTAGTCCTCAATAATAAACTTTTTTCACCTCGATTATCTCTATTTTTGAGAAAGTTGTCCTGCTAAGTTCATATGAAGTTAGCAGGACATCCATTTTTTCGCAAACCAAAAATGCAATAAATTTTTTTTTTGCGTAACTAATTCGCAATTAATTAGTTCTCAATGATAAACTTTTTTTTGGCTTGATTATCTTTATTTTTGAGAAAGTTGTCCTGCTAAGTTCATATGAAGTTAGCAGGACACCCATTTTTTCGCAAACCAAAAATGCAATAAAATTTTTTTTTGCGTAACTAATTCGCAATTAGTTCTCAATAATAAACTTATTTTCAGCTCGATTATCTTTATTTTTGAGAAAGTTGTCCTGCTAAGTTCATATGAAGTTAGCAGGACACCCATTTTTTCGCAAACGAAAAATGCAATTAATTTTTTTTTGCGTAACTAATTCGCAATTAATTAGTCCTCAATAATAAACTTTTTTCACCTCGATTATCTCTATTTTTGAGAAAGTTGTCCTGCTAAGTTCATATGAAGTTAGCAGGACACCCATTTTTTCCTAAACCAAAAAAGCAATTAATTTTTTTTTTTGCGTAACTAATTCGCAATTAATTAGCAACTAATGATAGGATAGTTTTTAACATGAATTTCCAAAAGTGTCCTGCTAACTTTATATACATAAAGTATCTGCCTGCCTAATTGGAGTTTTGAGTGATTTCTTTGCTGAAATGTGATGTCAATTAAGATCTATAATTTTTAGCTATTGATGTGGGTGGACGGTTATTTTTCGTTGAAAACATGATCCAAGAATTTATTTCATCTTAAAATTGTCGGGATTTAGAGTAATTTAATATTTACAAATTTAAATCTTCGTGGCCACTTTTTTTTTTCTTGCAAGGTTGTTATAGTTTTTCTTATAGTTAATTAGGTAGGTACCTACTCCTGTATTTCTCGTTAAAATAAGATGGAGCTCCAAAATATCAATACAAACGTTGCATTATGAAAGTAAAAAAAAAAAAAAAATTAAGTATACCTATGTATGTCTATTTTTCTAGACACAAATCTAAGACAAAAAACAATTTTTCTTGTAAATTTTGAACTTCCCACACTTTATTCTAATTTTAACGGTTCAAAGATTATCGATAGAATTTTCGAACTAATGTTCAAAGTGTTTTATTTTATTTTATTTTATTTAATTTAATTTAATTATTGATAGTTTTTGCATTCTGTTTAATAGAAGATCCCGCCATAGGACGGTAGGTACCCTCATAAAGGTACCAGGTGAGCGGTATACAGTTTTGTAGACAGTGTCTTAATAAACAATTTGCGCATGGGTTGCCTGTCGAAAAATGGTCAAGGCATAGGGCTGCCAAGCAATTACTCTCAATTTTTGAGTTTTTTCAATTATCTGCCCCAGCTTAGATGGTAAGCCTTAAGGATATACAAAAAATATCATATAAAGAAATAATCTACTGATCGCAAAAGAAAAAAACTTCCTATCATTTTTCGTTTGGAAAATAGATTCTAGACTTTTCTCTTTGTTTACCCTCATTTACCCTAATGAAATTTCGAATTTCAAAAAATCACGTAGTCTAAAATTTTTAAATACAAATTTTCTTTTTATGATATTTTTTGTATATCCTTAAGGCCTACCATCTAAGCTGCAGCAGATAATTGAAAAACCTCAAAAATTGAGAGTAATTGCTTGGCAACCCTATGCCTTGACCATTTTTCGACAGCCAACCCATGCGCAAATTGTTTTTTAAGACACTGTACTAAATACTAAACGTAAATCCTTGTGGAACCTATTTATACTTTTCGATCAATGATTTCTCAGTTTCGTCTTTATTATGAACGAAGTGAAGTTTTTGAAGTCCGAAATTAAAATGAAGTTTTTGTTCAAAAAAATCAATCTTTGATAGTTGAAAATACATATATATTGGAATTGCTATAGCCCGCGCTACAGCTCGATTAAAAAACAAAATAAAATAGTCCAAATGAAATATGAATGTTTATTAATTATTTTCTTCATATACATATGTAGTTCTTCCATGCTTCCATAAACAAAGTTAACAGTTTATGTAATAAATAACTTCATTGGCGTTCATTTGCGTCACATTTATGTATCTCCTTCTTTCAAGCAATTGGTGGACTGCATCGGATATGGACCGTACCGTTCTTGTGACTTCATCTCTTTTCGAAGGCTTTAAATAAGAAGTATTGAAATTTGTCGACAAATAAAATCTCCGGCGTTTTTTTTTTTGCATAAGTTCTACAAAATCTTTTTCTTTGTACAAATTCCTTATTTTGGTATTGCTCTTATGAGGGGTCATCCCTTCCTTCTTTTTCGTGAGGTTACCGAAACCGAAAGAGATACAAATTACAGGTATTTGCAATGTCTTGCAGAATATTCCTTTTGATTTTTTTTTTGACACGACAAATAGGAAATAATTTTACAAATAATAGATTTCAATATATTTTTCGCTTGCTATTTAATTTTCATTTAAAAATACAGGAAGGAAAAAGCAAATGACAAGCGAAAAGTTTCGTTCCACAAACAATTTTCTCGCATGTCACTTGGGTTTATAGCTCATGCTTAGTGAAGTTTTTGTGAAACAAGTTTTCACGATTGGGAAAAATAATTTTTTTTTGTATGTGAACTTCACTTCGCTTGGATGTATAAACTAGGCTTTACCCGTAACCTCATACGAGAAAAATACAAAAAGTTTGTATAACTGTAACAAATAACAATTATTCTCTTTACAGATTTTTTATTTTATTCAAAATTCTGAAGTAACGGTCGAGAATTATACAATTACTAGTCTCTTAAGCTTCTATCAACACGAGTAAAATTGACTGGCAGACCATCCAAAGTTGAATTTCATTTTAATTGAACATTTTTGCCAAACTGTATGACTATGATTTCAATCTTTTTTTTTAATACAGAAGCTTCCAAAAAAATAAAACAGTATTGTATACCAAAATTTTCAAAACATTTTTTTTTTTTTTAATCAAATATTTCGAAAACGACATGATCGATATTTTTGAAACTTGATACTCAAAAGTTTTTAATACTTTCCAAAATGTATTAAGAAAACATTTTACTTTTATGAAAAAACAACGGTACCCTACATACAAAAGTTAAAAAACGGTTAAAGAAAATATTTTTTTCTCAAAAATGACTCCTACGATTTTAATCAAACTTTTTCCGTATGCTAAAACTATCAAAAATCATAAAATTTTAATCTTAGCAACTATTAGTAGTACCTCTCATACATACAATGGTTTTTTATATTTTGAGTTTCCTTATTATCAGCAGAACGGATTTAGATTAATTTTTGTATATGGGTGATTCCGTCTCAACTGTGATTCTTGGTCTCCAGTGCTTTTTTTGTTATTTAATGTAAAATGTTCGTAATTATTTTTGGTTTGAATTGTGTAAATGGCTATTTACTACAATCTACATTCGATATCATGACCCAATTTGCTACTTCTTCAACATGGTTGGGAAAGTGTAGCAAAAATGTCAGTACCGTGACATGTCCGTTCCTTGTTTTTCCGATTGAATCTACTTTTTTCTAATGAAATACTTCATTGAATTGAAATGTTGTCCGTAGAAAAGTTTGAGTGCAATACTTGCTTGACAAAGTAATGCAAAAATTAAGTCAAAATACTTATTGCTGAATAAAATAATCATGAATGAATGTTGTCCGAGGTTTTAGTTCTATTTTTTAATTAAAAAGATTTCCCGCTCAACCACCATTTTGTTTTAGCTTTAACACGTATGTATTGTGGTTTTCTAAAAAGATAAACTAGTTATGTATAGTTAACAACAGTCATTTTAATTTTTGAACGTTGTTGTACTTTAAGAGTGATATGTTTTCATGGGATGAAAGTATGTCACAAATTTATTTGTCAGTACCGTGGTAGTATTTTTAAAGCATGTTAAAACATGTTTTTGGCTGGTTATCAGAATTTTGTATTCCTATTAACGAACGGCATAAGTTAAAAGTATCCTGGAAATTATTTTTCTCGTTAGCAAAGAGAAGTTAGGTCACATAAACTAGCTAAATAACAGTACCGTGGATGTCAGTACCGGGGCACTTAAATACTTTTTGAGCTATAATTAAATATAATTAACTTATTTCTTGCAATAATATTTTTTTTCTAATAATTTTCTTTGTAAGAACGGTAGCAATACCTCGGACGAGCCAAACAAAAATCATTCCGTCTAATAAAAACTAAGTAATAACCCAGCACAAGGAAAAGGGTTGCGATTCAGAAAAACAGACGAAAAAAAGATAATTTTTTAAAGAAAAAAAAAGGAAGTAGAAATTTCAAGAGGTCAAAACATATTAGACAATCAAAAATCTCAACAAAAATATGGTCAAAAAGAGGGAGAACAACCTAAAATGAAAAAAAGAAAAAGAGTTTCATTATCGTCTTTACTAGTTTTAGTACATTTCACTATATTTTTTTTTCTTTAAAAGTTGTAGCAAAATGCTTTTACTGATATGATACTCTGACTAAATGAAGCCACAAAACAACAATTGTTTACAAGAAGTTTTAATTTTTGAAAATATTCTAAAAAAAGAATCACAGTTGGCAGAGAATCACCCATATACATATTTCAAATAAGTTCAAATAATATTGCACATCAAGATTTTCAAAAAACTAATTTCTGGACTTTTAAAAAAGTTTCAAATTATTGTTTTGGAAATTTGATATCTTGAAAACGGGTTCAAAATTTTTTTTTGAAATTTAATTTTTATATGTACATAAATAAATACTTAAGATTTGCATGTCAACATTTTTCCTTTAAAATGTTGTAAGAATTTGATATATTAATAAATTTATTTTTTTTAAAACCGCTCCAACGATTTTAAGTTTTTTTTTTCATACAATCATATATGAGGCTGTGAGTGCAAAAGCGGTTTAACTCACTTTTTTGTATCATGTTTTTTGTTTTGAATCGATTTTTAATAATATTTTTACTGAGATTCAAATAGTACGTCACATTTTTGGAAAGCTTTTAGAAATTAAAATTTTAGCTTTGATGACTTTTGATGCATAAATGTAAAAATATGAGGCAAATATATCAACAATGCCAAAAAATGGGTTACACCACTTTTGCACTCACGGCCTCATATTGCGTTGAATTAAATCTGAGAAACTCAACGCTCAACATCAAAAAACCAAGCGATACAAAATAAAAACCTGTTTCCACCTACATACAAGAAAATAAGAACGAATACCTACGCAAACAGACATCAGTTTCTGATTTTCATTCCAATCTATTTTGGCTCCCGACACGAAAAGCATTTTGGGTGCCTTATCTTGGCAAAGAACAGTCATCGAGAACAAAAGAATTTGTTTCTGTTTAGAAAATATGCGATGTGTATTGAACCTTTATGTAACGATAAAAACTTGTCTTTTTTTGTTTCCTCTTCTCCTCAATGTCTGTACCTACGTATGTACATATGTATGTACACTAGGGTGGTCCTTAAATTGGACATTGTCTTGGATTCATTCATTCGATTCAAAACATTGAAAAACAATTTCCCTAATTTTTTCAGATTTTTATTTCACCCCCCTGGTCTCCCTTTTTCCTCTTGAAGGGACAAATAATGGAGTTATGGTGATTCTTATAACACGTGAACAAAAATCAAAACTTATAGATTTGATTGAGACGAAAAAAAAATCGTATCGGAGGGGGTGTCTATTTCCTCCCGTTCAGGCAGGAGGGGTCATTTTCTAAAAATTTTACCCAAAATAGAAAAAAAATATTAAAAAACAACAGGACCACTTACAATGGCATGCTATAGCTTTTTTTAAAGTCATGAATCCAGTCTCTAATATGTTTTTAAATCAAGTTTTTATTGTAAATAGTTTTTGAAAAAATAATTTCCAAACTTAAAAATAAAAACAAAAATAATAATGTTGTACGTTTGAAAATTATTTTTTTCAGAAATTATTTATAATAAAAACTTGATTTAAGAAAGATATTAGAGACTGGATTCATGGCTTTAAAAAAAGCTATAGCATGTCATTGTACGTGGTCCCGTTGTTTTTTAATAATTTTTTTCTATTTTGGGTCAAATTTTTAGAAAATGACCCCTCCTGCCTGAAGGGGGGGAAATAGACCCCCCCTCCGATACGATTTTTTTTTTTCGTCTCAATCTAATCTATAAGTTCTGATTTTTTTTTTCACGTGTTATAAGAATCACCCTAACTCCATTATTTGTACCATCAAGTGGAAAAAGGGAGACCAGGGGGGTGAAACAAAAATCTGAAAAAATTACGAAATTTTTTTTTCTTTATTTAGAGTCATTTGATGCCTATCCAAGTTGGATTTTCAAAAAAACCCAATATAAGGACCACCCTAATGTACACACATACATACCAATTCATTCTTTATTTTTTTTTCGTAATAATAGGTTTGTTCCATGGATTCTTCGCACTGTTTCGGACTAAATGTCAAACTATGACATTCTACTCTCAGAGAGGAAAAAGACTGTCAAAATGTGTGGAACGGTATGGGCACTAGTTTGCACTAATTCGGACTAAACGTCAAACGACATACTCGGCTAGAGTTGCCGTACATTAATCATAAATCTCAAAAAACATTTTCAAGAATAACAACTCAAAAAATAAAAGTTAATAAAAATATCAAGTTTATTAAGAATATTTTTTGTGTTTTATTTTAAATTGCCTTAGTTTGAAGGAAAAATTTGTGATTTTTAAATGGAGTTGTAATATGATTCATCAAAACCCCTGGCGTGGATATTAATGAAACAAACGAAATTCTGCATTAAAAAAATAAGAGCACCACAAACCAAAATGGAGTCTTGTTTCATATATTTTACAATTTAACTATGCCTACCTTTTCATCTTTCATAATTATGCTGCATCCAGTTGCTTCGCTTTCCTTCTTTTAAGCAAACATTCAATTGTTTTTTGCTTTTGTCACGATGTGTGACGTCATAATCATCTCTGATTTTATTCGGAGAATAGCAAAAAAATAAAGTAATTTGATTGCTCCTTTAAAACCAATCGTTTGATTAATAATTAAAGTTGGTAAAAAAGATTGTGACGTCATAAGACCCCAAGATGGTGAATTGAGTGTATAAAATGAGCATACTTACTTTAGCACTGTTTTTTAGTGCATTTTGATCTTCGCTTAAAAAAGCAGCGTGTTAAATACATACACGGTGGTTAATCATAATGCTTAAAACTCTTATTTTTAAGAAATAATACTGAAATATACAAGAAATAGTAAATTGCCAATAAGTACTACAAATGTTTTTTTTTTTTAAACAGTTTTGCTAAGTGCAATCATTTTATGAATATCATTTGATTATTTTAAAGTAAAACAAAATTAAAAAATATACACACTTATTAAAATGAAAATAAAAGTTGCACTTGGGTAACCCTTAATAAAGGTTTGTTTTTTTTTTTAATTTGAATGCAACAAACGTCTAAATTACGTCAACTTGGCATATTTGACAGCTAGTACAAAACAGCCACCAGAAATTTCTCGGACCAAACTGGTAAGGAGGGGAAATTTTTTGACAGCTCTTTTTGGTCCGAAACAGTACAATTTTCAAGTGTGGAACGAATTCGGACTAAATCTGGCGGTTTCAAACTGTTTGAAAGTCGGCATGGAACAAACCTAATGTATTTTTTGATATTTCGTCTGCTGTGAGTTGGGTGTGAAGCAATGATGAGGGAATAATACACTTCTTGCTTCAGTCGTCTACTACTATTAGATTTATATACAATGGTAATAGTCTGTGACGTGTGTTAACGTACGGATAACGTTAACTCGCCAAATTCCGCGTATAGTGAAGGGATAACTTCTTTACACATACACGCACAAGTGTGATAAGACCGTTTACTACTACCAGTATACACTTCGTAAGGCAGTGCATGCATGTGAAACATGTATTAGAAAATCACCATAATTTGATGAAGTGGTGAATTTGGTAAAGTGATAAATACTGGAAAGATATCATATCTTTTTTAATAATAAAAGTTATCAAACGGACAAGTTGTCTATCCGTGTGGCAGTTAACACGTGTGTTACGGAGTGGATAGAAGCAAAGGAGTCCGTTTTAGATCCGCAAACGTAGTGAACAACGTATGAACGACTACGTTTTCGGATCCAAATGTGGATCCTCAAAACTACGTTTTACGACTCGGATTAGTATGGAAATTAAAATCATCGCGGACCCACTTGAGCATGCGTTGTGAGATACAAAAATCACCATGCTTAGCAAGTACCGAAACCAGTAGGTATGAAGAGAAAATTCCCTCATCGAGTTCTAAATTTCCTACAAGCAACAACCAACAACCACAGACAAAGGACAAACAAACAACAAGAAGAATGTTTTTCCTTCCAAAGCACATTTATTTGGAATTTATACAAATATTAACAAAAACACACTTATTTGCACTAGCAAAGATTAAACAAATTCCATTTGCATTTAGTTTGTGTTTTTGACCGAAAATGTGTTTAAGTTTTCACAACAAAACGAATTAAAGCAAGAAATTATCTCCATGACTTGCAAAAGTAAACTAAAAAAAAATAATTGGGGAAAAGAATAAAATCCCCGTGAGAGCTCATTTTTTAAGGATCCAAGCCATACCGAAAAAGTTGGGTCAGTTAATTTGCTTGAAGGGTCTGATTGGCCGACTGTCATACGAAAATAGATGAGTAAACTTTCATAATGTTCTAGATTTATGTTGAACGCACCTATTTATTATGAAGAAAGAAACATGATTTGTTTGATTTTTTTCTAATAAATTAGCATAATTATGCAAGAATGTTTATTTTTCATTCATTTATTTTAGTTAAGGAGGAAGCAATTAAGAAAAAAACAAAAACAAACATGTAAATGTCGTAGTTTTCGAAATCACAAGTGTTACTTTTTAGTTGTTACCTCCTTCCAAGGAGATCACAGTTTCGATAGTTTTTGTGAGGATCACAAGTTGTGGGGTTGCTGCCAGAATACGAAAACCTCACAAAATCAAATAAACCTCACTTTGTGAGGTTGTTGTGACCTGTGAGGTATCAGTGAGGTTTACCAGAATAGGGCTGTAAATTCAATGATTTACCACAGCAAAAAGAATATAAAACTGTTTGACAATACTGATAAATATTAACTGTAATAACGGATTGTTGCTTTACTTTTCATACTTAGAGAGGGACAACTATATAAACTTGACATGTTCTTGTATTTTATCGCAACCAGTCGAAAAAATAAAAAACATTTACTTGTCACCCCTACTTTGAAACTTAGATTTTATGCAGATTTTGATTAGAAGTTGATATGATATGGCTCCACGACAATTACAGATTGAAAATACATACTAAAAACATTACCTAAGATCTTCGACTGCGAATAAATTTGTTTAGGCAATTCCAAACGCAAATATCAACTAATTCTGGCTTAATTTTTTAAGCACCATAAACCAGTAAATGGGTTTATTTTTATGAAAATTCACGCCATTCGACGACCAAACAAATTACGCATTTGAAAGAATAATGTCAGAATTCATGACCATTTGCAATTTTAAGTTTGCTATACGGCTCATATGCAAGGCACTAAAAGAGTGGGTTTTACAATAACAATTATGATGAAATTATTTGTGGTTTAAAATTTTTTGAATTAAAAATTTTTTTTTCGTAAAACCAAAAAGTATTTGATTTGCAATAGATTTGTTTTACGAAAAAAAATGTAATATGCAACGCTGGTATGCCATCTACCTCAGAGCGCGAAATGAGAGGGATAGCAATTAAGTATGAAGAGGACAGGGACACAAATCTGAATGGAAAAATCGTTTCATGTAAACATTTCACCCGATTTTGGGAAAAATCGTACTGGAAAAATCGGGTGGTGTAAATGCCGACCTAGCCCTGTTTTTAAGTGCATTTCCGCTTTCCATTTAGTGCTGACCGCTTTCTGCTGCGAAGGGCAGCGGCGCGTTCTGATCGTCCCGTCGGATCGCGTTCTGTTTGACCAGGCCTTCAGTAAAGTATTGACCGTCCCGTCGGACCGCGCTCTGTTTGACTAAGCCTGAAGATACGTTCCACATTTAGAGTACTGAATAGTCGGGTGAAATGTTAACATGAAACTGTTTGACGTATCAGAACGCGAAGGGCAGTGGCGCGTTCTGATCGTCCCTTCGGATCGCGTTCTGTTTGACCAGGCCTTCAGTAAAGTATTGACCGTCCCGTCGGACCGCGCTCTGTTTGACCAAGCCTTAAGATACGTTGCACATTTAAGCCCTGGTCAAACAGAGCGCGGTCCGGCGATCTTTGTAAAAATTTACAAAGAAAATTTGACCGTCGCGTTCTTAATTTCCCAGTAAAGTATTGACCGTCCGTTGACCGTTTTTTTTGTTTTGCTAAAGTGATACCTACATACTTTTATATCTTACTATTGTTAACTAAATGCATCAGACGCTATCATGATTGTAAATTCGTTAAAGCTTTCCAAAAATATAACTGAATTATTTTTAATATTAGAAACGTGAAGTAAATAGCTGTCGTTTAAGTTCTTTCGCACGCACGATCGAATTCTTTCGTTTTTAAAGTTACATGAAGCAAATTTTTCGCACAAACGAAAACGTGTGTTCGTTTTTGCCATACAGAATGTCACCCCAGCGTTACCTATTGCATTTTTTTTCGTAAAACACATCTACTGGCAATCAAATGGGAGAGTAACGATATCCCGCCATCACAATCCCGCGGTAACGATATCCCGCCGTTCAGACATCATACTATTTGGCGTGATAATTAATTCTTGAAATAAAATATAATTGGAAGAATATTGTTGGTGATTTCGAATTAAGTATTTTTTGGAATTAAATATATTTGTCAAAGAGAAGAATTTTTCGTTGCTCTCTCGATTTAAATTGGTTTTCAATTTTGGCGGAAGATTTTATTCTTCTCCGATTAAATTTGGTTTCATATTTTTTGGGTTTGGATCTGGGCAGAGGTGGGTCTTGATTCTGGACAGAGGTAGGAATTTCTTTATTTTTTTTTTTGAAAAAAAAAATTATATAAAAATATAAACTTTTTCGACTTTTTTTTTGAAAAATTTAGAAAAAACAACCTTTTTCCTAAACTTTTTTTTACTTTTTTTGAAGGAAAACTGAAGTTCATAGAAATTTTGTTTTTCTTCGAAATATGAATGATTTTTTTTTTCTTGTTTGAAAATTTCAATAAAAAATTAAACTTTTCTCGACTTTTTGATTTCTTTTAATTTTCCTTCGAAATATGAATAAATTTATACGAAAAATCGACTTTTATCTTTAAACGCGATTTGCGGCTAAACTAAGCGTCCTAGGGGCATCAAAGTTGACAACTTTAAACTTGATTTTTAAGTACAAATTCTGTAAATGCAAAGCAAGTTTGCTTACACCCAACCTCGCACCCACCCCAATTCCTTTAGTGAGCCCAGACAGGGGGGTTGCATACCTCACTGTTTATTTGCGTTTATTCGCCACCCAAGGTACTTTTGCTCAAGAAAACTTGATATTGGCGCCTGTCAGACGACTTTAAATACCCGAAGCGGAGCAACGAAGTTGCGTGAGCGGGACAGACGACGCGAAAGGGAGGGTTAAAATCCTGAGAACCCGCGAAGCGGGCCACGCAAGGTACTCTTGACATTGGCAATGAAACTATCTAAAAGCGTCATATTTGCGGCTAAACTAAGCGTCCTAGCGACTTATAAATCCAGATTCTTTAAATGCAAAAGAAACTTTTCATATCCCAAATCCTATAGTGAGCCCAGACAGGGGGGTTGCAGGGGGGCACCATGCCCCCCCATACATATTTTACTGTTTATTCGCGTTTATTTATACAAGAAAACTTGACATTGGCGCTCAATTATACGATAAATAAACTTAAATCTTTAAACGCGATTTGCGGCTAAACTAAGCGTCCTAGAGGCATCAAAGTTTACATCTTTAAAATTGATTTGCGGCTAAACTAAGCGCCCTAGCGACTTATAAAATGCATATTCGTGATCTAGGAAGTGCCTGTTCTAATAAAAAAAAATTGGTAAAAAAAAGCGTTTTTCAAAACTTTCTAAAAAATATTTCCAGTTTTGCGGCAAAATTTGCTCAACTTTTTTTACCTTCAAAGTTTCTTTATATCCAGATTCTTTAAATGCAAAAGAAACTTTGCATACACCCAACCTCGCACCCACCCCAATTCCTATAGTGAGCCCAGACAGGGGGGGTTGCAGGGGGGCAGCATGCCCCCCATACATACCTCACTGTTTATTTGCGTTTATTCGCCACCCAAGGTACTTTTGCTCAAGAAACTTGACAATGGCGCTCAATTATACGATAAATAAACTTAAATCTTTAAACGCGATTTGTGGCTAAACTAAGCGTCCTAGAGGCATCAAAGTTTACATCTTTAAACTTGATTTGAGGCTAAACTAAGCGTCGAAGCGATTTATAAAATGCATATTCGTGATCTAGGAAGTGCCAATTCTAAAAAATCAAAAAAAAAAGTTTGTTTTTTCAAAAATTAATACAAGAGG
Source organism: Dasysyrphus tricinctus (assembly GCA_963921185.1). Lineage (NCBI taxonomy): Eukaryota > Metazoa > Arthropoda > Insecta > Diptera > Syrphidae > Dasysyrphus > Dasysyrphus tricinctus. Next base: position 132,168,251 of record OY992531.1, read on the forward strand.
CATTTTTTACAAAAAAAAGTTATTTTTCTTTTATGAAATTTTCTAGTGTTTTTTTTAAGTTGTTTTTTTTCTATAAATTTCTTTGTCCCAGTTCCAGACCCATCTCCAGAGCAATTGTCCTAGTCCCAGACCCACCTCCGTCCGACCCAACCCTGTCATACCTACCATCGTCGTCGTCGGAGGAAACAGAATTCTGAAGAATCTGGAAGGACATCCAAACCCAGAGGTACAGCTATTACTACAGGAGGAAATTCTACCCAGCCAAAGATATTTGAACCCCAGAGCTATTATAGATGACAGATTCCGAGATGTTTTATACAACGAAGAAAGACCTTTCTACAAACAAGCTGACAGTGGACATGACAGGGGATGATGCCCTAACCTTTAAACTTTAATAATTTAAAAAAAGACATTTTATTTTTATATTCATGTATTAGATTAAGAAGACAAAAATATGTATTTTATATTGTTACAAAACCCATTTATGTAGACAAAAGCAATAAGTTGGGCCCCTTCTGAGCCAACACTTTAAATATTAGTTAATTATAAGCTTAGATATAAGTCAATTGTATATAAAATCTAGCTGAATAAAACAAAATCTTAATCTAAAGGAAACAGACCACCATTAGTCGACCCAAAATTGAAAAAATCAGTTTTTATCCCTTTACAATTTTTTTTTTGTTTTTATCTCCCTACGTGCACCACGAGCTGGAGGACTAACCTCCAACGATTTCTAATAAGAACTGAATTTAATTCGGAATCACACCTGCTTAAATACTTTTTCGTGACGACTTATAGGTAATGCTTTGTTCTCGTTGATTCTCATTTCTTCAAGGCACCAAAACAGAGAATACTAAATTTAAAATTAAGTGCAGTCGCTTGCGTACTGAAAAATGAGCGAAATAGTAGGAAACTTCGTTCCTGTTGATTCTCATTCAAACAAGGCACTAATTCCTATGGAAAGAAAAATAATGAAAAATTTTAAGTGCCGTCGCATTGTAGTAGAAATGGTGGGATATCGTTACGCGGGATGTTGAGTTGCGGGATAACGTAGCCAACCCCAATCAAATAGGTACTTTTTGGTTTTACGAAAAAATAAATATAATATAATTCAAAAAAAATATAATTCAACAAAATTAAAACCATTAATAATTTCATCATCATTGTTGTTGTTTTTTCTCCTGAAACCAGTCCTTTTAGAGCCTTGCATATGAGCCGTGTAGCAAACTATGTATGTAAAAAGTATAAAAGAGAACGCAAACATAAGGGAAAAATCGTATGAGTTTGCCAGGAACGGACGATTTGGTCCTTACCCCTCACTTTCTACTCCCTTTACCCATGAACAAAAGATCGTATTTCGTGTGTGGAAAAATCGGGTGGTGTAAATGCAGACATAGTGAAAACGCCCACAGATGAATAGTGTACCTACATATAACTACTTACCGAAAAAAGCATTGATTGATCACTGTCTTCAGTTTGAATTTCAATTGGAGCGATATTCTGAGAAAGCTCTTTGAGAACACAGAAATCATAGCGCGGGTTAGATGCTAAAGCCTCTGCAACGGCCTTGAAGGTTGATTCAGATTTTTTTGAAAACTGAAGAATAGCAGTCATGTAGGCAACGAAACAATGGGAAAACATATTACATCTGGCTGCTGCCAAGAGATCTATCTGTAAAATTCAAGTCTTAAAAATACGAGGTTCATTGTTAAAAAAAAAAAATACCTTTTGAATACAGTCCATAGACAATTTATCGAAACTTTCTTTTCCAATCCGTACATGAGATTGCGCGCGTCGGAATTTATCAAGTCCTTTTCCATTATCAGGATCTAACTGCATGCTTAAGGATTTCATCCAGGAAAGAGCAGCCCTGTATTCAGTTCTTTCTTTTTCCATATATTTCATGGTTGTTACAGTATCACTAATAGCCCTACACCTAAAAATATCAACTTCGTGGTTGAGCCGTAGAAGTGGCACTCTCACTGACATCCGTTGTTGTCCGCAAAAATAAATCGCCTTGCCGGAATTTGTAATGCTTGAACAAGTAGTCTTACTACGTTTCCCAATTTCCTTCAAAAATCTCCCAAAGGCACATTCCTCCTGGGACAATGTGCACAGCCTTTCTTGGTATTGTTCCAAAATTTTATTTAGGTGTAAGCACGTCTCTGATATAGACTTTAATAGAGCAATCTTAGAATCTAATACTGCATCTGATAAAACAATGTACTCGTCTTCTTTTGATCCAAACTTGCGCTGAACAGTTTTCTTGGTAATCCAAAACTGATGCTGAACTTCTGATTTAAGCATCTTGAATTTGTTATATTTTTTTTTGTCAAAGAAATCGGAATTGTTTCCAGAATTCTAACAATTCCCAATTTTTACAAGTCTCAATTCATAAATCGCTTTATTTTTATAAAAATATCAATAAAAACCACAGAACAATTAAATTCGGATTCATTACACAAGGAATTTATGCCGGGATAACACGATTAGGAGAATTTACATGGACCAACATGTTGACCAATATTGCTTGAAGCCTGATTCACAATGCGACGGGAAAACGAGACGAGAGCGTGACGTGATTCGCTGTCATCTTTTTCTAGTTATAAAATCGTTTCCCAATTCACAATGCGGCGAGATTCTTTACAACGAAAACTCTTTTGTTAAAAATAAAAAATAATAAAAATTGTCCAAAAAAGCTTTAAAGACAACAGATTAGGAATTACTTGATCTTTTAATTTCAAGTTATCGTATTTTTTCTTTAAAAAAATACTTCCATTATGTAAATAACTTGTCAAAAAATAAAATCGTCGTCTCGTCGCGTCTTTTTTTCAATTTTTCGAATTCTTGGCGTGACGTGACGACGAGAAACGCTTCATTGTGTATATCTCCATATACTTTCATTGTTTGAAATTCGTTTGACAGCAACGACGGGATCTCGTCACGCTCACGTCTCGTTTCCTCGTCGCATTGTGAATCAGGCTTGATGGAACCGGAACAGTTTTCAAAAATATTTTGAAAAACATAAGGGGGATTTAAATAGACCAAGACCCTGTTTAGATTTGTTGGTTTCACTACGTAGTGAAAAGTCATGTCGTGTATACACTTTCAGCCTTATTCATTAGAATGCGCTAAACAGATGAATAGTTATGCACTGCAAGGATTTATGTAGCCACTATGTAACGTTACATAAATCCTTATTCATAAAAAATTTCCCCATCCATTTTAGTTATGCAACGCTTGTGTCAAATAAAGTACCAAAAAGAGGAAATCTATTACGTTTTACTTCCACATCACATAAGGCGTTTTCCTTTGGAGGTGGCGAAGTACTTGCAAGTACTTTGCCAGCTTTTTTCAATGGAACACATCAAACTGCTTTCCCATGTAAAATGTATCTACTCGCGCATGAGAGCATGTGCAGTTGGTAGTACTAGATTAGGGTTTTCATCTACTCGTAAGTACTTCGCCACCTCCAAAGGAAAACATCTATAAACAAACATCAGCTGCTTGTGAAAAATCAATAAAATCAAAATGCTTCCAGTTCGGTCTTTTCATTTTCTATATTTATAATTATAATTTTGAAGTTCTTGTGTCGCTACTCATTTTTAGCAAAAAAAAAAATAAAAGTTTCGATAAAAACTCATAGCAATAATTTGATATTCCAGTGAAATTTTATAAAAAAAAACAACCCCCATTTTTCCTGCTGCGCTACCACCGGTTGGATTGTTTTTAGTTTCTTTATTTTGGTTTTTGTATTATAATTCAGTTTTCGTTGTGTTACTGTTTATATAAGATACGCATTTATGTGCATAAATAAAAGAAAATTAAATTTTTTGAGAAAATAATCTGTTTTGTTGTTTTATTTCATTATTCGCTCACAGTTTTTATTGGGAAGAATAGGTATAGATATGTATGTGGGCATATATCTTACTATTTCACTTTTGTGTGTGTTAGTGACATTTTGATACTAAAATATCCTTATGTTGCCACTATTCAACCTCCAAACGCGTTTAGCTTATAATGAGTCTATGTAACGTTGCATAAGTTTTATGAATAAGGTTTTTGCGTTCAGACGCATTATAACGAGTACATAGCACTATGCACAAGCTATGATGCGTTTATGAATAAGGCTGTTTGTAGTTTTCACACAAATGTATTTCTGCATGCTCATGGAATATTTGCAAATTGGAACATTTGATTTTGGACACCGTATGAGTATTTCTGCTCTCGATCTCGCCTAACTACATATCTAGGTATAAAATTAGGAACCTTTCTGTTGGACGCACAAGAAAAAATGAACAAAATGGAATGAAATGGACTATTTTGGTTATGAAACCTGACTGCTCACTCAAATTTTTATATTTTCTTCATGACTAACCCCTCCCTTTTTACCTCACCGATTTCACCTACGAACTATCGTCATGCTGTAGTGAAACCAACAAATATAAACAGGGTCCAACATGCTCGACAACTTGGCTCGATGGAAAAAATAACTGTACACCCAACTTTGCGTTTACGTGGTTACTGATGTTGTCGAGCATCATTAGGCCAGATTCACATTATAGTTCTGATATCGATATAGTCTTGATACGATAAAATATTCTAACACAAGAAACAGTGAGTATATTCACATCATCGATACCTGATACGATTTCGATTCTCTCATTGCTTCTAATGTAAAAATATTTTATCGTAGCGAGAGGCTATCAGTATCGGCACAATAGTGTGGATCTGACCTTATTTTTCTTTTTTCGGAACAAACGCACGCAGTATGGCTTGCAAAATTTTTCTTATAAACATCGCTTTATATTTCCCAAATCTCTCTAAAGTCTCTTAAAATCCGAAAAACTGTCTCCAGTGCCGAGATTCAGCTAATTCGAAACCGCAGGGAGTGAGTGAGATGAGTCACTTTTCGTCGAAAATCGATTCAGTTAGCAAAAGTGAGTGAGTGAGCGAGTGAAATGAAATGTTAGATTACTCGCCAGATATTTCCGCAGTAAATTGGTGTATGTTTTGGTAAATTTCCAGTTTTGGATAAGTATGTGTGCTTTTCTCAAGAACTCCTGTTGGTGACAGTGGCATCACCCACATCTCGTACTTCCATAGATTCTTTAGCTGTGTTTTTTTGCATATCCAAATAAAATTGTGTGAAAAAAACAACAAAGCAAAACAATTTAAATGTTAAATACAACAACAGCTATGTCCATATACTACGTTTTCATGTATGGTTGGATGGTCAAGTTTTGGTCGAGTTGAATTTTCGACCTAGGTATACATGCACTGTGGATGGATCGTCCATTTGTTGAAGTTAAGTTGAAATGACAAAATCGTTGTTGGTAGTACTGAAGAAGTAATAAGTAAAAGAAAAATATTTGTGAAAAAGAAATGGCGAGTGTCGAAAAAAAATTATTTTAAGTGCTGTGTTAAGCTATTACAATATTATACAGAATCAAATACTTTCAGTTTCGTTTAGCGCGACAGCAAAAAACTAAAAAAAATATGTACTTTTGTTTAGCGCGCGTCCGCCGCGTAGCTCTTTACAAAAAATATGAATTCACATACATGCACAAAAATAAGAGCGAGTAGTATGTAATGTCATTTCAACCCAGGTTTTCATGCAAGATTTCGACTCAACTGGACTGGTCGAGTGGAGTCGAGTTTAAAAGTTGGATTTTTTGTCTGTCCGCGTTTTCAAGTGGTTGAACCTAGGTTCAACCACTGCATGAAAACGTAGTAATAGAGTTAGCTAAGTCCAGATAATTAACTGGAGTTAACTTTTGTCCCGATAAAAACGGTACTGCCAGACTACCATTGCCGTTGTGTTATCGATAATTTGTATAGAAATGTCAAATGTTTGTAGGTAAGATCGTTCAAAACAAAATGGCAGGCCAAGGCAAATGTTGAAATGTCCCGATGTCGTTTTTTTCGCCAAACTCCATATGGACATACAAAAAAACGCAGCTTTTGTATATGAAAACCATAGTATTCTCATGAAACATTTTTTTTAGTTGAACGTGGACCCTATGGGGGCGCCACATTCAACCGCATTCGATTGCGTGGAGAATTGTGGACGCGGGGTACATAAAGAATCGAAGACAAGTAGTAAGAGCAAGAGGAAAGTATTATTTTCATGCTCATATGAAATAAAGGGAGTAAGAGAGATAAGCAAATCAGCTGTTTTTAAAATGTCAAACAATAGAAAAACGTGAAGAAAACAAGAAAAAATTTGTCGGCTCCTCTTTGAATAGAAGAATATTTGTGTTGGTATATTTAAGAATGTATTTTGTTTGCAGTCAGAGAAGCAAAGCAAAATATAACAAGGGGGTAAAGGAGATACATTTCTGAGTAAGCTGCTTGCGTCGTCGCCCGTCATTGGTGATTAGGTCGTAGCAACGAGAAGAAAAATTATTATTTGCAGAGATTTTCTTGTATGTGAATGTGAAAAGACAAACGTGTGTAGGTTGTTAGTAGGTACAGGTAAAATAGGATGAATAAAACAAACAAATTAGTACCTTCATGAAACTTGGTGAAAACTTTTCATGTACTATGAGAATGAAAAATTATAAGAGTCTATAAAAATATTTCACATGGAAGGGTGTTTTTTTGAGGGGGAGAGGGGGGAAGTTGTGGTGAATCAAACAGAAAAATTAACTTTGGTGCAACATTAGCATATGACACATGTTTTTAAGGTAGTTTTAAATGTTGAATCAAATGACACCAAAACCAAGTCGATACGACCTCCGTGAAAAAAGTTATTGTCATTTTTATGTAAGGATGACTATATTTTCATTATAAAAGTTAAATATTACCGGAAACCAGTTGAAAATAATGGTCCGTCGATGAAACTTGGCATCAATGGTTCATTTGTCATGAAAAACAATAATAAGAAGAGTCTATAAAAATATCTGTGATTAGAGGGTGTTTTTTTGAGGGTTAAGGTAAGGGTTGGGGTTATGGTGGGATTATTGCCATAGAACCTATTACAAAAATGGTACCCTCATGAAACTTTATAAAAATGTGGTATGAACTACCAAAATGAAAAATCAAAAAGGTCCATAAAAATATCTATATGGTAGAAGGATGTTTTCTATGGGTGAAGGAATGAATAAAACTTTTTCAAAAAACTAAAAATGTTTCCAAAAACAAATAACGCCCTTTACCCAAGCCCACAAAAACACCCTTTCTTCCTTGATATTTTTGTAAACTCCATAAATTCTTCATTCTCGCAGTAAATGAAACACTTTTACCAAGTTTCTTGAAGGTTACCATTCTTTTCCATTTTTTTGAAAAATAGCCACACACTGCCTCTTATCTTTAAAAAACACACCCTTCCATGCAAAATATTTCTAAAGACTCTTTTGATTCTTCATTCTATAAGTTAATAGCACATTTTTACAAAATCTCATGGGGGTACCATTTTTGCCACAGGTTTTATGGCAATACTCCCACCACTACCCCAACTCACCAACAAATCACCCTTTAACCACAGATATTTTTATAGACTCTTCTCATTATTGATTTTCATGACAAATGAACCGTTTATGCCAAGTTTCATCGACAGACCATTATTTTCAACTGGTTTTCGGTAATATTTTACTTTTATACTGAAAATATAGTCATCCTTACATAAAAATGACAATAACTTTTTTCACGGAGGCCGTATCGACTTGGTTTTGGTGTCATTTGATTCAGCATTTAAAACTACCTTAAAAACATGTGTCATATGCTAATGTTGCACCAAAGTTAATTTTTCTGTTTGATACACCACAACTTCCCCCCTCTCTCCCCCTCAAAAAAACACTCTTCCATGTGAAATATTTTTATAGACTCTTTTGATTTTTGACTCTCATAATACATGAGACCTTTTCATCAAGTTTCATGATGGTACTAATTTTTTTTTTATTCGAAAGACTTTTCGTACTATTTTACCTGTACTATGTTGCTATATTTTCATATTGAGGATAGGTTTTGTTTTTGTTTTTTTTTTTTTTTAATTGACTTGAAACTTTCTTGCAAAGTTTCGAGGATAGGCATATATCTTTTGGTAGATATTTTGGTTAAATTTTCTTGCATGATTTCGGTGGGTATTTGGATTTTTAATTGCAATCTCTTTTGCCAGGATGGGTCTTTTGGTGCGTAGGTAGGTCTGAAGGTATTTGAATTAAAGTTTTTATGTATGTAATTACTATTAATGTTTTGCTAGCTAATTTTTTTGTTAATAGTTTTAATTACCTTCATAGGTAGGTACATATTATAAATTATTTCGAGTAGTTATGTTTAATAGGTATTTGTAGGTAGGTACCTAAAAATTTTAATTAAATTTTGTATGCATAGGTAATAGGTATTTTTGGTAGGTACATAGGTAGGTTTTTATTGCTAAATTCGAGGGTAGGTTTAGTTATAGTACCTGCCTAGTAGTAGGGGAGCTCACTAAGGGATTTTGGGATTTACTCGAGCGCGTCATATAAGTATAAAGGGGGGTACCTTGCACCCTGCTGAGTACCTCCACCTTATATCAGTTCTCTATGTAGGGCCGGGCTCCTAGGGCAGGTTGTCAGATTAGTAAAAAAAAATCGATAGCTCGAAATACTCCAGCGCGTCAGATTAAGATATGGTAGGTTAATTACATGCTGAAAAGTGTGTTTTTCAATAATCTGACGATTTGAGTGTGACCTAAGGTAGTGGGAGGGCTACAAACTTGCAAACAAAAATTGTCACCTGGACATTCTCGAGCGCGATTGATTTTTTGTTATTGTGAAGCAAATAATTCTAGGATAACGGGAAAAGTATAATCTGCCGTTTTCCTCGTCCCGTTTAGGAGGGAGAGGTGATTTTCTAAAAAAAACGACTTAAATGGAAAAATAAATATTACAAATCAACGACAATACTTAAAATGCAAAACAATAACGGCTTTAAAAGCCAGAAATCTGTTCTTTAATCCTACATTTAAATTGAATTATTTGTGTTAATAGTTTTCAAAATAATTGCATTTCAACTCAAAATTTTTATAAAAAAACGAAAACAAAAATGTTTGGATTAATTTTTCTCAAAATTGTGGAATAAAACTAAATTTTATTTTTTGTGTGGTCAATGCTCGTATTAATTTAGAATCGAACACAATCAGTAACTTGCAATTTTCTCAAAAACTAGAAGCCACAGAAGCTTCCGGTTTTTTGGGTTCGATTTTAAATTAATATTAGCATTGACCACAAAAAGAAAATTTAGTTTTTCACTTCACAATTTTTAGAAAATTTTACCCCAACATTTTGTTTGCGTTTTTTATCAAAATTTTGAGTTTGAATGCAAATATTTTGAAAACTATTGACATAAATAATTTAATTTAAATATAAGATAAAAGAACAGATTTCTGGCTTTTAAAACCGTTATTGTTTTGAATTTTAAGTATTGTCGCCGATTTTAAATATTTTTTTCCATTTAAGTCGTTTTTCTCGAAAATTGCCTCTACCTCCTAAACGGGGCGACATAGATCCCCCCTCCCATGGTAAGAAATGCTTGTACATATTTGACCGTTCTAAAAAAAAACCGTTTTCAATTTCTGGCGCCCAAGTTATTATACTCTCCCCAGTGATTGAAAAAAATCCTGAATAAAAATATTTCTTCTTTTCAAATCGTCAGATTAAGAAAACCCCTCCAGATAATCGTCAGATTAAGGTTCAGCACATGTACGACATCAAGTTGAACCACATATATCAAAATCTGACGCGCTCGAGTATTTCAAAATGGCGATTTTTTTTTGCATTTTCAAGAAGCTGCCGCAAGCTTGCGTCACATCCGAATCGTCAGTCTTTTGAATGTGAGCATCATTGGGGGTCACTTAACATCCCCTATTAAAATCTGACGCGCTCGAGTAAATCCATTTGTTTTCCAATTTCTACACTCCCATACAGCCACCCCCACCACGCAAACCGGCAGATTAACATACCACGGTTATTAGAAAGAACCAGGCCATATACACTATCAATATCTGACGCGCTCGAATATGTCCACGTGACTGTTTTTTTTAACATTTTTGAACACCTGTAGATGCTCCCCCCACCGATGAAACGGTATACTTTACTAACATTTTTTTCTCTCCATCATCAAATCTTCAAAATCCATTAGGTCCCAACGAGGCTCGAGTAAATCCACATTTAGCATCGTGGGCTCCCCTACTATAGGTAGGTTTATCTTTTGGTGGGTACCTAGGTTCGTTTTCCAAATTAAAAACGCTTTTCTGAGTATGCAGCGAGTTAATACTTCTACTTCGGCCTCCGCCTGGCAAGAAAAATAAGTTCTATGGTTGAAATGTTTTTATTAAGAAGAAAAAAACGATATTCTCCATGTTTTCTCACAAAACAAAAAAGTTCTTAGGAAATAACACCCCGACTCCACAGGACATACAGATGCCCAACATCACAACCACAATCCAATCAGCAATCAGCAGATTTTTTCTCGCTGGGCAGTTCATGTCATGTCGTTTCATTTCCCTCTCACCACTACTTCTATCTTTTGCAATAATACTCACCCTTCAGACTCCAGATAACAGTAGAAAGACCTTTTTTAATATCAAGCTACCTCTAGATACAAGGAAAACCTGATAAAAACTCACACGCACGTGAAACGTCAAATCTCATGGCAAGCTTTGAACAGCGTTCATGTCTTGTTCAAAAGTTGGTTTTCTTCGACATGTCGTCGACAAGACATGGATTTTTCAGGCTCCATTGGATTTTTATTAGACATGTTCATAGTCTTGGCATCGTTCATGGCAGGTGGAGCCAGCATGTAAGGAAATAAAGTATCTAGTTATTTCATAAAAATGTACCTTTCTACTCTTAACTGCCTGAACAGAATGCAAGATGAAGCTGGAATAGTTGTCAAAAATGCTGCAGCTGGAGCTGCAAGTTTTGAACAATTTTCAACTTTTACTGCAGCATTTTTGACATCTATTCCAGCTGCGTCTTGCATTCTGACAGTAAGGCTACCGAACTTTAATTCTAAGAGGTCAATAAATTAAAGTTCCATTTTCCTCGAATACAATTTTAAAAGCGAATCTTAACGAAAATACTGAGTTGATGAGAACCATAACTCGTAATACCCAGAGAAACTCGCCATAATTACATTTAATTATTAAATATATTTTAAATGGAACTTTAAATGTGATTTTCTTTCAAACCATAACAAAATCATTTAAAACTTATTAAAAATTAAATTTGATCGTGAAAAATTTTTCTCGCATGAATTTGGCAAGTTTTGGTTTACAATTAAACTGGGAATTAAAATATAATAGATTTATTGACAATTTTTAAAGAAAAAATATTGAGGGTATTCATGCAACAGCGTAAAGTTATCGTAAACGTGGTAAAGTAGTAAACTTCGTAAATCTGTTAAATTTTCCATACAAATTGTGACAGAATTACGAAGTTTTAAACTTTACAACGTTTACGGCTACTTTACGCTGTTGCATGAATACCCATATTATTTCTTGTGGAATATTTGTTTAAGAGTGCTCCGGACTGAAATGGTGATTTCATGAAAAAGATTGTGAAGCGAATACTTGTCCGATGAAAACGATTGAGGTGTACAGATAAACTCATTCTCTAGGACATCATTGGAAAAAAATTTAATTTTGTGCTCTAGTTTTTGGTAAAAGCCTTTAAGAAATCGAAAAACGGCGAAAATGGCTGTTTTTCAAAGCAAATATGTAGCTTACACTATAGCACTTTTTGCAAAATAATGTTTCATAACATAAAATTCCATATTTTTATTAGGACTCTTTTGAAGAAAATTTTAAATTTTGCTCCTAATAAAAATTTTAATAATGCAAAATAAAAATGCTTGTAAATTTTGTAAACGTATTCTTAGCAGTTTTTTAGTGGATATAAATTCAATTTATTTTTTCACGATTTTCATTAATTTGTTGCGGGCTAAGGGGGTGATAGTATACTCAAGAAAAAGAAATTAGGTAAAGAATTTGAAGGATAGGATGACAAGGAGGATAAAAAAAAAAGGAAAGGCAAGGATATCGGTAGGTACTGAAACGGATGCAATCCTAATTCGAAAGGATACGGAGGGACAAGGGGGAATACTTCCAGTGAGTTATCGTCCTTCCTGTAAAGGGGGGAAGAAACCCAACCAAAATCATGAACAAGAAAAGAACCAGAAAATCCAAAAATAAAAAAAGAAGGTCAAGAGAAAAGAAAATAAATCATTATCAACAGACATCACCAGGCGGGGGGATTTAGAAAGGATGAATGGGGGAACAGGATTGGGGAAAGGGTTGTCCACTACGGAAGCTTGGCATGCTCGCGGGCTCGGCTGAAACTCGTCGGACGGGGAGGGGATCTTGCTTCTCCGAAGTGCGACGCTGCCACAACAAATAACACATATCATGCCAAATACTCACAACTATCCCCGCTCTCGGATTGCGGTCCACCAAATTTCAGGTCCACAGATGTAAAGTGGATTGGCCAGTACCCCTCCCAACCATGGAATCCATTGACCAGGTTTGTAGGATCCCCCTGTTCTGCAGGTCTCCGCTGGCGAATCACCCCTCGTCACCAATAGGCATTTTAGCTCACCCTACCGCACCCCCTATAGAAAGGAAACTTCACGACATGGCCGGATGTATCATCAGGTCACAAGAAAAGGCATATAATTTCAGCATGGGCCGTGATTTACAAAATTGGTTTATTTACGCTCATAAATTAGACTTTTTAAGGAAAAGAACAATAACTAAATACAAAAACAAAAAAAAAAATATATGTAATTAGCACGAATCGTGTTAATGTTGATAGCCTAACAAAAAAAAACCTTGAATTCTAACCGTAAAAGGATTCATTACTCAGGTTTGAAAACTTCGTTTTTCGATACCCAAAACCCCTTTATATCGCCCTTCACTTTCAGGCTTACCTCTTAAAACTACTCGTACTTATCCCTCGAAAGAGCTCTCTTGAGGGCCGGAGTCCTATTTAGGATCCCTGCGATACTTCACCAAAAAAAAAAGCGATAATGAAATAACTAATAAAAAAAAAGCTTTGATCTCACTAAACTCCGTTTCCGCTGCCTCTAGAATGGATCCTTTATGGTTTTACAAAATAATTAAGATTATTTTAATGATCACGCCCAGAAACTTAGAAACAACAAAAAAAAAAACGGTTGGACACACACAAACACATAAAAAAGCAGAACACCCGCTATGGTGTCTAGCACTCCGGCAGCAATCAAAGGGGTGGCTTCCTTCAGCCAATGTTTATAGGGGCAACTTGTTCAGCAACACTTAAACCTCCTAAAAAAATTATGGTGTTGACGGCCCTGACCTCCAGAAACTTGGCCAGTGACCGTCAATCCTATTTAAAGTTTAATTTTAGTTGACGGATTCAATTCCCTTCCCTTTTAAACACTCACCGTTTATTAGGTTTTTTTTTTCTTTTATACAGATATCCGTTTCCTTTGTTTAAATGGGTATTTCCCTCATAGGTAGGTATAGAAATCTCGTATATATTTTTTTTTTTATCTATAAAAAGCACTTTTTATAATTTTCCTTTTCTATTTTATTGAAATTTTCTTTTTCTTATATACTTTTTTTTGTTTAAACTCACAAGAATAATAACACCTTATCTGTATAGGCTCGGTTGCTTCTTAATTTTCCTATATTTAGGACTTATTTAGCAACCTTTGCTTTTCGTTTTTTTCTTTTTCTCAACTCCCACGCGCACCTTTTACCGCTTATTCTCTATTTTAAAATTGACTCTTTTTTTTTCTTCTATAAAAAAACTAAAAACTTTAACTTTATATAAATTATTATCTTCTTTTCCCGCACTTTATATAATTACCTCTTGCTTCTTATTTAATTTTTGTTTTCTTTTAAATTTTTAATTAATGAGACAAGACTTCGAGAATAAGTAAGGCGATCGAGAAAGCAGTGTTCTCCGCGACGGTTGGTTTTCTTCTGACCTCACTTAAATTCCAATAATCGTAATTCCTAACTCCTTTTCTGCCAATTGATATTGCATACGCAGTTACATACCTAACTGTCCAAAATATCAGCTCATTTTGCCGCAATCAAATACCCATAAGCCGGTTGACGAAAGAACAGAATCATGCATCTCTTGACAGTAGGGTGCAAACAAAAAAATATTCGGAATTTATTATACATAATTAAAAAAAAATGTGCTTCCTCAATTATTCCATGTGGGCAATCGTAACAAATTATATAATCATAAATGTATAATTTGATATTTAAAGGCATTTTTTGAAAAAAAAATTCATGGAAATTTTGGAAGTTAGAATCAGTTACGAGCGAGTGAACATAGTTCGACTAAACTCCGCAGACACTGAAACCAAGTAGAAACCAAACTACTCGAACTTCATTACTCTTACGACTTATATGTCATTCACAATATTCACTGTCACATTTATTTAATTTTCTTTCAGGTTGTTTGGCATTTTTCTTTTTTTTTAATATTGAAATTCAAAATTATACCCAAATGTTCGAGTAAACCTATAAAACCGGTCCGCAATTAGTCGAATCTGGTACGACAAATGATTAGCCCCGCCCTCGAACATCTATAAATATCAAACTCCTTTTGATTTTGGTGAAACCAAATTTTTGTTTAGTGACACCAAATAATTGGTACTCGAACCAGCCCGCAGACAAGTAAAATCAGCTCGAACATAGTACTCGAACCATGTTCACTCGCACCATGTTCGAGCGTCTCCAGGGCCCTTTACAAAATAATTTGTTTGTACATTAATACGCCTACTAGTGACCAATTAGTAAAAATACAAAGTCTTATAAAACAAAGTATCTGATGAGAGTGAAAACCCGGTCTTATATCTAGATGCAAAAAAAAGTTAGCAAATTACTGGTTTTGTTCAGTTCGGAACACTCTTAAGAAAAATATTTTATGCAGTTGTTTCCAAAATAAAATGAATATTTTTCATACTTTTTGAACTCAACTGAAACCGACATCGATAGAATCATTGACTTATTAGGATACAGGAAGTCAATGGGTTGAATAGTCGTACGGTTACGCAACGAAAAATAACAAAGAGGGAAGACCAGTTTTGACCTACATAAAAATTGTTTGCAAATTGTTCCTGTACGAAAGTCTAAATGCAAGGAGGAACAAAAATTGTATGCGAATATTTTCGCCACCAATCCCGGAAATCCCGGGATCGATGCATTATAATCCCGGGATTTTCGGGATTCAAAATGCCTCGGAGTCCCGGGATCCCGGGATTCTCTAGTAGGTAGGTAGGTACCTACCTATACTTATTTGACCTGAAATTTATTTGAATTTAGTGAAATGATTACCTGATATATTTTTCACTAGTCTGTAAGTGGGAGTCCCTATGCCAGCTCCAAATACTGTCAAAACAAAATTTCAAATTTCTTTCCAGAGATTTTCAAAAAATACATTCCTAGCTCTATTGGCTCCAACTTTGAAGTTCATTTGGACTCGTATGTAGGTATTTTATTTAAAGTTTTTTATTGAAAAATTCAATTTAACCTGGAATTTAAAACTTATTTTATGTATAATTATTAGGTATATGTATACCTAGGTAGCAGGCACGAGGCGTGACTTTTTCGGAAGCGGAATCACACAACTTAAAACTCAAAAAATAAAAGTCCTTTAATTTAGAATTTATATCATACCGCTTTTTTGCGCATAATAATATTATAAAGAGTAGGTATAAAAAATGTATTTTCTCTAGCCGAAATAATTCATTTGAAACACTCTTTGCTATGCATTTGCAGGTACTCATAAGCATTAATCAAAACGCCAAAGCAATCACAAACAAAACAATTCGCCCAAAAAACTTAATCAAATCGAAAAAAAACACCAATCAATGCATTTCTTATGGATGAATCACTATATACGATTTGCATTCACACACACACAATCACAACACCGAAGATCGATCCAAAGTATAAAACTAAAACTACCCCTTTTTCAATAGGAATGTGCGGCAGGAAACGACTCAATACTTCTTTAGTTTTGCTATTGAATTTTCATAATGAACTCACTCAACTCATTCTTCA
Organism: Dasysyrphus tricinctus; assembly: GCA_963921185.1. Taxonomy (NCBI): domain Eukaryota; kingdom Metazoa; phylum Arthropoda; class Insecta; order Diptera; family Syrphidae; genus Dasysyrphus; species Dasysyrphus tricinctus. The sequence goes on from OY992531.1 coordinate 132,184,296, forward strand.
CACGTTGGGCAAACAGAAAGAAATCATCAGATTTTACTTTGAATTTTGGACGGAATTTGAGTTAAGAAGGTAAAATCAGAGAATGCCAAGCTGTTGCGCATTCTAGAGCAAAAGATCTCGTATAGTATTTTATAATGGAGAATGGAGTGATGTTACGCATTCTCAAATGGCTTGGCTTGGCGTATAATGGAAATTTGTGGGTTTGGTTAGATGATGTGCGGATTTAAGCGTTGTTCTCGTGAGTGATTTTATTAAAAGATAATATGTCTGTTCGCGTACCTCCCAAAACTACGAATTTCTACGAATTTAGCCCAAAGTTATGTCAAAGCTCATATGAAAAAAATAAAATTCGTAGAAATTCGTAGTTTTGGGAAGTACGTGAACAGACATAATAATTTCCCGTGATATGTAATACCTTTGTATATAAACTTTATAGTATTATCATGGAGTCGTTTTTATTTACGTGGTATTCCATCGATGGTGGCGCTAGTGAGCACCCATGTTGTGAAACATGTTTCACATTTTGACACCAGAATGGGGAATATTTTTTTATTTCGAGGTAAATTTATTATTATCGTAAGAACGAGAAAGTCATATATTATTCTCGTAATAATAAATGGAGTAAGCGAGTGAAGTAGTTTTTCCACTTCCACCGCGCATGACCAAACAAAGTGGTAGAATAGAAATACGATTTCTTACCGCAATATTGTGCTGTCAAATGGCAGAAGGAAAAAAAAAACAAATCGTGAAATCGTGCTGTAGAATTAAATTGTAGAATTAAATTGTTTGCTTTCAAGTGAAAACCAAATAGATTTATGGATATAAATTATAAAAAGGAAAGATCAAGAAACATCAAAAAAATAGCTAAGTATTTTGTTTTTATTGTAGATAAATATCTTTGAATTCTGTTTTTTTCTTTGCAAATAATTTTTTTCTTTGCAAATAATTTTTTTCTACCTACTTTCAGAAAATACGTACCTACATACATAAATATTTAATTACATCAACAATGAACATCAAGATATTAGACCAGGAAAAATAGCACAAATCGTATGGGGAACCTTGAAAAAATTAATTCATGAAATATTAAAATTGAAATCGACGCAGAATTGCAACCTCTATAACATATCCAAAGTCCCCCAAAATCCCCGCATTGGCTTTTTGTGTAGATGCATTCGAAGAGGTGCAGTCGTGGGGAACTTGGAGGTCTATCAAACTAAAATATTTGTTTTGGTACAACCTAACCATATGATACATAATTTAAAGGTAGTTTTTAACGCTGAATCTAATGAAACCAAATTCAAAATGATACAACCACCCAAAAAAAAGTTATAGTCCTTTTTACGTAATGATGACTTTTTTTCAGGTACAACAGGTAAAATATTATCGAAAACCCTTTGAAAATAAAGGTATGGTAATGAAATTTGGAGTGAATGTTCCATTTGTCATACGAACTAAGATTTAAGACAGTCCCCAAAAATATCCATGGTGAAAGGGTGTTTTTTTAAGGGGGATGGGCAAGTGAAGAATGTTTACGATAACACCCACGAAAAAACTCTTACACTCATGAAACTCGCCAAAAATATTAAATTTGTCATGGCAACCAAGAATAAATATAGTCCACATAAAAATATTTGTTCTGGGGGATTTTTTATTAAAGAGAGGGAAAATCTGGGAAAAAGTTGAAAGATTTGAGTCAAAATTCCGATTTGGTGTAATTAAGGTATATACACTAAGTATGGTATATGATTTAAAGGTATTTTTTAACGCTGAATCTAATAAAAGCAAGACCAAAATGATACAAGAACCCTTAACAAAGTTATGGTCCTTTTCAAGCAAAAATCAATTTTTGAAATCGTATTTTCCGTAGAACAGGTCAAAATTTAACCGCCACAAAAACACTATTAGACAAAAGATATTTGTATATACTATTTGGATTTTTGGTTGCCATGACAAATTCAATATTCTTGGCGAGTTTCATGGGTGTAAGAGTTTTTCCGTGGGTGTTATGGTTAACATTCTACACTTGCCCATCCCCCTTAAAAAAACACCCTTTTGCCATGGATATTTTTGGGGACGGTCTTGATTCTAAGTTCGTATGACAAATGGAACATTCATTCCAAATTTCATTAACATACCTTTATTTTCAAAGGGTTTTCGATAATATTTTACCTGTTGTACCTGAAAAAAAGTCATCATTACGTAAAAAGGACTATAACTTTTTTTTGGGTGGTTGTATCATTTTGAATTTGGTTTCATTAGATTCAGCGTTAAAAACTACCTTTAAATTATGTATCATATGGTTAGGTTGTACCAAAACAAATATTTTAGTTTGATAGACCTCCTAGTTCCCCACGACTGCACCTCTTCGAATGCATCTACACAAAAAGCCAATGCGGGGATTTTGGGGGACTTTGGATATATTATAGAGGTTGCAATTCTGCGTCGATTCCAATTTTAATATTTCATGAATTAATTTTTTCAACCTCGGAACCCATTTTTCCTGGCCTATATCCTGTGCCGGGCAGCTGCTTGCCAGAAAAATATCTTCAATCAACAGCCAGCAGTTCCAGTGGATAAAAATCCAAAAATATAAAAATGTGTGCTAGTGTTTTTTTTGTTATTATTTGTAATGTAAATACCTACATGAGCTGATGAGAACTAAAACTCGTCATATCAATGCTAGAGAAGTTTTATAATCGAATTGAATTGTTAAAGTAACTTTGAGAATACCTACTAAGAGAATAATTGTTGTATCTAATCATAGATTTATAACTCTATTTGTTATGGTTTGAAGGAAATCTATCTTATAGACCAAGAGCTAGCGACCGATTTACTCACCTCATTTTAGCAAGGCTAAAACTTTGGTCATAGAAAGATTGAGGCCCGACAGTTATAAAAATGCCCGTCTTACACTCCGGTCCCCTCCATGAGGCTTTAAGTTTAAGGCTTGAAGTTGTCAAAAAAAATGCCCATTCACCTCATTTTAGCAAGGCTCATCTTTTAATATATCGTTCATTGATTCAATATATACACGAAAATAACAATGTAAGACGTTTTAGCCCTCCATGACATGCTGTAAGACGCTCGTGTATATGTAAAAAAAATGACCCCATTCACCTCATTTTAGCAAGGCTGGTATTTACACATAATTAAGATGACATAAAAACAAACACACATTTCAAGTGTAAGACGTTTTTTCGGTCAATAACCCTCCGTAAGACGCTGGAAAACTAAATTTCGTTTAAGTCAACATAGCCTAGTAAAAATAGATTTTTTCAAGGAACAAATTTGTAACAGGCTGATTTTTGGTATACACGTTGGGATTGGCGTTACTTATAACCTGTCAAAAGTCCTCAAACATCCAATAACCGCTAGTCCCATTAGGGGGGTCAAAGGTCACGAAAATGGGTTTTTGCTGAATATATCGAAAACGGTAAGTTTTAGAAGAAAAATTGTTCTACAAACATGTAGCTGAGGTAGTTTCCAACAAAAACCATGCATACCAAATAATTGTTCTTAGATAGCATTAACCGTTACAAAGTTACAGTACTTCAAAGATTCACAGTATTTCAAAAGAATGCTTTTTCTTCCACACCACCAGAATGGTCGAGCGCTTTGTGCGTTTTTTTATTGTGGTATCCCCAGGAGGCCTATTCCACAACGTTTGATTAATGAATGTGTATTTTTAAATTAATTTTTCATTAAAATAATAAAAAAAATCTGCATTGGTTGATTTTTTACAGCCAGTTGAAGATGACATTGATTATAACAATGTGATATACATACATCATAGATAGAGGATTTTTGCTGCATCGTGTTGCTTGGAGCCGGTTTGCAATAGCTACATTAGTTATGTTCAAAAAATTTTGGAAAAAAAATTATTGTTGTTTTCGATGGTTACAAGGATCAAAAAGTAGTAAAAAAGCATTAGAGCAGCGTCGTCGGTGTAGATCAGCTCCATTATCGGTGGATATTTTATTTGATGCATCAATGATGGTTCCACCTTCTCAACAACAATTTCTTGTGAATGCAAACAACAAAAATCATTTACTTGCTATGATTTGTGAGAAATTTGAGGCAACGAATATTTCTACGAGGCTGGGAGATGCCGATGTTTTGATTATCGAAACAGCTAAAGAGCAATCCAAAACGCGCACTGCTATTGTTTTTGGCGAAGATGTTGACTTGCTGGCAATACTGATAGCAAGAGCTCTTCCTGACAAGAAAATTTATTTCAGAAAACCTGGCAATGGTTTAGCTGAAACAAAGGTATATTCATCGCAAAGCTTACTCATATACCCAAAATGTCAAGTCAAAATTCTATGTTTGCATTCATTTACAAGATTCAACTTCGGCTTTATACATTAAAGTCAAACTAAATTCTTCAAACTATTTGAAAAAAGTTAATATCTAATGAAATATGGAGAAATGTTTGCCAAACCCAATTGTTCTCAAAATATTATTTCCAAAAACGGCTTAAATATACCTACTCCTTGAATTTTACAAAGCACTAGCAGAAGTGGATTCCATCGATACTTTAAGGTATTCAACATTTATCAGATTGACAATGCTAAATAAAGCTGTGCAATTATTTTCCCTTCCTCCAACTTTTGGTGCTGCTAAATAACATTTATATATACGGTATACCTTCAAGTTCAAACTTGGCTTGGGCACAAAGGTATGAAGCCAGAAGACTGGGGTTGGACATTAACAAATAATATTTTGGACCCTATACCAACTTTGCTACAACCAGCTCCAGATGAACTCTTTTGTACAATATTTTGTAACTGCCGTAAAAGTTGTGGTTGTCGAAAAGCATGACTACATTGCTCTCTTGATTGTGGTCAATGTCATGTACAGTCATGTACAAACTCTATCAAAATTGATGTACAAGAAGAAGAATTGAATGATGACATGGAACAAATACATTCAATGCCACAAGGAAACACGGATCACCAAATATTAAATGACGATTAAATAAATTTAGTTCAAATTTTTTTTAATGAACAATGAATTTTAATACACACCTTCACTAAGCAAACATCGTGGAAAAGGCCTCCTGGGGATACCACCATAAAAAAACGCACAAAGCGCTCGACCATTCTGGTGGTGTGGAAGAAAAAGCATTCTTTTGGAATACTGTGAATCTTTGAAGTACTGTAACTTTGTAACGGTTAATGCTATCTAAGAACAATTTGGTATGCATGTTTTTTGTTGGAAACTACCTCAGCTACATGTTTGTAAAACAATTTTTTCTTCTAAAACTTACCGTTTTCGATATATTCAGCAAAAACCCATTTTCGTGACCTTTGACCCCCCTAACGGGACTAGCGGTTATTGGATGTTTGAGGACTTTTGACAGGTTATAAGTAACGCCAATCCCAACGTGTATACCAAAAATCAGCCTGTTACAAATTTGTTCCTTGAAAAAATCTATTTTTACTGGGCTATGTTGACTTAAACGAAATTTAGTTTTCCAGCGTCTTACGGAGGGTTATTGACCGAAAAAACGTCTTACACTTGAAATGTGTGTTTGTTTTTATGTCATCTTAATTATGTGTAAATACCAGACTTGCTAAAATGAGGTGAATGGGGTCATTTTTTTTACATATACACGTGCGTCTTACAGCATGTCATGGAGGGCTAAAACGTCTTACATTGTTATTTTCGTGTATATATTGAATCAATGAACGATATATTAAAAGATGAGCCTTGCTAAAATGAGGTGAATGGGCACTTTTTTTTGACAACTTCAAGCCTTAAACTTAAAGCCTCATGGAGGGGACCGGAGTGTAAGACGGGCATTTTTATAACTGTCGGGCCTCAATCTTTCTATGATCAAAGTTTTAGCCTTGCTAAAATGAGGTGAGTAAATCGGTCGCTAGCTCTCCGTCTATTAGTTTTCGTGGCATTGACATGGCGAGTTTTAGTTCCCATCACCTCATATTAAATCTGTGTTTTTACACACCACTTGAAAAATTAAAATTAAAGTGCACAAAAATAAAGAAATTTTGTATTCAATATACCTATGTTAATTGTGTAGTGAGATTTTTGCATATATTTAATAAAGAAAAAAAAAAGAAAATCTAACAAATACCCAAGTGTCCTGTTTTTCTTTTAGAAGTTGGAACTACAATGTATTTTGTACTTTTGGTAAATGTTGTAGGTGGAAAGTATGACAAACAACAAGAGCAGGTATAGGTACTCGAAATAAGTGGGTAGGTAAAATATTTTAACCATCATCTCATTGCAATGGGATCGATTGGTTGTCGCTCTTGCATCGTTGTTTGGTTTTTATATTGTGTGTCAAAAGTGAATAAGTTTTTCGGTTGTTCAAAACGATTAAGAGCAAATATATTTTTCAGAATGGTTCAAGAAAAAATCAAAAATTGTTTTGTGTTGTGTAGATAAAAAAAAATCAATTTTATATCCAACAAGTTACTCATTGATCGATAAACACATCGGCTAGCGCGCGCTTCATAGCAATAATTGATTGTGGACAATTGAAATCCAAGTTCTTTAGTAGGTATTTGGATTTCTTAAATTGATTATTGTGCACTTCTACGTGAATAATTATTTTGAAAATATATTTGCTTTTAATCCATTTAAATGAACGAATCTTTTTAATAAACCCGCGGCAAAATACTTTCAACTTCAGAGAAAATTTTAATCTTCCTATTGTGTGTGCAAGTGAACACCTTGTTAAAATTGCAAAATTGTATTTTGCATAGAAAAATCGATTTATAACGATTTTGGAAAACTTAACAAACCACTGGCGAAACAAAGGTTGTAGGTATGCCATTGAAACTACCAAAAATGAGTTTCATATACCAAAATTTTCTGAGTTTGATATAACTCCGTATTGATGTTGTATTCTTAGCTACTTTTTTCCAAGCGAACATAAAAATGCACTAAAAAACTTCGCTGGTTTTTGTAATGCACTTTCCTTCATCAATTTGGTTTATGTAAATCTTTCCCTATAAATAAATATGACAAAAACTTTCTGATTTTTTTCAAATTAAATTTATATCTTAATAGAATATGAAGAAAATTTGAAAAGAAATATTTGGCATATAATATGGTGGTGGGTGAAAGTGTCTTGGCATGAAAGGAACTACGATGGGATCAGTGGCACAACAAGTTTACATATTTGTTAATGTTAAGAAACAAACGGTTTCATTTTAAAAATTATTTTTGTGTTTTAAGGTTTAAGCTAAAAAATGGCTTAAGAGGTAAATATTTTTCTAAGTCTAGCTATTAATAGGGTGAAACGAGGTTAAACAAAAAAACCTATACGATTTAAATTTTTGTTTGTATTGAAGGAAAGTACTTAGAGGATGGTTTAGAGCTTAATATTTTTGAATGTTACCATTAAATTTCTGATTTTGCAGAACTCGAGTTTTGAACATTCAAGTCTAATATTTTGAACTCTGGTTAAATAATTATCACTCTAAATAACCATTTCAAAATAAAATGATTATTTATTATTTATTTTTAGGGTACCTACTTTTTAATAGTGAATCTTATAACACCAAAATTAAGATGATAGCACCATTCATAGATTTTAATATACAGGGTGTCCCGGACCTGAGTGGAAGTATTTCAGGGGGGTGGTTATTGGGGTTATTCTAAGAAAAAAATTGTATGGGGTGAAAGTTGTATCTCCCCTCCCTGAGGCAGGGAGGGGCAGTTTCTGAAACATTGACTTTAAATGCAAAAAAAACATTAAAAATCAACGAAAACACATTTAATAATGTTATATACTTTATTTGAAAGCTAATACTTCATTCTTGCATTTGGTTTTTAAATCAAGTTGTTTAAACGAATAGTTTTTGAGAAATTTAATTTCAAAGTCAAAATTTAAAAAAAAAGTGATTTTTTTTTATTAAATCGATATTTTTCAAAATTTTACGTAATTAAGGGCTTTTTTTGTGTTCAATATTCAATGCCCTCATAATTTTTTAGTCCATCACCGAAAACCAAATGTAAAAATCTTTCTTAGTTTTTGAGAAATTAAGAAAAAACAAAAGGTACTTTTACCAAAAAAGCCCAAAAAAGGGTTAAATTATGGATAATTCATGAATAAATTCATTTTTTCGGGTTTATATGGGAAAAGTACATTTTGTTTTTTCTTAATTTCTCAAAAACTAAGAAAGATTTTTACATTTGGTTTTCGGTAATGGACTAAAAAATAAAGAGGGCATTGAATATTGAACACAAAAAAAGCCCTTAATTACGTAAAATTTTGAAAAATATCGATTTAAGAAAAAAAATCACATTTTTTTTTCAATTTTGACTTTGAAATTTAATTTCTCAAAAACTATTCGCTTAAGCAACTTGATTTAAAAACCAAATGCAAGAATGTAGTATTAGATTTCAAAAAAATATCAAATATCAAAAAAAAATTCAAGGTACTCTTGCTCAAGAGAACTCAATTAATGCATAGCATTATACGAAAAATCAACGTTTATCTTTAAACGCGATTTGCGGCTAAACTAAGCGTCCTAGAGGCATCAAAGTTTACATCTTTGAACTTGATTTGCGGCTATACTAAGCGTCCTAGCGACTTATAAAATGCATATTCGTGATCTTGGAATGTGCCTGTTCCTAAAAATCAAAATAAAATTGGTAAAAAGTTTTTTTTTAAACTTTCAAAAAAAATGTTTTCAGTTTTTTTGGCTAAACCAATTTTTATTCTTTTTTTAATTTTTTTCGAATTTTGTGTGAATGATATTTTTTTCTTTAAATGCAAAAGGAACTTTGCATGCACCCAACCTCGCACCCACCCCAAATCCTATAATGGGCCCAAGCAGGGGGGTTGCAGGGGGCAGCGTGGCCCCCCATACACACCTCGCTGTTTATTCGTACTCTTGCTCAAGAGAACTCAATTAATGCATAGCATTTTACGAAAAAATGATTTAGGAATTTTATTCACAAAAAACCGCACAAAACGTACCTATTTATTTCTCAAAAATTTCAAAGATCGACGTTTTTGCAAACCAAAAAGTTGATCTGAAGAAAAATCGTTACAAAAAGCTGAAATAGCTTCAAAAAACCACGAAAAGTTTTTTTTAAGAAAATCCTACAAATACTACCTATACAGTCATACAATATGAAGAACTTCCATACAAAATTACACATACACACAAAAAAAACACTATGCCAAATTTCACAGAAAGTACCGTATTCTCAGTTCCTCTGCTCTATTTTTTCTTTTCCTCCAACTCCCATATATTTCATATAAATACCTATACACCCTTCTCATTCTCGCCATTTTAGCATTTTTTCATTTTCTACCACTTTTCCTTATCCTTCTACGGGGAAATATCACCATGCCAATAAAGTTCCTCAACATTCAAATGTCAAATCACCAAAAATTTCCTCAACTTTCGAATGTCAAAGAATGTTTATAGATACGGGGGCTTCAACATCAGATTGTGTAGAAACAATTGATGTCGATGATACTACTATAAAGTTTATATACAAAGGTAATACCTAATATCGGGAAATAATTAATTAATATAAGAGATAATTTATTAATATTAGATATCAAGAAAATGTAAATCGTTGACATACTATAATAATAGGTCAATGATGTAAATGTATTTAATGTATCTACAATTTGAATTTTCGAATATTAAAATTCTTTGCTATGAGCATTTGGGAACTGTCTTACGGAAGCACTCATTCCACTCAATATATGAACGCTTCGTCACTGCTAGGTAGGTACTTTATAAACTTTTTATCTAATGAACTTTTTACAGATTTATTTTGAATAAGTTGGTACCTACCTATTTATTCAGAATAAATTGGTAAAAATGGTAACAGCTGCATAAGAACATAACGACGGGTAAAACGTTTAATTTTTTTTTAGTTTTATTTTATAAAAGAAAGTAACAATTACATCACGTTTTTATTCATTTTAATGAAATCAATTAACAAATTCACTTTCGCCCGTCGATGCACTATTCCGCCAAGAAAAACTTATATCAAATCTCATTTCACATTCGCTATCGATTTCGAAAATAGGTCGAATGTTAAACGAAAAAGGCGAAAGCTAAAGCAATAATAGCAAACCTCATATACAAAGATAGATTTTAATATATACCTAGATGGCCAACATAGGATCTTTTGTACAAAGAAAAAGTGAAGCTCTGCGACCATTTTGTTGGAGACAAAAAATGTAAACAATCGAATTAAATGCCTTAGTGGTTTCGTTAAATAAATGTTTTTATCTTGGAATTTAGAAAAGGTAATAAAAAGATTTTGGTATCAAATGAAATTTTTGCCATCTCTTAAACGGTAATATTTTGAGATATTTACATTTAACTTCTTGCGAGAATTTTTTTCTTAGTCTTGCTTTTGTGCACTGATATCTCTTAAGACTCTGTGATGACGTGTTCATTTTTTGGTATCAAAAGAAAGCTTAAATTGTTGGCTTTAATTGCAGATATAATTAATTGTCATTTCTCAAGTAAATATGGCAAAAATACCATTTCCACTTGTTACTGTTTTTGCACACATAGACACTACCAGAACTAGGTATTTTAATATTTTTGCAATCTTGCAGAATTAAAATCACGTTTTATAAATAAAGAACCAATTAAACAATTACAAATACTTTATTTTAGAAAAAAATGTCCTCTGCAAAAAGTAAACAATACACAAAACACAATAGAATTGTTGTTGTAAATGCCTCCAATAAAATGGTGGCCGAGCTTCACTTTTGAAGGCGAAGTTGGTTATCTAGGTATATATTAGAATCTATGCGTACTTCTAATATTTGGCACTACGCAACAAAATGCCAAAAGTATATTCTTCGTTGAATTGAAATTCAACGATATCTTTCGTTAACAAGCAGCTGCATAAAAGATTCAAATTCATAGACAAACGTTTTTTGGTCGGCAAGAGAATTGACATTTCTGTCAAAATTTAAGAAAGTCTGTTTAAAAGTTACTCCATTGAAAAGTTTCGATATTTTGGAATTTTAATATTATTTTTGTTGAAAAAAGTTTTAATTTTGGTGCTATAAAGTGGTTCTACCCTTGTATTTAATTGCAAGTGAGTTCTATAAATATAAGAAGTATATTTGTTTGTTTTAGCCTGAGTTAAAGTACAGAGACATACATAACCACACTTTATGACCAAGATTAAAAGAAAACTTTGTGAAACATCCCCCGAAAATTCCAACACACATAAAAAAATACAAGCCTCTGAGACAATGTCCGAAGAACTTGTAGGAGCTATGAAAAAATCAGAGCTTTATAATTTGTTTTGTGATCTACTCGAAACAAAAACTAAAGATACAGCCACGAAAAGCGACATTGAAGCAATTATGGCGGCAAACAAACAAATTATGGAGCTCAACTTCGAATTGAAATCCAAGATAAACTTTCTGGAACAAAAATACGAACTTCTTGAATGTCAATTGGAGAACATAAAAAAAAAAAACAAACAGAAAACAATCTTATGATACGAATTACACCACAAGAAGGAAAAGATGCGAATGATGTTGTTAAAGGAATCTGCACGAGCATTATTCAACCAATCCCGTCCATCGAAAACTTAAAAATTAACGAAATTAGATCAAGTAATGCTAATGTAAAGAATTTTATTGTAAGACTTGAATCCAGGCAACAGGTGATAACAGCACTTAAATCTTCAATGGCATTACGAGACACAGGTGTTACTATTTTCAAAGATCTCCCACCGGCAGTTCGACAGAAAAGAAGTAAACTTTTAAAAATAAGAAGCACCCTGATTGAAATTAATCCGCAAGTTAAGGTTTTAGTTCGAGACGATAAGATGTATGTGGAAAAAAAAGTCTTTCACTGGAGCTCTACTCTGGGATTATTACAAAACAACATCAATGGAATTACAGCGCTAAGTGACATTTACCAGACTGACTTGAGTAATCAGCTGTGTTTTGCTCGCGAAGACCAATTGACGTTTAATGAAACTAGCGTAAGGGCGACATCTACATGTTCAACTGGAAGTTTTTGTGCACGGACATCAACCAATCCCATCAATTCGAATAATAGGTGTTAGGATAGGGTTGCCGTCTGCCAAAGTAAATTAAAACAAATAGAAATAAAAAAAATTAAAATCTTAAGTTATAATATTGCAGGACTTAGTAATAAATCTATATTCGTTAGTTTTTATGAATTTATTAATAATTATGATATTGTGTTTATGTATGAAACATTCTTAGTAGAAGAAGATTATAAGTATTATGTTGATCGTTTTAAGAACTTCAATTTCGTCTGGATTCCTGCAATGAAGCAAGCTACGAGAGGAAGAGCAAGTGGTGGGTGCTTTTTCGGTTACAAAAAAACTATACACTGCATAATATGTGAATTTGAAACAATAGATAATGTTAAAATTTTGAAAATCAGCCTGGGACCCACGAAGTTTATTATAGTTCCGGCATATATTAATTGCAATCATTGGGAAAGAGACTTTACTTCATTATGCATGTTACTTGAGCACACCACTTATGACAATATAATGATAATCGGTGATCTAAACGCCAGAATAGGACAAGAAGAAGGAAGAGAAAATCGATCAGCGGGAAAAGTGAGAAAATCAGAAGACAAAGCCACAAATTCAAGAGGAGTCAAATTATTAGAGCTTTGCGATGCACAGGGACTTCGTATATTAAATGGCACTAGTAACACGGATAAACGTGGAGAATTCACATTTATAGGACAGCAAGGATGTTCAGTTGTGGACTATTGTTTGGTAAGAGGAGATTGGGTTTCCTTAATTACTGATTTCCAAGCCATGTGCGAGCAATATTCAGACCATCTTCCTATTGTAGTTGAATTTGGAACTGTAGCAACTGAATGCAGAGATACCAGAATTATGCAAGCCCCTTCCAAGCTTCAGTGGAAAGAAAATAAAGCAGTTGAATATAGAAACAAGCTTGAACTCAATTTGAACTCAGCCTTACACATAAACATGAATGATATTGAGGAGCTCTTCCTGTCTTCTTCTCTGCATGAGTATGATGTTATTATCATAGTTGAAACATGGCTCAATTCAAATTTCATGTCTTGTGAGCTTTTTGATTTATCGTTCAACATATATCGTAAAGATCGTTCCACAAACACAGGATGGGATCGAGGAGGCGGTGTAATGATTGCCGTCCGATCAACTTTCAACAGCACTCAACGCAATTTATTAAATGATGCAGATGAAATTGAGCAGCTTTGTGTTTGTGTAAGTTCAAAAGATTCAGCTGAAATTAAAGATTTATTTTTTATTGTTAGTTATATCCGCCCTACGAGTGGCATTGAACTATATACAAATCATATTTCTAATGCTCAAGCAATAGTGAATGAATTAACGATTAACCAATCTCCATGTATACTTGGCGATTTCAACGTTGGTGACATTGACTGGTGTTACATGGAAGACGATCAAGTTTTGATCCCTTTTAATGTGAAAAGTGATAAAGAGGTGTTACTCGTTGATTCATTTTCTGCTATGGGTCTTTTTCAAATTAATAATATAAAAAATTGTTTGGGAAGAATTTTAGATTTAGTGTTTATAAACAATGACTTAAAATACTACCTAAAAATGTCGGAGTTCCCTCTTCTAAAAAATTCTATTCATCATAAAGCTGTTTGTTTGACATTTGAATATTATGATTATGCTTCTGTTTTGTCTAATAATGATCTTAAAATTTACAACTATGCAAGGGCAGATTTTATTGCGCTCAATAGCTTCTTTAATGCTGTAAACTGGAAGGATTCTTTGGAGAGTAAATCCTTAGAGGATATGTATACTCTTTTTAAAAGTATTGTGTTTGAAGGAATAGAACGTTTTGTTCCTACCTCAGTCAAGAAAAAAACATTTAAGCTTCCTTGGTTCAACTCAAGGATTAAAAATTTAGAAAATGCCAAGAATAAGGCATTTAAGCGTTATAAATCAACAAACATTCTCGAAGACCGTGTTAGATTTTTTCAGTTAAGGAAAGAATTTGATTTTTTAAATAAATTTTTGTATAGGCAATATATAAATAATACTGAATCAAATATAAAAACTAATTCTAAATCTTTCTGGGTGTTTTTAAACTCCAAGAGAAAAGTTTCATCGTTTCCCCAAAATATGGAATATGAAAGTCAAAAATCAGATGATATTCAATCTTCATGCAACCTCTTTGCCCAATTCTTTCAAACTTCATATAACAGTGACCTAATCGTGGATACAAGTGAGCTTTATATAGATATAAATCCCTTAACCGACTTTTCGTTAGGAAGTTTCTCTGAACAGGATGTTCTGGAAAGCTTAAATGATATTGATACGACAAAAAAAGCTGGTTTTGATTTGATCCCTCCTATTCTACTATCTAAATGTTCAACTTCTTTATGCTATGTTTTGTCCCGTATTTTTAATACATCTCTTTCAACTGGTGTTTTCCTGGACGAATGGAAAATTTCCTTCATTGATCCTGTATACAAAAGTGGTCTTAAGCATTTAGTACAAAATTATAGACCTATTTCTAAACTTTCTACGGTACCTAAGCTTTTTGAAAAAATGATTACTCAAAGACTCTACTTTTCTGTTAAGGAATCATTATCTCCATACCAACATGGCTTTTTAAAAGGTAGATCGACTTGCACAAATTTAAGCCTTTTTACTAATTTTTGTAGCAATCAAATGGAAAATGGTAAACAAGTTGATGTTCTCTACACTGACTTTGTTAAAGCATTTGACCGCATTCATCATGGTCTTCTCTTACAAAAATTAGCAAGGATGGGACTTAACAGGGCTTTCACTAAATGGTTAAAATCATATCTATCCAATAGAAAGCAGATTGTAAAGATAGATAGCTGCACCTCAAACACTATGGAAGTTTTGTCGGGTCTTCCACAAGGGAGTCATTTGGGCCCTTTACTTTTCATTATATTCACTAATGACCTACCTACTGTCTTACGATATTGTAACTGCTTGATGTACGCAGATGATGTAAAAATTTTTATTTCAACGTCTTCTCTCACAGATTGTTTATTTCTTCAGTCAGACATAACCAATTTTTTAAATTGGTGTGGCTACAATCATCTGGAACTGAACTATTCAAAATGTAACATATTTAGTGCTACAAGATCTCCATCTCTTATAAATTTTGAATACAAATTCCATGATTTTAGCCTTTTAAGAGTCAATACAGTAAACGATCTTGGAGTCCATTTTGATTCAAAGTTAGACTTTAGAACACACATTGATTATGTTGTCTCTAGAGGTAATTCTTTGTTAGGGTTTTTAAAACGAAATTCAAATGATTTTAAGGATGCGTACACGCTTAAGACTTTATTTATGTCTTTAGTTTTACCAGTTTTAGAGTATTGTTGTGTTGTTTGGTCGCCATTTTACGAAAATAATGTCTTGAGAATAGAAAGGATTCAAAAAAGATTCACCACTTATGCCCTGAGAAAATTTAATTGGATTGGATCCTTACCGGACTATAAGTCAAGGTGCTCTCTCATTGATTTGAAAACGCTTAAATGTCGCAGGCAAGTGCACTGTATATTATTTATAAAAGATATTTTAGACAATCGAATATCCTCTATGGAATTGCTTTCACTAATTCCCTTCCATGTTCCTATACGAATGCTTCGAAACAGAAGTGAATTATTCCACATAGCTCCTCATAGGACTAACTACGGGTTAAATGAACCTATAACACGTTCTTTAAAACTTTTTAACGGAGTAGGCAATGAAATCGACCTTTGCATGAAGAGGGATCTTTTTAAAAAAATGATACTTCAGTTATGTAATTGATTTCTTTTGTTTGTAATTAATTTGCATTAAATTTTTTTTATTATGTAAGACCAATAATGAATTATATGTTTTGTATCTTACCCAAACTGTGTAAATATACTTTTGAATTTTGTAATCAGCAGATCTTTGAAATCAATTGATGAAATAAATAAATAAATAAATAAATAAATATATAAGAAAGTTTGGAAGTTTACCCTTCAAAGATTTTTACATTCAAGCAAATAGCTCATTCAAAAAAACTTGCAAGGAAAAAAAGAGGAGATATTTTGAAGAGGAGGCTCTTAATCTAACAGGCTATAAGGATTCTAAAATGTTTTGGTTGGCGATAAATAAGTTTAATGGCAAACAACCAAAGATCGGGATCCATTTAAATGCTAGCATATTAACAGACCATTTTCGAAACCTTTTGGATCCATCGACAAACCAATTTACTATGCATTATGCACTACCATGGCATACCAATGAAATATTAGACGCTTCTATCACACAGGAAGAAGTTTTGAAAGCATTACAAAATTTACAGGATGGAAAGGCACCAGGAGCAGATGGTATCCCTATAGAGTTTTTTAAATATGCCACAGATGATCTTATCAAAATAATAACGAATGTTTTTAATCAAATATTGGAAACTGGTGAAATTCCTAAGCAATTTAAGGAAGCTATTATATTCCCTATTCATAAAAAAGGTAATATATCTGACCCAGCAAATTATCGAGGAATATCTTTCCTTAACGCTACGTATAAGATATTTACAAAAGTAGTCAATAATAGAATGGGACAGTGGATAGAAAGCCATAAACTAGTCAAAGAGTTTCAGGCAGGGTTTCACAATGGTTATTCAACCGTCGATAATATTTTTGTGCTGCAAAGTATCGCTGGTACATTTATTGATCAAAAAAAGAAATTATTCGCCTTTTTCGTTGATTTCAAGGCAGCCTTTGATACAATTAACCGAAGAGCTTTATTTCTTAAGCTATACAACGCAGGATTGAGTCATAGGCTTGGAAGAGTGTTGGAAAACATATATGAGGAGACCTATTCAGCTGTGTGGAGTGGTGATAGCATTTCGGAATGGTTTGTAACTAAAATGGGTGTAAGGCAAGGGTGCACTTTGAGCCCGTATCTATTTGCTTTATATATCGATGATCTCATTGATTTCTTACCTGGTGGAATACAAATTGCCAATATCTTGATAAAGGCTTTGCTATTTGCTGACGATGTGGTCCTCTTCGCATATTCACCGGAAACGTTACAATTGATGATAAACCGTCTTTATTCGTACTGCCAGTTATGGAGTTTGACAGTAAATTTGGCCAAATCAAAAATAATGATTTTCAAGAAAGGATCGGGAAGAACTTGCAGAAATGAAAAATGGTATTTCAACGGAGAGCCTATCGAAATAGTGAACAGATACAAATATCTAGGAGTGACGATTACAAGTAATCTTAGTATGGAACCACATCTAAAAGAAAAGCTGGTTAAGGCAAAAAGTGCTATATGCGCTACTTGGAAAAAATGTTTTTCTAACAAACTTGTTCATCATAGTGTGAAACACAAAGTTTTCGGTGCGGTATCGGAATCTATCATGATGTATGCAGCACAAACTTGGGGATACAATCAATTTGAAACTGTGGAAAAACTCCAAAGATACTATATCAAAAGATGTTTTAGTTTACCAAGCACAACGCCGAATTATATGATAAATATTGAAACAGGGTTGTCTCCATTATTCGTAAGAACGTTAAAGCTTCACGTTGACTACGTCATAAAAATTTTAGGGATGTCGGACGAAAGACTTCCCAATATAATAGCTAAAAAGGCAATCGAAAGTAAAATACTGTGGTACAAAAAGCTGGAGGACCTTTCAAACTACTGCGGAATGGAGCTAAATCTAGATGCCCAAAATGGAAGATATTCGAAGGAAGTGCTCTATAATCTTATTTTGAAAGTGGACGAGCAATACAGAAGGGATTGTATTGATGAAGCCACTTCTTCAGTGCATAGATCTGTTTATAGCCTGTTGAACCATAACTTGTGTGAACAAAATTATTTCAAAAATAATAACAGCCAAGAATTAATATCTTCGATCTTCAAAATGAGAGGAGAAATTATAACGCTTAATTATATACCACATCGAATTGATCTGCCAATTTATTGCAGCCTCTGTAACCTATCGGAGCGGGAAGATATTATCCATTTTATTGGGAGATGCCCTATTTTCAAGGAGATACGAAGATACTATCTAGGCAGCGATATAAAAACGAAAGCAGAAGTTGAAGCTCTCCTTAACTGTGAAAGTGATATCAAAAAATTATATTATTACTATATAACAGCAATAACATACCGAAATAAAATAATGAACGAGGATTTCTAGAAACCCAACAAACATTTACTTGCATTAAAAAAAAAAAAATGAATTAAGTCATTACTCATAGCGCTCAATTATAATTACTTATTTCTGAAATGTTAAATATTAATATAAAACTTTAAAATAGAAACTTTATTAAAATTGTATAATCAAATGTTAATCAGGCAGACGGCAATGCCATGCAAAACTGATTTTGTTAAAAAAAATTATGTAACATACAAGAAAAGAACTAATAATAAATCACAATCTATCTATCTATCTATCTATCTGGTCGGCAAGAAGAAGACAAAGACATCCATGAGTAGAAGCCATCAGAAAAAATACGAAGACAAAATTAAATAAAAGTTGATAAAATACTAACAGCACTATTAATAAAAAACGCTTAGCCCCTTTCACACGAAGAAACAAATTGCTGGAGATTTTTTTGACGTTTTCTTTTAATCTCCTTAAAAATCTCTTGTACCTTTCATACGAGGAAACAAATCTCCAGGCAATTTTTGAAATTTCTTTTGAAAGTCTATTGGTTGAACACACCTAAACCTAGATGTAAATGTCAAAAAAATCTCCTCAAATCCTCGACAGGGGAGATTTTGTCCGCCCCTCTTTCCTTCTGCCCTTCTCACCAAGAAATTAAAAGTTGCTGGCAACTCAGTTTTCTCGTGTGAAAGGGCACTTATTCTACCTTTACTACACGATTTTACTAAACCATGGAATAAGAGCTTAGCCACAGGTTAAAATTTCTCATTAAAAAAAATTATGTTCGTGGAATAGTAAAGTGACGTTTACCGTATGAGGCCAGTTAAGTATCCTGAAATTTGTACCAAGTTTCGGAAGCTTTGGTTTTTTTCCGTATGGGTTTTGACATTTTAAAATTTCAAGTTACCAAACATACCTAAGAAATTTCTTGTTTATGTCTATCTAAATTATTATTAGGTATTAGGGAAAATTTAATTAAAAAAAGGAAAAGAATTTCAAGTTACCAAACATACCTAAGAAATTTCTTGTTTATGTCTATCTAAATTATTATTAGGTATTAGGGAAAATTTAATTAAAAAAAGGAAAAGAATCGAGAGTTGGAGCACCAAAGACAAAGTAAGTTCATGCAAATTAACCAAACCATTTATAAATAACATTTTGCTTTATATTCTTCAGAACCTAATGGTATCATCGTGCATAGAAATAAAATGTTATTGAAAATGTAAATCTTTTGATACCAACGCCAATAAAAAAAAAGAGTCTGCTGCTTATTCCTTCACTAAACCATCTGCTTCGGTGGTTTAGCATAGTAAACGTCACATAGCTGACATTTTGTTTTATTAGTAACATTTTGCACTTAACCCATGGAATAAGGCTAACCTTTCGCTATTCCGCGTTTATTAATTTGGCTGTAAAAGTATGAAGTAAGATTTATGTTAAAAACAAACAATGTATTAAAATTATCAATTTCAGGAATTTTGTAGTCCTACTTGTAATATCTTACCTGCAGTGATGGTACACGTAGGAAAAAATCCCTACACGTAGGAATTTTTGATTTGAAAATAACACTGTAGGGAAAAAAGGACGGATTTTTGAAATATTAGATTATTCTATGAAAGCGTAGGTACTTTCAGAATTGTATTACATACAAGGGTGGTATTCACCGAACGCTCATAACTTGAGAGGCTCATAAACCTATTCACCAACCATTAATAGTGAATACTTATGAGCGCTCATAAGACTTATGAGTGGTCCCGACCACTCATAAGTTATGAGCGCTCTCATCGAAAATTTGTTCGAAAACATTCGAAGCTAAATGTCATCTCTCCCAAACTATTGATCACAATTTTTTTTACTTTCTTTTCATTTTTTGTTTTTAATTTTTTGTGCAAATACATAGTTTCAATTAAATTTTATCGATTGAATTTTATTTTTCGAATTAAATTATAATAATGTAATCAGTTCACTGATGACGTAGTTAGAAAGTGTCGTTATAAGCATTCTCTCATTAATATCTTTGCGGTTCATCTTCATTTGTGCCACACAAATTGAAGGCTTCAAAGACAAAAAGTATTATAATGACAATAAACTTTGTCTGGTAAGAGATTTCTTAAATTGCAATCAACAAATTCGGTATTGATTTATATCCATTAACATTTCCATTGTGTTTTAGAAATGATGGAATCCCCGGTTATCATTCGATGGACGGTGGTGACAAAGATTGCGAAACTAAATCCACCAAAGGTTGTAATAATGTAAAGAAAAGTGGCGGTTTTCAATCGATGTGCCTGGTCTATGATATTCTAAAAGGAATCACCAAACGTGGCTGCATAATTCCAACTCCAATTCAAAGAAAGGCAAGAATAACAATTGGTAAAAGATTGTTTAAATGTTTTTCAAAATCAAACGCAAGTATACAAGTTTATCAAGGAAATTGGTAAATTCATGGACCGCAAAACGATCTTGGTACTCGGTGGTGCCTCTATGCACTCCCAATTCTCAGCTATTCATACTTGTCTGGATGCTATTGTCGCCGCACATGGGCGTTTCTTGCATTTGTTTGCGGAAATGGATTTGAAATGGAGTTCGTTTGGTAAGTTTGACTGCATAATTCATGAACCCGTGAATGAAACACTTTCTATATAAGAAGGTTTTATAATACAAATTCTATACTACTGAAATAAATCAGCCAAGTAGAAGACTTAGCATTAAGGATTGGACTTGTTGAATTATTGATTCAAAATAGCTTTTTAGGGCCTTTAGTCCTATAAATTGGCGTTTCGTTCGGCTTACTCACTTGAACTCATCAGTGACATAGTGAGGGCTTTGTCATACTAAAGGCCATAAAAAGCTATTTTTAATCAATAATTCAACAAGTCCAATCCTTAATGCTAAGTCTTCTACTTGGCTGATTTATTTCAGTAGTATATAGAATTTGTATTATAAAACCTTCTTATATAGAAACTATGCCTGGCCCAGGGCAAAAAAACTTCCAGCTTAATGATTAGGAATTCTAATCTTGTTGGATATAGTTTACAGTGGATTTTCGTTGAAAAATTCATGTAAGTTGAACTGAACTTAATATAAATTGCGTATGACAAAGCCCTCACTATGTCACTGATGAGTTCAAGTGAGTAAGCCGAACGAAACGCCAATTTATAGGACTAAAGGCCATAAAAAGCTATTTTGAAACACTTTCTCTTCTTTCAGAATACGCTGTTTTTGATGATTAAATGAGATACTGAACCACCTACCTTCGACCAGACAAATGGTGATGTTCAGTGCAACGTTGCCTAAACTTTTTGTTGAATTTGCTAAGGTTGGCTTGAGTGATCCAATTTAAGTTCGATTCGGTAATTGTAAAAGAAAGAATCATCCAGAAAAAAAGTTAACAAAGATTGTTTATTTTTTGTTTAAGAAATGGAATCAAAACTACCAGGAGGTTTAACTCTCAAGTTTCTGTATTTTCGTCAAGATGAATGCTATACATCTTTAATAGTTCTGCTAAAGTATGTTATACCCAAAGATGCAAAATCAGTGGTATTTGCTGGGACACAACATCATGTAGAACTCATTTCTTATGTAAGTTTACTAGAAAAAATTGTGCTACCTCACTTTTTTTCTAAATATCGTAACTTTTTTTTCAGATTTTAAGTGAAGCTAACATCACGAATGCTCCTGTCTCCTCCAGTTTAGACCCATCGGCTAGAAAAATTAACATAGCTAAATTCCAATACAAGAAAGTATCGGTTCTCGTGGTCACAGATGTCGCAGCTCGTGGTATGATATCCCCAGTTTAGATTATGTCGTAAACGTGCATTTACCAGGAAACCGAAGTTGTTTGTCCATTGAGTTGGGTGATGTTCTCGTGCTGTACGAACTGGTACAGCCTTCTCTATTCTTGCCACCGAGGATCAAGCACACATGCTTGAATTGCATATGTTTTTGAACAGACCGTTCAAGATAAATGATTCAAGTCATCGGTAGCCCTGGAGACTGCTGTAGCCACTAGTACAAAAACCCGACTCCAAAGCAGACACAGAAGAGGAACAAAGACAGCTACAAGACGCAAAGCACGATTTATAAGTTAGAATTGATTAGGCTGAACTACTCGTCGATCTAGAAATTACCAAAACGTTTGACAAAGTAGTAGCTCCCAAGAAACACAAAAACATGGATTCCTAATACGAAACAAAAAAGGTTCACGTCAAGGACAGCGAGAACTTAATTCCGTATCAGTCGGCTGATAAGGCAACCGAAGATGGTCTAGCTGAACACTGAGTTCAGTGTTGTCGAACGAACATCTATACCCGAACTCAAGCATAAGCCAGGTTTTGAGAAATTATCGCTTCAAGAAAAAAAATGCTATCAGTTCAAGATCCCCGCAACTACAAAATCCGAACAGAGCCGGGTTCTTGGATTCCGGCTAGTTTCAAAACTGGACGCTACGACAAATGGAAACAGAAATCAAAGATTGAAGAACAAACGCAACGTGAAGCTAGCAGTGATGCTGATACACCACTTACACATGAAAAGAGGTATGCAGTGAGTAGACATGCTCGTCATAATGCCAAAGTCGAGGAAAAGAAACGCAAGAGTGGATCAAATAGGCAGTTGAGAAACCCCGATGAAATTGTGAAGTACGTCCGTATTTGGAATTCTTCATACAACCCATTAATGTTTTTGATTTTGTAAAAAAAAGTATTAATAAATTTTGAATTAATTAATTTTGAAACTTCATTTTATCTTTTGTTGATTTTTATTTTTTTCAATTTTTTATCAATGAATTGCTGTTGAGCCAAAAACCGATTATCTGCCTACTTAAACACGTGACGAACAAGTGTAAAATTTGATGTAAATGTTTTATTGTTTTTATTTCAATGTCTAATGATCGGAGGGAAAAAGTGTGCATACTAGAAATATTTAGCCAAACTCTTTGTATTTCGTCCCTTAGAAGATAGAAAGTGGAAAATTAACCAAAGCCTCTCAGGTTAACACATGCTTGGAAACTTTGCTGCTCTCTATCTTCTTAAGGACTAACTAAAGAGATTTTAACCTATGAGCTATGGCAGCGAATTTTTCAAAAATGCAAGCTTAATATTTCTTGTATACACTTTTTAACTTTGACCAATAGGCATTGAAATAAATCGATGTAAGAAATTAAAGACAAATTTGTACACCTGTTCGTCATGTGTTTAAGTAGGCAGACAAGCGGTTCTTGGTACAACACCTCACAGCTTCATTTGTATGACTTACAAAGTTATGCATATGACTTGGTTTTGTGTGTTGTTGGCTTCTCGGTCTATTTATGTTACAGATTCTCCAATTATTTCCATTTTCATAATATGCAACAAAATAGCAATGTAATGTACTTGGAAAAAAAAGAAATAAAGCATTTCTGTTTCTATACACGTTATGGTCATTATGGGAGCTTAATATTTGAGATTATATTATTATATCCTACGGGTGGCATCCAGTTAAGTTGAGCGAATATAGAAAAGAATGCTGCCTAGAATGGGGCTCGAACCCACACCCTCAAGTTAGTAGTCAAGCACTACATCCACTGCACTTTTGCCACCCGCAAACAAATTTTATATTTTTAATTAGTTTTTATTTGGAAGACATACCTACTTTTATTTAGTTTAAAATAAAGCGTGAATCAATATCAACTTTTTTTTTTTTTTGTTAAACAAAAATTGCCTATTCTACCTACAAAATCATTTTCAGGGGCACTGCCCATAGCAAAAAAAAACCTTGTTGACAAGAATATCCACCGGGATAACCACCACAGTTGCAATCATCATTCCTTTTTTGGTGTCCAACACGATTCCTGTAAGTACCATGCCCTCCATTACGACCTTTACGTCCACCATGTTATCCTTCCAAAGCAAGTAGGTATTTGAAACCAGAGACATACGATGGCCATTCCCATTAAAAGAGGATTTATGACCTATGTATGAAATTATATAGGAAACGGTTTGAAAGGGAATATATTATTTTTTGTTTATTAAAAACCAAATACCTGATATGCTTCTCGAAGCACTTGTATCAAATCCTTTGCCTTGCTTGAATATTAATTGGCGAAGAAGGTATATGCCTTATTTTCCGTGTTATTGGATCGACTCGTACGCCCAGTACGATGAACATAGTCCTCCAAGTTGGTGCTGCTGCCTCTGTTTATGTAGCTGCTGCTATTGATGTTGCTTCTCCTGCTGGTATTAGGAAGCATACTGATGCTGCTGCTTTCGAGAGATCCTTCAAGCAGACAAGAATAATTCGTCGAGGTTTTCCACTTTCGAGAGATCCTTCAAGCAGACAAGAATAATTCGTCGAGGTTTTCCACTTTCAGGAAGTCATAAACGGCTTAACAATTTGGGTTTCTATTTAAAATGAAAAATTTGACAGCTTTATTATGAAAAAACTACCTAAGAAAAGGTTCACAAAATAAGAAAATGAATGTACTTGTGTTTATATTTTTGTTTGACGTGTGTCTAACCAGCTGCCATCATACATCTTCGAAAACAGTTTGATTTCACAGTTTGGGTATGTCTGTTTGAGAGAGAATGGCTCTCATTTTCGAGCTTCGAAAAACACTTATGAGTGGTTGGTGAATAGCACAAATAATATTTGAGTTAAGAGCCTCATAAACTTATGAGCCATTTATGAGCGCTCGGTGAATACCGCCCTAAATATTTCTTAATACTTCACACCCAGCAGATGTTCATATACCAAATTATGTTTCTTTATAAAATCTTACCACACTTTAAATTTAATTACAAAAAAGTACATAATGTTGTCCGAATTTTAAAAAAAGTCGTAAGTATATTCAATTTGCTCGCGTCCTATTTACAGTAGAGTGATGCTTTTATTTTTAGTTTCATACGTTAAAATATGTTATAAAGCTTTAACCTACAAATATTTTCCACACTTATTTCTTATAATAAAAGTCACTGTGACACAAGGAAATTTCTAATCGAGAGAAAAGGAGCAGAAAGAGGCTTCGTATGGGTGAAAATAGGAAGACTGACATTTGTAAGCATATATTTCAGCCCCAATGACAGAATCGAAGAATTCCGCAAAAAACTGGAAGATTTAGAGGACTTTCTAAATGAAACTGATGGAGACATCTTAGTCGCTGGAGACTTCAATGCCAGAGGACAGGAGTGGGGTATGCCAACTACAGACTCTCGAGGAAGGCAAATTCTCGAGATGGCTGCAAGACGCGGCCTCAGTGTAGCCAATCTGGGAAGCACACCCACCTTCAGGAGACCTGGCAACGTCGGCACCATCCCAGATGTCACCTTTGCATCTGATTGCGTTCTACCCAGGGTCAAAAATTGGAGAGTCATTGAGGACTACACTGGCAGTGACCACCAATATATTGTCTTCGAACTCGCGGGAAATCAAACAAACCCGAACCAAAACCGAACACAAGCCCCGAAATGGTGTCTCAACAGACTGAACGAAGAGCTATACGTTTCAGCGATCGCAGAAGGGAAATCAGCTGTACTCCAAATAATAGGGACTGCAGAAGCCACTGCCGGAGCAACAATGCAGCTCATACGTCGAGCATATGACACAGCAATGCCACGAAAGCCCAATAATAGAGGCCGGAACCCGGTTTACTGGTGGACAGATAAAATAGCTGCACTGCGCAGAAGTTGCCTTCAACTCAGACGAAGAGTAACGAGAGGAAGAAGAAGAAATTCTGAACCATCAGAGGAAGATCTCACGGAATTCAAAAACAAAAGAGCAGAGCTGAAAAGAGCAATCAAATTTAGCAAGAAACAAAAATGGGAAGATCTACGAAATGACGTTGACAGGGACCCCTGGGGACTAGGATATAAATTGGTAATGCGAAAACTCGGAGCACAAGCAGCAAACCCAGCTCTCAACGCAGAAATGATGGAACGGATTGTGAACACACTTTTTCCAACTCACTCTGATAGACCACCGGACATCGCTTTAGCCCATGAGCTAGAAATACCACCTTTCAACCCGGAAGAACTTGAAGAAGCTGTGAACTCATTTCAAAAAAGGAAAGCTCCCGGCCCAGACGGAATACCAGCAGAAATCTTAAAACTAACAGCCCGAACGTGCACTCAACTACTGCTGAAAATGTTTAATCATTGCTTGGAAGAAGGAGTTTTCCCCAAGAGCTGGAAGATACAGAGATTAGTGCTGATCAGCAAAGGAAAGGGTGACCCAAACACCCCTTCAGCATATAGACCCTTATGCATGCTAGATACGACTGGAAAGCTATTAGAGAGAATGATAAAACTGCGACTCATAGCTGCAGTCCAAAGAGCCGGAGATCTATCTGAAAGACAGTATGGTTTCAGAAAGGGACGCTCTACGGTCGGAGCGATCGAGGAAGTGATAAATGCCGCCCATTAGCACACAGAGGAAACCACTACTCGAGGAAAATAGTTCTTCTAGCAACTCTTGATGTTAGAAATGCGTTCAATTCCGCCCGATGGAGTGACATGCTACATGAACTTGAACGAACTTTCAAAATCCCAGCTTACCTCCTAAGAATCATCAGGGACTACCTCAAAGATCGAGAGCTAGTCTACGATACCACAGATGGCCAGAAAAAGAAGATCAACTCCGGAGCTGCTCAAGGATCGATTCTAGGACCTGACCTCTGGAACATCTCATACAACGGAATACTCTGTATGGACATGCCAGAAGACTGCTTCCTTGTTGGTATGCTGACGACATCCGCGGCTGTTATCACAGCAGAGGACTCAGAAAAGGCACAGTGGAAGCTTAACCAGGTCATGCGTCGAGTACACCTATGGATGAGTGAACATGGCCTCAGCCTAGCAACGGAAAAAACAAAAATAGTTCTGTTAACCAGAAAAAGAATCCCTATCCACATAGACTTCCAGGTTGGACCTGAATTAATCAGAAGCAGTGAAGCCATCAAATACCTGGACTAACCCTCGACTCTAAACTTTCTTACTGGCAACATATAAGAAAAGCAGCGGATCGGGCATAAAAGTTTACAGCGTCCCTTAGCCGACTTATGGCAAACACAGGAGGACCTTCAGCAAGCAAGCGGAAAACTACTGATGTCGACAACGCACTCCATTCTCCTCTACAGAAGTGAGATCTGGGCCGATGCACTGCAACAAGAAAAATATCGCAAGCAGATGGCAGCGGTACAAAGACGCGGAGCCTACGGGTCGCCAGCTCCTACCGCACGGTCTTGGAGCCAGCCGTCCTGGTAGTTTGCAGGAGTAACGCCAACAGACCTTCTGGCAGCGGAACGAAAGTACGTGCACGAAAAGAGAACGGAAATCGGAACAGTTGCGGCAGTAGCGGAAGCAAAGGCAATTACACAACAGAAGTGGCAGGAACGATGGGAGTCTGAAAGCAGAGGGCGCTGGACTGCGAGGCTCATCGGAGACGTAGCTGAATGGGGCAATCGGAAACACGGCGAAGTGGACTACTACGTCACCCAATTCCTCACTGGACACGGGTACTTTAACGCCTTTTTATTTAAGATAGGCAAAGCAAGAAGCCCCTCCTGTCAGTACGGAAGACTCAAATTCAGATGACGTCTACCACACTGTCTTTGAGTGCAGCAGATGGGGAAACCTTTCGCCAGGACCTACACAGAAACATTGGCGAATTAAGTCAGGAGAACATCATCCCGAAGATGCTTGAAAACGAAGAGCAATGGCAGCAAATAAAGCGTACCTGACCCAGATCCTGAAAACCAAAAAAAGAGAAGAGCAAGTTCGTGAATTGACAGAACCAGCTACTTAAACAGGGACCCCCCTTGAAGTAATACGAAAGTGGTCCCAAGGGGGGTGATCATCGAGACACTTTTGTAGGTTTAGCCGGTATGCCAAGGTTGAAATCCCTTGGAGAGTCCGGCACACGGGGAGATATGGATACCTCCTTATGGTGCGTAACGCATTCCCCAAAAGTAAAAAAAAAAAAAAAAAAATTATTATTATTATTATTATTTATTATTATTATTATTATTATTATTATCATATTATTATTTTATTATTATTATTATTATTATTATTATTATTATTATTATTATTATTATATTATTATTATTATTATTATTATTATTATTATTATTATTATTATTAATTATTATTATTATTATTATTATTATTATTATTATTATTATTATTATTATTATTATTATTATTATTATTATTATTATTATTATTATTATTATTATTATTATTATTTATTATTATTATTATTATTATTATTATTATTATTATTATTATTATTATATTATTATTATTATTATTATTATTTTATTATTATTATTATTATTATTATTATTATTATTATTATTATTATTATTATTATATTATTATTATTATTATTATTATTATTATTATTATTATTATTATTATTATTATTATTATTATTATTATAATTATTATTATTATTATTATTATTATTATTATTATTATTATTATTATTATTATTATTATTATTATTATTATTATTATTATTATTATTATTATTATTATTATTATTATTATTATTATTAATTATTATTATTATTATTATTATTATTATTATTATTATTATTATTATTATTATTATTATTATTATTATTAATATTATTATTATTATTATTATTATTATTATTATTATTATTATTATTATTATTATTATTATTATTATTATTATTATTATTATTATTATTATTTATTATTATTATTATTATTATTATTATTATTATTATTATTATTATTATTATTATTATTATTATTATTATTATTATTTATTATTATTATTATTATTTATTATTATTATTATTATTATTATTATTATTATTATTATTATTATTATTATTTTATTATTATTATTATTATATTATTATTATTATTATTATATTATTATTATTATTATTATTATTATTATTATTATTATTATTATTATTATTATTATTATTATTATTATTATTATTATTATTATTATTATTATTATTATTATTATTATTATTATTATTATTATTATTATTATTATTATTATTTTTATTATTATTATTATTATTATTATTATTATTATTATTATTATTATTATTATTATTATTATTATTATTATTATTATTATTATTATTATTATTATTATTATTATTATTATTATTATTATTATTATTATTATTATTATTATTATTATTATTATTATTATTATTATTATTATTATTATTATTATTATTAATATTATTATTATTATTATTATTATTATTATTATTATTATTATTATTATTATTATTATTATTATTATTATTATTATTATTATTATTATTATTATTATTATTATTATTATTATTATTATTATTATTATTATTATTATTATTATTATTATTATTATTATTATTATTATTATTATTATATTATTATTATTATTATTATTATTATTATTATTATTATTATTATTATTATTATTATTATTATTATTATTATTTATTATTATTATTATTATTATTATTATTATTATTATTATTATAATTATTATTATTATTATTATTATTATTATTATATTATTATTATTATTATTATTATTATTATTATTATTATTATTATTATTATATTATTATTATATATTATTATTATTATTATTATTATTATTATTATTATTATTATTATTATTATTATTATTATTATTATTATTATTATTATTATTATTATTATTATTATTATTATTATTATTATTATTATTATTATTATTATTATTATTATTATTATTATTATTATTATTATTATTATTATTATTATTATTATTATTATTATTATTATTATTATTATTATTATTATTATTATTATTATTATTATTATTATTATTATTATTATTATTATTATTATTATTATTATTATTATTATTATTATTATTATTATTATTATTATTATTATTATTATTATTATTATTATTATTATTATTTATTATTATTATTATTATTATTATTATTATTATTATTATTATTATTATTATTATTATTATTATTATTATTATTATTATTATTATTATTATTATTTTATTATTATTATTATTATTATTATTATTATTATTATTATTATTATTATTATTATTATTATTATTATTATTATTATTATTATTATTATTATTATTATTATTATTATTATTATTATTATTATTATTATTATTATTATTATTATTATTATTATTATTATTATTATTATTATTATTATTATTATTATTATTATTATTATTATTATTATTATTATTATTATTATTATTATTATTATTATTATTATTATTATTATTATTATTATTATTATTATTATTATTATTATTATTATTATTATTTATTATTATTATTATTATTATTATTATTATTATTATTATTATTATTATTATTATTATTATTATTATTATTATTATTTATTATTATTATTATTATTATTATTATTATTATTATTATTATTATTATTATTATTATTATTATTATTATTATTATTATTATTATTATTATTATTATTATTATTATTATTATTATTATTATTATTATTATTATTATTATTATTATTATTATTATTATTATTATTATTATTATTATTATTATTATTATTATTATTATTATTATTATTATTATTATTATTATTATTATTATTATTATTATTATTATTATTATTATTATTATTATTATTATTATTATTATTATTATTATTATTATTATTATTATTATTATTATTATTATTATTATTATTATTATTATTATTATTATTATTATTATTATTATTATTATTATTATTATTATTATTATTATTATTATTATTATTATTATTATTATTATTATTATTATTATTATTATTATTATTATTATTATTATTATTATTATTATTATTATTATTATTATTATTATTATTATTATTATTATTATTATTATTATATTATTATTATTATTATTATTATTATTATTATTATTATTATTATTATTATTATTATTATTATTATTATTATTATTATTATTATTATTATTATTATTATTATTATTATTATTATTATTATTATTATTATTATTATTATTATTATTATTATTATTATTATTATTATTATTATTATTATTATTATTATTATTATTATTATTATTATTATATTATTATTATTATTATTATTATTATTATTATTATTATTATTATTATTATTATTATTATTATTATTATTATTATTATTATTATTATTATTATTATTATTATTATTATTATTATTATTATTATTATTATTATTATTATTATTATTATTATTATTATTATTATTATTATTATTATTATTATTATTATTATTATTATTATTATTATTATTATTATTATTATTATTATTATTATTATTATTATTATTATTATTATTATTATTATTATTATTATTATTATTATTATATTATTATTATTATTATTATTATTATTATTATTATTATTATTATTATTATTATTATTATTTATTATTATTATTATTATTATTATTATTATTATTATTATTATTATTATTATTATTATTATTATTATTATTATTATTATTATTATTATTATTATTATTATTATTATTATTATTATTATTATTATTATTATTATTATTATTATTATTATTATTATTATTATTATTATTATTATTATTATTATTATTATTATTATTATTATTATTATTTATTATTATTATTATTATTATTATTATTATTATTATTATTATTATTATTATTATTATTATTATTATTATTATTTTTATTATTATTATTATTATTATTATTATTATTATTATTATTATTATTATTATTATTATTATTATTATTATTATTATTATTATTATTATTATTATTATTATTATTATTATTATTATTATTATTTTATTATTATTATTATTTTATTATTATTATTATTATTATTATTATTATTATTATCTTTTTATTTCTCGATTTTACGGATATTTACATTACATTTTCAGGACCTAAGTCTAACAAAAATATAACGATTCTAATTTAAAAAACTTTCGAACTATATGGCATGTATCCAGAATGATTGATTTTTGTGCTTTCCTGACAAACTTTTCACTGATATTGAGTTCTTTTATGTGGTTTTTGAAATTTTTTTCCACGAGTCCTGTTGCACTGATAATAAGTGGTATAGTCTTGACGCTGCGTAAGTTCCATTGACTCTTTATGTCTATCGCTAGATCTTCGTACCTCCTTCTTTTCTCATCGTAAACCTTTTTGATGTTGTGGTTGTTAGGAACGGCAAAGTCAATGAGTACAGCTGTGTTGTCCTTTTTGTCTATAACCGTTACATCGGGTCGATTATGCTCAAACACGGGTGGTGGTGTGGAGCGTTCGGTCATAGAGAATTTTTACCCTGTCGTTTTCCAAGACGACTTCTGGTTGGTACCGATAGTAAGGTTGGTGTTCCTGTAAGAACCCAAAGTTTTGACATAGTCTTTGGTGGAAGAGTTTAGCGACGTTGTTATATCTTCTGAGATAATCAGTTTGGGCTAGATTTGTGCATCCAGAGATAATATGTTCAATTGTCTCGTTAGGTTTTCCACATCTACGACAAATGTCCTCGACTGTATTGTCTTTCATTATGAACTTCATATAGTTTCGAGTAGCTATTACTCCATCCTGAATAGCTATAATGAATCCTTCGGTTTCAGAAAACAACTCTCCTGCTTGGAGCCATAAGTTTGACGCATCTATGTCAACGTTTTCACTCCTCAGCGCTTGAAAATGCTTCCCGTGCAAAGGTTTTGCTGCCCATGCTCGTCTTCGGTCATCAAGATTGGGTAGTTCTATATGAGGTTGGTTTTTTAGATTAAGTGGTGTTAGGTTGTCGTCGGCATTAATAATTGCTCTTGCCAAATTAGAGCTGAGGCTTTTTTCAGTGAAGTATTGTCTGAGTGATATTATTTGCTTGGCATGCATACTTTGTAGATCTATGACTCCTCTTCCTCCCTCACGCCGGGGCAGCGTCATCCTCTCTACACATGATCTTGGATGGTGGATGTTGTATTGAGTTAAGATGGTTCGGATTCTTCTCTGTAGGTTTGCGATATCTGTTGCAGACCATTTGATCACACCGAAACTGTAGGTTAACACAGGTATTGCATAGGTGTTGATTGCCTTAATTAAATTTTTTCCATTTAGTTGGGATTTTCCAATTTTGTGTATTCGTCCCTTAAATTCAGAAGTAAGATCTTTCTTTATTTTCGCGGAGTCTATGGTGTTATTTTGAGCAGCACCTAGGTATGTATAGATTTCATTTTCTTGCATTTCTCTAATGCCAAATATTTCACCTTGAGCTGATGGTGTAACTTTCCCTCTAACAACACTAAGAGTTTTACATTTGCTCAATCCAAATTCCATTTTTATATCTCTGCTATACATGTCTACCGTTCCCAAGAGATGGTTCAAATGAGCTTTAGTTGACGCATACGTCTTAAGGTCATCCATGTACAAGAGGTGATTTATTTTAAACTCAGAATTATTCGATTTGATTTTAAAACCATATCTTGTAGAGTTGAGCATGTTGCTAAGTGGGTTGATAGCTATACAAAACCAGAGGGGCGCTTAAGCAATCTCCTTGAAATATTCCTGATTTGATAGAGATTTTTTTGGTTTTAAATGATATGCCATTGTTAAACATCTCTATGCTTGTATTCCACTTTCCCATACTGTAAGAGAGGAACGAAATAACTTTTGGGTGGATTCGATATATTTCGAGGGCATCGATGAGCCAGGTATGCGGAACACTATCAAAAGCCTTCTTGTTAGTCAATGTAGCTGACGTACAAGTTCCTTTTATTTTTTGTTGCTTGCTCGATAATAACTTGGTCCACGGTAAGTTGCTCCTTTACAACCTCTAGCTCCTTTGATGCAGCCTTTTTGTTCTTCACATAATATATTGTGGGTGTCAAGGTGATCATATACCATTCTATTGACACATGCAGTCATTATTTTGAACAGAGTTGGTAGACAGGTGATGGGTCTACCATTTGCAGGATCTCTATTGAATCCATTGTATTATTATTATTATTATTATTATTATCATTATTATTATTATTATTACTATTATTATTATTATTATTATATTATTATTATTATTATTATTATTATTATTATTATTATTATTATATTATTATTATTATTATTATTATTATTATTATTATTTTATTATTATTATTATTATTATTATTATTATTATTATTATTATTATTATTATTATTATTATTTTATTATTATTATTATTATTATTATTATTATATTATTATTATTATTATTATTATTATTATTATATTATTATTATTATTATTATTATTATTATTATTATTATTATTATTATTATTATTATTATTATTATTATTT